>CM028358.1:66458621-66946438 GCA_016618105.1 Dendrobium huoshanense | reverse complement strand
TCAGATACATAACAGAAAAAGGGAAGTTCGAGGGACCACTCGGCGATCATAGTGATCAACCTTTGGTCTGCCACGAACCTGAGGTAGCGGTGCTAAGTAGTCAACCAAAACAATCTGCTCACTAGCTGCCCTTTCCTGACGAGGCCCAGAACTATACCCATCTGTCAAAGCTGACACTGCTGGCTGCCTAGAGAATTTGCGCCTATCTCTTTGGGTTGGCTCTACAATCAATTTGCTATCTTCAGGATCTCTATCCTCTTTCAGAAGTAACTTAGCAAAATCTCTAGTGATTGTGTTTTTCATGGCCTTAATCACTTCTCTTTGTGGTATGCATTCGATCAGCCACCCTTTGAAAAATTCTTCTTATTCCCTTCTCCCACTTCTTTGTCATCTCATCAGGAGTACTTTCAGAAACTCTAAGTGGGGGTCTAGGGGTGGTGTAACTATCTTCTTAACGTCCTCCTCCTCCCCTAGACAAAGAAAGAGGATAGAACCTACTCCCCTCAGCTAATGGAGAGAGGTCCATCATCTCAGAACCCGCTCAGCCTTTTCTTCCCTTTCCTTTCTCTTCTATACCTCCTATATTTGTTCCTTTTCTGGGATCTAGTAAGGAGGTAGGTAGAACTGCCCCCTTCCTCAAACTGACTGAACTGGAAAGGACCCTCAGACCCAGGGACACTTGGCAACTACTACAGACTGAACTGGCTTAGGTTCCTTCTTAACAAACTTCTGCTTATGCAACATTGGAGTCAAAGCTGTTTGCCTTTCATCTGATTTCAGAACCTTAGGGAAGGTCAACCTATTAAAAACAGAAGGTCGAGAGGCTAAGGCTTTTGGGGAGACCTCAGCCACCCTCTTCCTACTATCCTGAGTAGGTGACCTCTCCTAGTGGGCAGGTTTATTTCCAAAACCTTCTTTTCAGATGAAGTTGGTTCTCCAAAGTCCTAGCTTCAGAGGGTGTAGGACTTGGAAAATAACCTCCATATCCTCAAAACCCTGCCCAAATTTGATCATATCCCCAGGAGCAAAGCGGGCTGATCAAAAGACAACTGTAACTGATCACCAAACTTAAAAATCAGTCTGCCTTCCATTTCTGTTCTACTGAATTTCCAAGCAACTGAATCCCAACAGATACCCTGAAAATCAAAGTTTCCGACATCAATCCCTCTGTTGTATCTCTTCGAACTCAACTATCATGACATCAACCAATCATTGCACTTTTTGTGGGTTTTCTGACCACTGACTTGAATCACTGACCACCCATAACTGTGACCCGAATTTTGATGAAATGATGAAGGAAATTGAAAGATTTTGGAAGTTCACACCACTTGACATTGTTTGGTTGTAAGTTTCTTACAACCACAACAATTATGATGTGGGAAATTTGGGATTGAATTTTATATTAGAGATTTTGAAAATGATTAATCTTGAAAAATCAAAGTTCATCTTTCTTATATTTTTGAAAATTCATTTGAAAAGCTCATTTTTTATTTGCATTTGCTTGTATCGGAACCATTCAATCCAACATTTGAAATTGGAAGAGGTATACAATACAAAAATTGATTTTGCAAATGCCATTTAGCCAACATTTAGGATGACTAAATGAAAACCACTAGTTTAGATGAAAAGAGACATCCTCCCCAGCGGAGTCGCCAGAAGATCTGTTGGAGAATTTTTGTATCCTCAAACGGATTGCATATTTTATAATCGGGCACGGCATAAGAATACGATATATTACCCCGGAGGGTAAAAATATCATCTCCTTATGGGCTCAATAATAAAATTTACAATTATTTAACAGAGATTCCCCCACTCAATATTTGGTTGAGTGGGGTTTATTTATTTCTGGGGTACAGACATCCCATAGGGCAAGCCCCTATGGTTAATTACATCCCAAGTTTGATTTGGGAAAACTTTTGATTAAACTAGTGGTTTTCTTTATTTTGAAGTCATTTAAATGTTGGCTAAAACTTGATCTTTTTGTTTTGAAATCCATGAAAGTCTTGCAAAAGGTTTTGGCCCTTAGGAATTTCAAGGAAGAGGTTGATCAACTTAGATATAGATTTTGGAATGAGAGCCAAAGGAGATGAAGTAGGAGCACTTGATTCTGAGGGAAACTCAGAGGTGCTCGGACTATCCTATGTTAGGCTTTACATTTTTGAATCTAAATTTGGTTTAAGTTGATATTTTATTAGAAGATTGGGGCTTACATCCCAACAAACACTTGTTGGAGGAACTGCCCGAAAGATGAGGGCTTATAGGGTGATTTGGAATCAACCCTTGCCTCGGACCCTAAGACTAAGGTGAGGACTACCGATAGGTAGTGCCTCGAACCTAGATCTAACGAGTGCACAAGGAGCTTACAAACTACACCTCGCAAGAGGCATAGCCCGCCCGACCTCTGGATTTATTGTCCCGCCTGGAAGGGACTACCAGCTAAACTCCCCCTAATCGCTTTAAAAACCATGTTATTTAGTCTCAATGCAGATGTAGAGTGGTAGGGTTATTTTTATTTAGAAGGTAGGTCTTACAACTTGGCTTTGAGGCCAAGATGCCTAAGTATGAGTGGTATGCAAATGCTGACTCATAAAGAAAAAGACATTCGTTATCTAATCCTTAAGTGAGGGCTTTCTATATGCAACACATTTGGCCATGCATGATTGTTTTAAATTTTAGAAAACTTAGCTCCTTGAAGGGAGCCATGCAAATTTTCTTTTTGTTAGAAAATTGTGGAGCCTAAATCAATTTTTAGATTGATTACATTTTAATGGGTAGAAATCTTATTTTTGTCCTAAGAGCCTACCGCATCAAAAGTCCAAGCCACACCCAAATAAAAGCAAAGAAAGAAACCTAGGAAAAAGATGCATTTCTATTGCACACCCAGTAAACAATCAAACATGCTTTTATTTATATCAAATGCAAGGAAATGTAAAGAGAGTCCAGTTTATTTACAATTACAGTTACCAAATTTGGCAGCTGAGTTGCCTGCCATTATACAACCCAGTCAAATTAATTACAGACTCTACTTGTGGGGTCTTGAAGCTTTATCTTTCCAACTGAACCTCAGGCCTCACCTTCCACAGGTACATCCATTTGGTTCACCTCTTTTTGATCCAGACCCCCACAAGTTTGATTACACATCCTAATTCTATCAAATACACATTTGAAAAGAAAAAGACTCAAACCTGCAAAACAGAGTCAGAAGCAGTTCATATAATAAAGCATTACATTCAGAATTTTGTTTAGCACTTAGAGTGCCAAACAATCTACTTCTACCCTATTGGCCACATCTTTGGGGGGTTTTAAGCGGTACCTGTCATGCAAGCAATTTATAATTTATAAGCGCCCCCCTTTTAGATATGGCCACCTGCACAGAAAAGCATTTATATCTCTATACTAACCACTTAAGGGCAAGTGCCCACACGCAGACAATTCAAGGGCAATCAATCCACAACATCAAACACATGCGCAGAAAAGAAAAATCCTAATCCTAGCATGCCTAAGGGGATGTGCACCTAAGTGTGTGAGGCTTGTGTAGCATGTCACACTAAGGGTCTTTGATTTTATTTTGGAAGGAAGATGTTTAATCTTTATCCAAGGGTGGTTCACTTTAAGTTGTTTGTGACTTAAAGATTTTATTTGAATTTTAAGTGTTTCATATTTATGAGGGTTATGAAGAACCCATAAAGTAACCACATGCTTGCTTTTGGGCAAGCCTGTTACTTATGAATCCTAAGATACAATAATGTAGGCATCCCACCTTTTGGGGTAGATGATTGATTATTGTATCAAAAGGAACCTAAGTAATTTTTAGGTGTTTTAGAGTTCTCTTAGTGTTTGGATAAGAGAAGTGTCTATCTAATAGGGTAAGATAGACTTGCCTAAGGGGCTTCACTTAGGACTTGGTGAAATCCATCCAATAGAGTAGGATAAACTTCACATATTGGATAATTCCTAAAGGACATCTATAGGTTTAGCATTTTAAATGTCATAGGAGAGATCACTCAATTTTGGGTTGAGTGGAAGAGATTACTTAGATTTTGGGTCTAAGGAAGGTGTCCAACATGTAACTTTTGGGCTACATGTTGGAGAAATCTCCTTAGCTTTTGGAGCTAAGAGGAGAAAGAAATCCAACATTTAGCTTTTGGGCTAAATGTAGGGGAACTCCCTCTAGCTTTTGGAGCTAAAGGGAGGGGAAGTTTCCTACAACTTTGGAGTTGAAGGAGAGAGAGAACCTATAGCTTTTGGGCTAAGGTATGACTTTTTCTAAGGCTTTTAGAACCTATGGGAGTGATGGAGATTAGTAGCTTTGGGCTACGAATCAAAAAAGTGTCTCCTTGAATTTTGTGTATTCAAGGAGATAGATTTCATTTGCTTAATTTGGATTAAACAAACAAAGTCGAATCACCTATTGAGTTTGGTTCAATAAGTGAGAAAGATTTGTAACTTTGGGGTTACAAATCAAGAGAGATTATCATTGAACTTTTATGTTCAGTGATGAGTATTTAGTTTGCTAAGTTTGGATTAAGCAAACATAAGAAGATGATGTGTAGATTTGGGCTTACACATCAAGGATTCTTTGAACTTTTAGGGTGTCCAAAGAGAGGAACTCATTCACCTAATTTGGGTCAGGAGAATGAAAGAAAGCTAAGGTTTGATCCCTTTGCTTGATATGAAATTATTTGTTGAATTTGGTTCAACAAACAAATGATTTAGATTAAACTATTCGTTGATTTTGATTCAACAAATAGGCGATTTGTTATAGGTTTAATTCATTCAATAAAGTTGGAACAAATGAGATTTTCATACAACTTTTGAGTTGTAGAAGGAAAAGGAATTTCTTTACAAATTTGGTTTGTAGAGAAGAGAGGAGGAAATGCAACCTGAAGGTTGCAAAGTGGAAGATTTTCTTTGAACAATTGGTGTTCAAAGAAAGGGACATTCATCCATCCCATTTGAGTCAATAGGATGAGAGGAATTCCTACGACTTTTTGAGTTGTAGAAAATAAAGGAAAGAACATGCAACTTAGAGATTGCAAATCCTTAAATGTTCCTTAAACTTTCGATGTTCAAAGAAACAAATTCATTTGCTTAATGTGAAGCTAGGCAAATGAAGGGGAATTTGGGGGTTTCCTACAATTTGGGTTTGTAGGAAAAGGAATGGTCCAAAATGCAACTTAGGGGTTACAAATTGGAGGATTTCCTTTGAACGTTTAGTGTCCAAAGAGAGGAAATTCATTCCTCCAAATTGGGTTGGAGGGATGGAGAAGAATGAGATGCAACTTAGAAGTTGCAACTCTCGAAGGTTCTTTGAACATTTGACATTCAAAGAAAGATGCACACTCTCCTAATTTAGGTTAGGAGAATGAGGAGATCTTTCCTATAACCTTTGGGTCATAGAAAGAGAGCTTCCTACCCTCTTACAAATGTTTGGGCTCATTTGAAGAGAGGAAGGATGCACCTTAAGGCCTTGAAAGGATTCCTAAATCAACTTTGACATGATTAGGAGACTTGAATGGAAGAGGTTCACTTGTTACTTTTGTGTTATCAACAAGTGAAGAATAGACTTAGGATTTGGTCCTAAAGTGAGAGGACTCATGCAATGAAATGCTTAAAGGCTTGAGGAGCCTTAGGATATCTTGCATAAGAAGGTATTCGTTGGTTTTATGTGCCAACAAAGAAGATAGGAGAACTTGGGATTTGGTTCCAAGTTGTCAAATGACTCATGCACTCTAACACTTAGAGCTTTGAGAATGCTCTAAGTATCATGCATGAAGAATATGTAAGGGTTGTTGATTTTTGTCTCAACAAATGAGAGAAGTGAATTACTTGGAGTTTGGTTCCAAGCTTCTAATGATTCTTGCAACATCTTTGGAGCTTTAGGGAAGCTCCAAGTATTATGCAAAAAGAGATGATTTGTAGTTTGAAACTACGAATCAAGAGATAAATCATTGAGTTTTTTTTTTTTTTTTTGTGTTCAATGATGCAATGCCTTCTTTCTATGCTAGTTTAGGCAAATGAGATAGGCTAGATTTAGAACTCTAAGCCTAAAAGGGAATTCTTTCATTGACTTTTGTGTCTCAAAAATGAAAGAAAGAGGTAGCTTAGATTTTTGGTTCTAAGTTACAAGACTTTCATATAACGATAGTTTGGAATTTTGAGAGTTCCAAATCATCACATATGAGAGGAGTGCTTGTATGCTAACTTTGTATTATTAGCAAACGGAGTGGAGGCTTTAGGATTTGTTTCCTAAAACTTTGATTCATGGACTAAAATAATTGGGACTTAGAGGACACCCCAACTATTAAGCATGAAGGACATGTACATAAGGAAGGGAAACTTCTACTCTCCTACAAATGTTTCGGATTTGCTTGAAAGAGAGAAGGCTAACTTCCTAATACGTAGAAGGTTTTCCCAAATCAAATTTGATATGATTTTGGGGACTTGAAAGTTTCTAGGAGAAACCTAAAGATCTATTTTGGCAAGATCTAAGAGGGATCTAAGAATAAACATGTAGTGGAACCTAGGCTTTTGGAATCCTAGGTTGAGAACAATCATGCAATGAAAAGATGGAGCTTTGTGGTGCTCCAAATTACCATGCATGAGGGAGAGATAGGCGAGTGATTGTAGAATTTGTATCTACAAGCAAAGAGAGTTGAATCTAGGATTTTTGGGGTCCTAGGTTAAGACTTGTTCATGCAAAGAAAAATGGATGCTTTAAGATATTCCAAATTTCATACATGAGAAAGGGAAGACTACTAGAGAGCTTCCAATTCAATGAAAAGATTTCCAAATCAATTTTGGCATGATTTGGGTAGGAAAGATTGAAGCAGACTTGCTCCTACGATTCTCCTAGAAAGACAATATGCAATATCATCTTAGGGATCTAAAGACATAGGATGGAATGTTATTAGAAATCCTATGGATAGGCTCTAAGAAATAGTTTTCTAGAGTCTATGGGGAGCCTAAGGGTAAAGGCTTCCGATTGTCTTTTCGAAAGCTTCACCAAGTGCCTAAGTTTTGTGTTAAAACCCTTAACCCATCAACTTACAAACTATGCTAAACATGTCCAACAAACTTCCAATATATGATGGGGTGCAATCTATAAGCTCCTTGAAGCCATAGACCACCCCATCTTTGCTTTACAAGCACCCACAAGTTTGGTGGACATATTCAAGGTTTTGCAAATTTTGGATACAAGGACCTTAGCCAATGACATATAGCGATCAATCAAAGACAACGACTCACACAAGCTTAATTTAATATTAAACAAAATGAAAGCGCATAATAAAGAGAGTTTCGCTTTGTCTCCCTAAATTTGGAGAAGTTCAACTATGTCTTCCAATCAATCTATTGATTGTGGGATTGAAACCATGAACTAAAAATGCTCATAAAAGATCCCACAACTTCATAAAAAAAATAATTGGAATGCATATTTGAGCTTCTAGCAAATTTAGGGGAATAGTGAATGTCATGGCGGTGCAACCTTATCACATGCATGTGCTAAACTAGTTGAAACATACAAGTTTTAGGGTATGTTAACGCGTGCCACACTTAAACAAGAGACCTCGTACTCCTACATTTCATTAGACATTGGGCGAACTACTAAACCTAAGGTTTGGTCAAAGGTAAGAATACTAAGCATGACATGGGTACTATTTTCATGCAAATATAGGGACGTTGAACACAAGTTTAACGCCCCATCGCCACGCCGCTATCTCTTTAGCTCTCGCATGAGAGCGAATCATGTAAATTCACTTGATTTTCACGATTGAAACTAATGAATAGCGGATATAGGATTTTAGGGGAACGAAAATTAAAGCTTCTAAGGACCTAAGGCTTTGGAGCGTCAATCGCATGCCATTGGCTTTGGAGCCTTAAGGTTTTTTGCCTAAGTTTTAAGGATTTTACCACACCCGGTTTGTCCAAGCGCTCCAAACCAATGTCCAAGCTGCTGTCCAAGCTCCGCTCCAAGCTCCGATTGCTGTCCAAGCTCCGCTCCAAGCTCCAATCCGCTGTCCAAGCCGTTCCGGACGTCACCACCGCTGTCCACGACGATTTGAAGGTTCCAAACTGCTGTTTGGGAGGTTTAGGAGCCTCCTTTTGCTGTTTGGAGGCTTCAAACAGCTCCCAACTCGTCTCGAGGTCGCCGGAGTTGAAGGAGGAAGAGCTAGAAACCTTCCTTTGTTGTTTGGAAGTCTCCAACAGCTTCCTACTTGCTGTTTTTATCACCTCGAAGTCGTCGGAGATGAAGAAGGAAGGGTAGAAGCCTCCCTTCGGAAAGAAAGAAACACAAATCCCGACCTGGATGAGGTCGGGCCCTCGGTTTGGATGAGCTCACGGACGGGAGGCTGCGACTTCAGGAGATCCAGCAAGTGAAGGAGGAAAGGAGCGCTTGGGAAGCTCAGCCGAAGGTCCAGGTGGGGTCGGTCGCGGCTGTCGCGCGCGAGGGGGAGGTCGGACGGAGCTTCCGAGCGCAAGGAGTGCGGACGGGGCTGTCGCGTGGGCTGGAGTTCCGCCTGGTGGAGTCGCACGAAGGAGCCGCACGCAGGGAGCTTTCCGCCTGGAGGAGTCGCACGAAGGGAGCTTCTCCGCCTCTTCTCTCTCACTCGCTCTCTCTCTGTGTGTCGGGACGGGCACGAAAGGAAAACCAGGGAGCCAATGCCGCTGTCCAAGCCCTCTCCCGCTCTTGTTCAGCTGTGGCTTCGGACGGACCGCCCAAGGGAGCCGCCCAAGTCAGCCTATGAGGCTCTCTCGTTACTTGAAACGAGGAGAATGTACTTGAGTACATTGAACCCAAATTTTGGGTGAGATTTGAGATAAAATCTCAGCCCTAGGTTCAAAATTCTGATTTGGGGAGTTGATTGAGCCCAAATCAGCCAATTGGGGCTGAAATTGGCTCCGAATTGGGCTCGACCCGAATCGATTTGAGTCGATTTGGGTCCGATTTTGTTCGATTGAGTCAATTTTGCGAAATTGAACTCCGATCGGCGCCGAAATGTGTCGAACTGCGTCGAATTGAGCTCGACGGCGTTTGAATTGATTTGATTTAAATTTAATTTAATTAAATTGATTTAATTTAATTAAATTGGAGTCTAATTGAGTCGATTTTGTCTCGACGTCGATCGATCGAGTCGATCGAGCGCGATCGAGCCTAGTCGGGCTCGATCGGGGTCGAGTCGGTGCGAAATATTCGTCAACAGAGATGTCCTATAATTTAAGTCCATTTTCATTAGTCTTGTACCTTTCCTAATTCATTGCCTTTGCTACATTCATTGGATAACCAGAGCTGGGAAAAGACTGTGGACTGCTATAGTCCTGGGCAAGGGTTGATGCCAGCTAGTTTTAAGGTTCGGACGGTTCCCTTGGATGGAAGCAATGAAGCATTTGAGGAAATTTTGGACCCTGATTTTGGCGAGTCAGCTATTGGACGTGTAGCTCCCGTTGATTCTGGTGACTTCATATTGAGACATTATATTGTTCTGTGTCATTAGGTTTCTGACTTTATTTTAAAATATAATTGTGGTTTATATTTCTTCCTGCCAGGTTTATGGTGGATAATTTTGCTGAGAGCCTATGGAAAGATCACGGGGGATTATGCTTTGCAGGAGAGAGTGGATGTACAACTTGGAATTAGATTAATATTAAATTTATGTTTGACAGATGGGTTTGACATGTTTCCATCTCTTCTAGTAACAGATGGCTCTTGCATGATAGATCGTCGCATGGGCATCCATGGTCACCCGCTTGAGATCCAAGTATGACCTCCAATTTTTGCAAGTTTGAAATTCAAATTTCTCATTGGTTGTCCATGCTGAATCCATTCTGTTTTTTTTTTTTGTTTTTAATCATTTAAATTTTTTTGTTCTTTATGGTGTCCTATGCTAAGTGTTACTGAAGAAGTAACAACGTAGGCATGCTTTATAAATCAGAATCATATATATTTTAGATCTTTTTTAATACAGTAACACCCCCAGAATTGGCATGTAGACATCCGTTCAAGTTATGCTTATGGTATAAACAACCAGAAAACATTGGTTTAATGAACGCAAAAATAATTTCCTTGGCTTTTGCCTTTGCCACTTGTTTCTTATCATGACTTATTTTTGTACGAGATTCACGTGCCCATGTAAATTCTTTACTTTGCATGACTAATTCCTACTGCATTTAAGTACTATAGTGCATGCTATTTTTTATAACTAAGGTTTATCCTAATGGATATGCTTGTTGGAGAGAGTATACGACATAATATTTGAAGCGACTGCAATATATTTGATGGGGACATTAGATTTCGATACGTGTACCATCGCCGGAGATGCCGATCGACGGCCTTGATTCAGAGCCTTTATTTTTTATGCTTTATTTTATTCATGTCATTTATATTTCCTGTTTTTCCTTTTGTACCCCTATGAGGGAATTAGTGCTTATTGTAGCCCAAGGGCATTATCGTCTTTATGCATTTTATTTCTAGATAGCCTATATAAAAGGCTTTGTCATTGTACTTGAGATTATTATTGGATGAAATAAAATTTCTTTTCTATGTTCTCTTTGTGAGTGCAACAAAGATCTCTTGGTGAGTTCTTCTTCGAGATCTCTTAGTGAGTTCTCTAGGTAATTGTTTACCCTGATATTTTCTCTCTTCCATTCTCCTCTCTTTTTCCCCTTCGCAAAATTCTCCACAAAGCCCACCTTAACCCTTGCCGCCGGCCTCCCTAGGATCTCCCCCCCCACCGCCGGCCAAGCTCCCAACCGCCGACCACTCACCTTGCCGAGATCCCTCCCCCACCCGACCGGCTCTCCCCTCTCCACCAATTTCCAATGTAAAATTTAAGATTCAAATTTTGAATTGTTTCCTAATTTGGAAATCCAAATTAGGAAGGTTTTCGTGATCAAATCAATTTCTAATGAAATTGGAGTTTTCAAAATCCTTGCCACGTCATCAAACCACATTGGAAACCCCCCTTTTCTCTCCCCAATTCTCCCTTTCCCTAGCTATGCCGCCGGCCCCCCTAGGGGAAATTTTCTTTAATTACCACATTAAACCCCTTGATCCTATTTTGAAATTCAAATTAGGATCCATTAATTTTCCCTCCTCTTTTCATTAAAACTGAAATAATTTCAATTTAATCCTCTCCCCCTCTCCCTATTCTTCCACCGCCGGCCTCCTCTCTCTCCTTCCCCCATTAATTCCTCATTAAGGAATTAATTGCCCTCTCATTGGATTTCAAATTTCCCCTCCAAAACGTCCAAAACTGAAATTAATTTCAGTTTTATTTTCTTTGTCTTCTAAACCAATCTCCCTCACTACACCTCTACCGCCGGCCTCCCCATCCTCTCTACAACCCGCCGCCCACCTCTCCCTCTCATCGGAGAATTACTTGCGGCGACCCCCCTTCGTATCTCCAAGAATGCATGGAGGAACCCGAGTGGAATTTCGGGTTTGAGTACGACAACCGCGGACGAGTTAACATCCTCAGATCTCCCTTCTTCGACGTCGGCTTTGACTTCGACGACACCGTCGAAGAATATTTGGACCGGATCCTACCAGCTCTAGTGGAGTCCATCGACGATCATTTTTCCGTCTACACGTGGATCATCGAAGGGCGTCGTTACACACCACCTACACGTCCGGCGCCGTCCTCTCCTTCCCTACGGATCTATGGCACCATCGCCCTCGGAGTGGTTTCATCACTTGTGTGGTTATTCTTCTCCCAACAAGCCTAGAAGTAGGTAAATGAGTGTAGCCTCAAGGTGAGACAATCTCTTTGTTAACTGTGGGATTCTAGTTGGCTTTTCATTTGCTTTACTTTTATTACTGTCGTTATTTTACCAATCTTGCTAATTTAGGTGTAAGCTCTTGCCTAAGCGTAGTTGAATTCTAAGATCTCTGATAAGTTTCAATTGTGAACAATATTAAACTTGAAATTTCACCACTTGAATAATATTTTATTAAACTTCTAAATCCAATTCCTGGTTTCACATCAATATTGGATGCAATTCTAACGTTATGGACAACGTGAGAATGATCTAATTTTATATTATGAATAATTAAGTATCAAATTTTTAATGTGTACGAAACAAGATTACTGATCTTTGACCATCAACAATTTAGGAAAGCTCAAGGATAAGATTACGGACCGACTTTGATCAAACGGATGTGAACTCATCTATTCTTCCAATGGTGGCACTTGTGATGACTCACTAGCCTCTTTCATGTCAATAGGCTATAGGAAACACTAGTTTTCGTTCCATCCTCATCCCTGTTTGATAGGTTTTTATCCCTTAGGAGACAATTCTGCGTAATGTGCCACATCTAGCTTTGGTTAGAGGCTTGAGCAAAACAAGCCTTCACTGGCTGTTTTGTTCAAGTTTGGTGGTGATTGCGGTGCATGCTTGAAAGTTCAACCTCATCCTCATGTTTAGGAAGCAATGGCTACCAATCATCAGAATAGATAGAAGAGATATGCAATGGACCTGTTAGTAAGATGCTATCTTTGAGCCTATTACTTTACTGGTTAAGCATTTGAAAAATGCAAGTGCACTTTGTAAACACTTGGTTCCTTTCTTCCCTTCTTTATCTAAGCGAAGTCATGATTTCTGGGGGATTAGAAATAGCCTTTTTGCCTCTCTTTTATCTCAGCAAAGTCATGATTACTCTAAGTTATGTTTTAGCTAAAGATATAGAAAGTTGAATTAAGGTAAATGAGGCAATATAATGATTCATGGACTATATGAAGCGAACTCTGAGCTAGTTGCTGAGTGGCCAAACAGGTAGCTGTCCTGTCAATGGACATCTTCATGACTTTGTTTTGTTGAAAATATTTGAATGTTGGATCTCCGTTTTCTAAATCAACTGCGATGCCAATCTTCATTGCTTCCTATGCAAACGAATAAGTTAATAGAAACTGATCTCCCCTTTACTTATTTTTTTCTGTTTTTGTTTTTGTGATAAAGTATTAATGTCTTCTGCATCTTTCGTTTCTTCTGTTATGGTGATATTATTAAAGGTCATTTTTTATTCTATAATCTTTAGGTTTCTTTCTCTTTTTTTTTTTCCTATTTCTTTTTTCTTTTTTAACTCTTCCCTTCTTCCTACCTCTCCTCATTTCTCCTTTGATTTAATGCTGTTGAATTTTGACTTGCATAAATAAGATGAAAGGAGTGAAAGGCTGAGAGAAAGAATATGGGAAAAGCGGAGGGAATAAGGAAAAAAATCAGATTTAGGTTTTGTTTGGGACAACTTTTGTATTGTTTTATAAAACAGTTTTTTAATATAAAATTTTTTTGAAATAGAAAATTTTATATTAAAAGCTGCTTTAGGAAAAGTAAGAAAGACCTGTTGAAATAAACAAGTGCCTTCAATCTTTGTTTTAAGTCCTGTTATCTGAATGGCACTTTTCCTAAATATGAACCAAAGCAGTATTTTTTTTCTCAAGGTCTTTTACAGTTTCTTTTTCATTCCTAACATGAACGTATTGATGTTGCAGTTAATATAAAACAAAGCGGTACTTCTTTCTCAAGGTCTTTTACAGTATGTTTTTTCATTCCTAACATGAACTTATTGGTGTTGCGGTTAATCCTAATCATTTTGTGTAGCACGTATATCAATATGCAAGCACCTTAATATATTTAGCTCAATCTCTATTTTGACTTAGATATTACTCCGTTAATGATATATTGATTTTGGGTGTTGACAAGTAAAACAAAAAAAGAGAAGAAGCAAAACGATGACGATGAATCTCTTCACAGAATTTCCTCTAATTAAATAAAGCAAGTCATTTAATAATGATGATGATTTCTCCAACTAGTCCACCATTAAAAAAATTTATATTACAAAAGCTTTGAGTCATTAAGAGAAACATATTCTTGGAGAAATTGAAGAGCAAATTAAAGATTAGTGATATCCATGATCAACATATGCTCACTAGTTTTATAAAATTTAGAGATATATCAACATCAATTTAGAACCTGGAGCATTCTAAATGATTGTGTGAATTTTTTTTTTCATTTCCTCCAAACAGTTCTACACCATGAGGCAGAATTTGTAATTGCAACAGCTAATTGGAATATATATCATATTAAAATTTATATGTAAAAGAAAAAAAAAGTAAAAATTAAAAAAAAAAGTAAAAGAACTCTTCCACCTCTACATTATATTTTGTATTCAAGATAAATACCTACAATGGTTGAGTTCTCACAAGCTAGACAAAGTGAAGTGGTTTGGTGTTAAAGTGCAATCTCCTTTTATTTCCTTCCTGTAATTTTCTATGATTCTGATTATTGTAATGCCTGTTGCTTAACCTATGACACCATAACTATAATGGTCTAATGTGTTTCATATTTTCTTTTTGGTTGTTATGTTTGGATTTGTATCGTCTCTTTCGTATTTGAGATCTTTTGTTATCTATATAACAAGTGCTTTTGCATAGGCTTTATTCTACTCAGCTTTGCGGTGTGCTCGAGAAATGATTTCCATCAATGATGGATCCAAGAATCTTGTGCATGCTATTAATAACAGGCTTAGTGCACTGTCTTTCCATATAAGGGAGTATTATTGGGTTGACATGAAAAAGATCAATGAGATATACCGTTACAAGACGGAGGAATATTCATATGATGCTATTAATAAGTTTAATATCTACCCTGATCAAATTCCTTCTTGGTTGGTTGATTGGATCCCTGAAAGAGGAGGTTACCTCATTGGCAATCTTCAGCCTGCACACATGGATTTCAGGTTTTTCTCCCTTGGAAATCTTTGGGCCATAGTTTCTTCTCTTGCTACCCCAAAACAGGCAGAGGGCATTCTCAATCTATTTGAAGACAAATGGGATGATCTTATGGCAAATATGCCTCTTAAGATATGCTATCCTGCCTTAGAATTTGAGGAATGGCGTATAATAACTGGCAGTGACCCAAAGAACACGTAAGTGTATATTTAGACCAAATATTTTAGTTTTCACGTCTGATCTTATTTCTTTGTGCAGTTATGTGCTAACACCATGTTCTAACATTTTCTAATTATTGTTGTACTGAACTGGAGTTCTCTCCATTATTTATCTGCTACCACAATGCTCAAATGATTCATGATTATTTAGATCTTAGTATTTGTTACTGTAGTTCTCCATATTAGACATCTGGAAGGAGAACTGCTGTTCAAACTATTCCGTGTAATTTTTTAAAAATTCAATGGATAATATTCTGGGATATGATTAAATTTAGATATGTCTTGTAATAATCTATTGCTGGCATGAAGTTCTGGTTCATGAGCTGTATACTGATTGCTGATTACTTATGTTTTCATGCAGACCTTGGTCATATCATAATGGAGGATCTTGGCCTACACTACTTTGGCAGGTAGTTTTCTTTCTTTGCTCCCAACAACCTAGCCTTTTAAATTTATAAGTTTTTATATAAACTAAATTTTTTTAGTCACAATTTATATCATTATTTAATTATTATATCATTTAATTGTTATTTAAATAATTATAATATTTATTACATCATTCAGTTCAACCTCGGTCAAGCCATTGAACCTTGAACCTCTCATGTTTTCTGATTTGACGTCCGGTCCGATTTTCACAACCATAATAATTCAAATATAGTTTAATGAAATGCGGTGAGACTTATATCTTTGATTTTATAAAGAGTTTGAGAAAATCTGATTGTACTAGATTTATGATTTTGCATGAAGTGGAATACTGGCTAAACTCATCTAATAGATTTCAAAGCAATGATATTTAGTCTTATGCAAATGCAAGATAGAATAGATAGTTATTTAATTAAGAATTCAGAACCAATGTCTAGAAATCATGAATGGTATTTATTCTTATAATTCTAAATGCAATTAATCATTTTTTTCATTGGTTTGTTTAATACAATATTATGTTGGTCAAATGTAAAATTTGTATGATTTGAATTTTAAAAATGGCTTTAAAATAATTTTTATCTCAAGGAGCGAGCCTCCCTTACATAGAAGTGCAGCCTCATAGGTCGAGAGGTCCATCTAAATACATAGATAGGGAGGCTTCTAAATAAGGAATAGAGATAACATAATATGAACTTAGTTGGATCTATTTACATTTGTTTAGTTTGTTTATCTTTTTATGTTATTTGAGAAAGTTTATTTGTTTTAGATAAAAGGAATTTTTTTCCTAGTGCCTAATGAAATTTGATTATAGGCAAATCACATGCATATTAGAGGCGTTTGTGGTTGAGATGATTGGAGGCGCTGAATTCGAGTACCCATTATGTGGGGGAAGGAGATTGTTGCTTTGATAAGAGGGCTCGAGGTGGCTAGGTGGTTGTGGGAGCATATTGTAGGTTACAATGATGCCAACATGAGAGAGCGGTGTGGCCTAGTTTGTTGCAAATTTGACAGGTATGATGGGGAGTAGTGGGAACACGTTGTCCGCGACCAACATAGAATTGTGGTCTGAGCGAGGATCCTCTACCACGAAAGGGATGAGGCTAGCTGGAGGGTGGGCGACCGCAGTTTGCTGGAGCGGGTGGCTTGCTAGAATACAGAGCCTGATTGTCTTTGGGCGGAACGGATTCTTTAAGCAATTTTGTTTGTAGGTTGATCTCCTTTGCAGTGAGTAAAGTACGTCTAGGTTGATGGGGTGAAGTGATGTTCAAATGGAGATTTGTAGGTGGAGGGTAAGCTATTGATGATATATAAGATTATGTCCACCAGTGCCTTAATTTGTGTGAGTTATTGGGCTGTGGTGTTGTCACCCATTTGAATATGATATAATCAATTTCAGTTGGTTCACTCAGGATTTGTTGGTCAGTTGAAGCTGATGCTCAAGAGTGATCCAAATTTCATAGGCTGCGGTAAGATTAAGGATGTAAGGTAGAATGGAGGGAGAGATGGTGGAGAAGAGGGTTGAAACCAAATTCTAGTCGATTAGTTGCCATAGGCGATATTCATTGATCTCTAAGGCATGACTGATGGAGGACGAAGTGGGCAGCAGAGTTGGTCTGCTAAGTAGACATTAAAGCCATTTGCCAAAAACAGTTTATGCACTTGCAGTCGCCAAATGGGGTAATTGTCATTGGTGAGTTGAGATTGACAATGAGTTTGATGTTGGGCATCAAGAATTTGAGTGGGGAGGGTATGATATATTCAGCCATTGATGCAGAGAGAGGAAGTTGACTGAGTGTTGGAGGACTCTTGATTTGCCATCGGGCTGAGAGGAAGTTGTAAGGCTTATTGTTCTGATACCATGTTGAATATCGAACAGCAGCCAGAGAAAATAATAGAGAGGAAGAAGTAGATGTAAAACAACAACTTATGTATTATATGCCATGTATTACAATGCTTGTGTGTGTATATATAGAGTGTTAAAGGACATAAAGGACAGGTTTTTTAAGCAGCTTGTGCTGCCGTTAGGGGCCAGAGCAAAGTGACCTGCACATGTTGTGATAACCGAATGCAGTAGTGGTGGAGAGCGGCTGTCCTTTGTAATGCAACCTAATTCTTATGTATGCTAACAGAAAGAACCCTATCCCCGCTGACAAAACAAAAAAAAGTGAAAATGAACAGGCATTTAATCAAGGTGAAATGTAATTAGGGGTGACCTCTCTTTCATACATCTGAACTGATCAACAAATTGTAGATATTCTTACTAAAGCTATACCAAGAAAGTGTTTTGAAGGCCTCAAATCCAACCTAAGGTGTAATTGATACTTACAACCTAGTTTGCGGAGTGCAGAATTCTATAATTATTTGGTTACCATAAATCTGTTTATTTTGTTTCCGAGAATAAATGTTGTGTAATGTTACCTGATTCCTAGTTATTTTGTTTTTCTTGATTTAGCATAGATATTTAGGGAATTAGTTTCGTTGATTCAAGGAGTGAGATTGTTCCCCTCTTCGATTTATGTTGTACGGTTTCTATCATTGGGGATTTGGGGTTAAACGAATAAGATTGTTTTTTCTCTCAAAATTCTACACAATCTAATATTTTTCTATTGTTTGGCTTTTCAGTTTACATTGGCTTGCATTAAAATTGGGAGACCAGAGTTAGCTGAGAGGGCTGTGACGCTTGCTGAAAAAAGGATATCAAATGATAAATGGCCAGAATACTACGATACCCGCACTGGTAGATTTATCGGTAAACAAGCAAGGCTGTATCAGACATGGACTATAGCTGGATACCTTACGTCGAAGATGCTTTTGGATAACCCCAACATGGCAGCTATCTTGACCTGTGATGAGGATCTGGAGCTTCTAGAATTCTGTATCTGTGGGCGCAGAAAAAGTTCTCGAACGAAATGCTCACGGCTTGCTGCAAGATCTCAGGTCCTTGTATAATCAGTCTCCCCTCCCTATGAAATTTCATAAAAAGCTCTCATTAAGGCTTACGGCTTTATTTTTGCTTCTTAAAGCAGCTTTCTAGTAAATTTTTTTTTTATTTTGTATTAAAAAATTATTTTAAAAAACAGAAAGAAAGCCGTCCCAAATGAAGCCTAAGATTCGAGCCGTACATATCACATGTCTGGAAAGATTGCAATCTTCTTTTCTTCATGTATAGAATAGTCAACTTTTGTATCTAAGCTACTGGTTTTTGTCCCAACACCAATTCTTTTAACACAGATGTAACTTTCAAATTTTTATACGCGTACACAGTACGTATATCTTAGTGCATTATACAATTATCAACTTATCTATATTTTTTGAAGCACCTGCCTTCAATTGTACAAGTAAATTGGAACAAACACACTAGCAGTTTTGCATGACTTAACGAAGATGCTTTGCCTCTAAGGCCTAATGAAACATTCTGCTATCTTCCAAGTCTCTTCTGCATAGCAGGTGATGCCTGTCCTTTCGTTGTAGTAATTTTCTGCTGTGGATATCTGGTTTTTGCTATTTCTTCCTCTCTTCTTTGTGCAACTCCAGGCAGAACTTAAATTGCTTTCACCTGATACTTCTAATGCTTCA
Source organism: Dendrobium huoshanense (assembly GCA_016618105.1). NCBI lineage: Eukaryota > Viridiplantae > Streptophyta > Magnoliopsida > Asparagales > Orchidaceae > Dendrobium > Dendrobium huoshanense. The sequence goes on along the minus strand of CM028358.1, from coordinate 66,927,495 downwards.
GTCATTTTATCCTGTCCTCTTCTTATAAAAGCTTGGAGGAATAGGAGAAGTGAAGCCATATCTGATGAATTGACTATGCAGAAGCAAGCTTCTCTTCCTCTTTATAATCACAAAAAAATTCTTTCTATACTCATTACAGGTAAAGAGTGAGGTTAGTTGGCTTATATTTGCAGCATAAGTTTTGGTGCATCAAGCAAATTGTCTAACGCTCATGAAAGAATCATGATTTTTGCATTCTTCAAGTATGAAAAAATGTTTTTTTATATCTAACGAATATAAATATTGGTAGATCTGGTCAATAGTTGTTTACCCACCTTGACAACATGTTCATATTGTGGTGAAGTAAGCTGCACATCACAAATTAATTGTTCCCTTTGATTACGAGTGTTCAATGATGGTTTAGTAATAGTTTGTTTCTAATGGTTAAAATTATTTTTTGATATGATGGAAATATGTAAACTTTTATTCTTCCCATGTTTGAGAATTAATCTTTCCTGTATTGGAAACTTTTTTTTTTCTACAACATGACTTTCCAGAAGATCACCCATCCTAGTACTACTCTCGCCCAAGCACGCTTAACCGCGGAGTTTTGATGGGATCTGGTGCTAGTATGGTTGCACCCACCTGTATTGAAAACTTGTGTGTAAATAACTAACTTGCAAAGAGGTCACATACATATATATGATTAGATGATAATAACTTTCCACAAAATCTAAGCAGTACAAAGGAGTGAACTGTGTATATTCTTACAATTTTTTCTCTATCTAGTTAGGATCTTTACGTCACACTAAGGAAAAATTATTACGTCCGGTCAAATCCGAACGTATCTGAATGTATACTTAGCAATACCGAGTGCTCAATATCGAGTTTCAAATGATGTGGCGCGTGGTTATTGATCTATGAACACGTTCGGTGACCGAACGTAATAATTGCTCCACACTAAGGGGGATATTTAATTTGAGTTTTCGGCATAAAATTTTTAAAATGTTGGACTTTTTATTCGAGATAAAATTTTGTCAAATTTGAAAGTCACATCTTCAGTCAATTCTTATGTATTTTAAAATTGGCTGATTTTGATCTTTTTCTAAATACACTAGCTTTGATCTCTTTTATCTCTGATTATTATTGATCACTATTGGTGATTGCTGCCAGTTGCCATTCATAATTGAGATTTACAGTATATTTATTTTACTTTAAATTAAATATAAGAAATTAATCTTATATATTGATTTTATGCATAAGAAAATAGTTTTAATACAATATATTTATGTTGAATTATATTCTTTGATATTGTATCAAGGGAATCTTTATGGTGAAGGCAACAACTTGATTGGTGTCCTCTTATGGTGGTGATGAAATGGTTATTTGGGTGGTGATGAAGCTAGAATTTAAGTTTTTGTATAGATTTGAATATGAAACTTTTAAGCTCTAAAAAGATGAGGTTTCCTTGTAGAAAAATAATGAGAAATTTTAGATCAATGGTTTGAGATGTTAGAGAAGTAATGATAGTATTTTTATGCATTTTGGATTAATAGTTGAGAAGTTATGAAATTGTTAATCAAGTTGTTCACAGTAGGAAATTTCACATAAATATTGGAACTTTAGCTATGGTATATTTGGGTTTTTTAAGGAGTTGAAGCCTTGAAAGGTTATGAGAGATGTGTGGAGCTATTTAGGTGAGTTTTGATGGGGGTTACAGGATGCTAAGCATGAGGCTAAGTAGTTGAGGCCTTGGAAGGTTATGAGAGATTTGTTGAGCTATTTAGGAGAGTTTGGATGGGGGTTCCGAGATGCTAAGCATGATGCTAAATAAAGGAGATAAAATTATGTCGGGAAAGAAGAGGAAAATTTGTAAGAAGAGATAACTAATAACTCACTAAAGCCCTAAAAAATCAACCACCAAACATCACCAATGAGTAAAACTACCAAGCTCTTTCGCACGGAAAAATTATTAGGTGCGGAGTGTGCACCGTCCGCACAAGTACTGGGTAACCAGCGGTACCCAGCGGTACCCAGCGGTACCAAGCGGTACCGAGTGCCGGTACCTAGCTGAGTATAGTGCTTGTGCGGACGATTCTCCCCATCCGTACTCCGCACCTAATAATCTCTCCTTTCGCACGACATTTGGACATGCAAAAATCTTTTTTATTTAATGAATCAAAAGGACAATGCAAGGTCCTGTTTATAGGCCTTTTCCAAGCCTAAAAAACTTTAGAAAGCCTTGAGAGCCAAAAAAATGTTATTACATAGATTGATGATATGCACTAATACCAAAAGAAAGGGAAAAAAAACTTAAATTAGAAGCTTCCAAATACATGAAGATTTGAATTGGCCACAAATGGAAAGTAAAATAGTCATAAAATCAATCAATTTCTGAAGATTTTTATCTTTTTGACTTGTATGGCCCACCTGCTCATTAAAGGGCCTTAAATCAAGCTTTCAAATTATTCTCCAATAATTATAAAAGTAGTATGGGATGTTCATGGGTTTGCCTGGAGAGTTTTGCATGATGATTGACCCAAATTCCGATAATGGACCTTAGTTTGTGATATTGTCATTGGCCTTTCTTGGTGATGCATCAACTCTACCGAACCTTAAAGAATAATGCTCTACAGAGTTAAAGTTCATGTATATATCAATAAGACTTGACATAAGTTTATCTATAACTTTTTTATTCATCCATGTATCTTTAAAAGGAGATTGGTTTTACCATCTAACCAAGAGTTTAGGTCATGAATCTTTTATCATAGAGAGTTCGTCTGAAATGATGCCATAAATATTCAAGAATTGTGGTGTACGAGGCACCAGCAAAATTAGACATGTGTCTCATGCAATAAGTTTTTCTTGTAAATCACGAGTCTTAATAATAAGTTTTTCTTGTAAATCACGAGCCTTAATAAATCCTTTATAAGATAGTATATCCTCAATATTAAAAATAGAATTTATATACATGTAGAAGAAAATTCAAGGAGATTGGCATTTGATCCAACTTTCTTAAGAATTTTGAATATATCATAAGTTATAACATGAAGCTTGCTATATTTGGTGCGGAAACGCTTTGGGGTAATTTGAATTAAGAAATATTCATCTTCATTATATTCCATAGTTGAATATTTATAATTTGTTAAGAATGTTTATAAAAGAAGCAGAATGATTGATGTAAGGTGGCACCATGACCATGGGTCTTCTGCCTCTGACACACTTAATTAGTTAATTCCTCTCATGTATGAGAAAAATGTACGAATTTCACTGTCATATTGGAACAATGGGCCCGAGTGCTTATTTTGTAGATTTTTTTTATAACATTGGAATAATGTGCATGAGTATTTATTTCATATATTTCCCGGCATGATAAAACAACACAAATGAGTACTTATTTCATTGATTTTCTCATTGTATTGAAATAAGACACACTACTACTTATTTCACAAATTTCCCACCATGTTGGAACAATGATATTGAATATTTAATTTTGAGATTTTACAAATTATACATTGGCATGATATGATGGTGATGAGGCAGCAATGAAAATTGAGAACGAAAACATATTTTTTTTGTGTTTTCGCAAATATTTTATTTTATTTTATTTTTTATCTTTTTTTGTTAGAGAGAGAGAAGGAACTTTATTTAGAGAGGAGAAGAGGGAGAAATAAGATGGCAAATTATTAATTCCAGTCACCGGACCTAATTTTTCGTCCGGATTCCATGCACTTTTACTGTGTTTTTTGTGTGCTTTTGATGTATTTTTGAAAAAAGAGCATTTAATACATAATTTTAATTGCATTTAGTTGCTTTTTTGTTGAGTATTTGCAAACATATAATAAAAGTGTAACAAATATCTTACTCATTAATTATTTGTTGCCCTTTCCTGTGCTTGAAAGCAAGGAGGAAAGAGTTTTAGTCTGTGCAAGGGAGTTCGGGGGGTTTGAGTGTGTCGTGAAGGCAAGGAGGAAAAGAGGGATTTGAGTGTCTCGCGGCGATGCTGCTGGCTATGAATTTTTGGAGGCATGGGGTTTAGGAGCAGGTGGAAGCGTGCAAAACAGTGAGAATGAGAAAAAGCAGTGGGCTTGGGAAGCGGAAAAAAAGACGATTTTGTGTTTCCTATAGCTTAGGATAAATCCAAGTCTTTTTTTAAAAAAAAAAAAAAATTTAAGTGGGCAGGAAAATAGGACATGGGTATACGGGATTTGAATAAGATTTGATAATATATATATACTATCAAAAAATAGAATTTTTTAACTGATGTCAAATCCTTTTATTTCGCACTGGTTTTACCTGGTGCAATTAGCATCGATTTTGACCACTGGGAAAACCCAAACAGCAGACCGAATCCCTAATTTTCAATATTATACGTGATTTAACGCTCGGCTCTCCCTCTTCCCTCTTCCCTATTCCCTCTTCTTTCATGCGTCCGTAACTCTTGGCCTTAGATTGGAGCGAATGACTGCATCAAAGCCTAAAGGTTGGAGCTGTTGTGACTCCTTTGCCTTAGATCGGAGTGAACCACTGCCAAACATCGCCTAAAGGTTGGAGCTGCTATCGTAGGAGCGACGTCATTACTGCCAGAACCCTAAAGCCTATCCGCTCGCACATCCCGCTCGCGTCCAGCTCTTCCTCTCCTTGGCCAATTTGTCCCTAAACTTGAGCTCACGCTCGTGTGAGCATGCTCGGCCCTACTCCGTCGCATGTGGTTTGATTCGAAATGCTTTAATATTCTAATTTGTGTTTTCTGCTATTCTTTTGTGGTTTCATTTGAAATACTTATGTAGCTTGTGGTTTCATTCCTAGAAAAGATGTGTATCTTGTACGCTTCTCTTATTACTAGGTCTACCTTGCAAGGTATAGAAGAAATCTGAACTAAGTATTTCATCATATATATTCTTACCCAGCTGAAAGTTAAATGAAATGCTATTGTTGTTCTCTTTCCATTCCTAGAGTCACTTAAACGCATCTTGTCTTGTTAAGGCTATCTTAAGCATAACCCGAGATGAGAAGCTCGATTGTACAGAGCTGTTAAGTTTTACATTGGATATTCTCATTAATTAAGGGAGTTTATTGGATGAGCTAAATTTTTATTTCTATGTACGTTGAACACATATATTGAAAATGTGTAATATAAGTAATTATTCCCTTATATGTTATGCCATGCAATCATATATATTTTTATTGAATTTAATTCTTTGAACTCATAGATCAATAGTCTTCTATCAATTTCTTGATGGAAAGCATTAAAAAATGGCATCACCACCCTATATTGTCGCATAATTAAGTTCTCAAAATATTCATAGCAAATGAGTTTTGAAGGATTCCTTGATGGTTCTGTCACTTGCATTACAAAATATGTTGCCAATTTCAAAGATCTACCTCACCCAAATCCTCATCATATAACTTGTCTTCTCATAGACCGAAATCTTGTGGCTGCCCTTTATGCCACAACACTCACATATTTCCTTGTGTGCTTGACCTTACTACCTCCTCAGGTATTTTGAAAGCCATCAAATGGCATCTAAAATTTGTCAAACACTCCCAGATAAAAAAAAAAAACACTGTGTGTCATTACCTTACTACGAGCAAAATCTATTGAAGATAACACTGTGGTTGTTAAGATCCCACAACGTTCTTAAGAAGCTATCTCTTGCCTATCAAGCTTTCAAGAAAATCATCTAAATGAAGTTATACACCATAAACATAATCTTAGAATATCTTTATTCCACAACTAAAATATGATGTTTTTGGTAGCATTTTAAAAATCACTGCTATAGAGATTTTTTGGCGATGGTTAAACCACCGATTTTAATGGCCACAAGGTTGTGGGCCCCATTGTTTTAGGCGGCTAGGGGAGAGGCGGCATGGGTCCGCCTCTTGTAAACTTGGACCGGCCCATTCTGGCCCGATTGAGTCTGTTCTCTCTGAATCGACTTAAGAGCAAGTTGGACAAATTGCCTCGATAATTAAAAATTTTTAACTAAAAAGCAACTTTAAGAAGCAGAAGTCTGTACCAAACAAAGCTTAAATTCTCTTTAGTGGGATGCTTTGGCGAACTTAAAAGACCATAGCGAGTTCACTTTTCTTCTGATGACTTGACCTCACTAGCAAGATTATCACATTCTTTTGCGATATGTTGTATGTGGCAAATTAATTTTCAAGCCAACTTGACTTGAACTTTGCTTGGTGAGACGGGCTGACTTGAACTTGACATAAGGGCTACTTGGGTATACAATATTAATCAAGAAGGAAAGGTATCATATGGCTAATCCTAAACTAAAAAGGGCCTGTACCACCTCTGATTCTTCCACTGCTTAAGCTGCAATTATCAAGAAACTTGCATAACCTTGAGAACTCCTCACTCTATCATTTTATTTCCACTAGTAATTTACATCATGTACAACCACATATCCAAGATTGGAGCACCCAGTTCATGGATTGGTTGTGCAGAAAATCTCCCAGAAATGAAGAAAAGCCTTAGAATGTCATGACAGGATGGTATTCTCTTAGGAGGAGAAGCTCCCGTTTTAACAAGTTGAACTGAAACCAGGCACTTTCTTAATGTCCATTTCTCGCATCATTCTCCTAACGCAAATAACATCATCAAATCGTTTTCTGATTGCATAAGCATCAGAAAGAAGAATGTATCCACATGAATCATCTGCACCTAACTTAATAAAACTTGCTGACATGAGCTCTCCCAACTCCCTGTATCCGTGAGTTCTGCAGGCACTGAACAACGCCACCCATATCACATTATCAGGGTTCATGGGCATGGTTTTGATGACTTCCATGGCCTCCTCGACCTTCCCTGCTTTTCCATAAAGATCAACAATGCACCCATAATGCTTCAAACTTGGCATGATTCCATAATCTCTGCTCATCTGTATGAAATATTGAACGCCATTCTCAACCAGACCAGCATGGGCACAGGCTTGCAGGACACCAAGGAATGTCACACCATTGGGCCTCACTTTGAGCTCTTGTTTCATTTGTTCAAACAACTCCAAAGCTTTAACTCCATAGCCATTCTTTGCCAGTCCAAAAATCAAGCAATTCCATGATGCAACATTCTTAACCGGCATCGATGCAAAAACTTCCATGGCCGTTCCAATCAGCCCACAATTAGAATAAATATCAATGAGGCTAGTTCCGAGAATCATGTTCAGCTCCAAGCCACTCGCCACTATGTAGCCATGCATAGCCCTGCCAATGTCCAGTTCGCCTTGCTTGGCGCATAGGCAAAGAATGCCCACTAAAGTTGCATTGGTTGGTGACAAACCAGACCTGAACATCAAAGCAAACAACTTCAACCCACGAAACAACTCTCCTTGGGCAACAAAATTATTGATCATAGCACCCCAGGAAACATTGCTTCTCATAGGCATTTCATCGAACAGTTGATACGCATCGTCGAGAGACCCACAAGAACCATACGTGTGGAGCAGTGCTGTGGAAGAGAACAAGGTGAGATTGAGTCCATGCTTGATGAGCTGCGCATGGAGCTGCCTGCCTTGGAGGTTAGCAAGGCTGTTAGAGCAGCAGTCAAGGAGGAAGCAGAAGGTATACTCATTGGGATGGAAGCCCCTGAGGAGCAAGCTTAGATACAAAGCGAAGGACTTGAGAGGGTGGGAGGTTTGAGAGAGGGATTTTATGGCAATGTTGTAGGAGAAGAGATCAGGGTAGTCGAGCTGGGAGAAGAGGACGAGGGTGAGATCGGGACTGAGAAAGGTGGAGGACTTGAGAAGATGATTTGCAACGAAGGTGGAGCGGAGGAGGCCTGAGGTAATGTAATTGAAGAAACTGAACGAAGGAGACGTTACAGTGAAAGTAGAATGTTAGAAAAGTATTTCATTATCCTTAATAGCTGGTACATCGACTTTATATAGCATGTATAATTATAAGCAATTACAGGAATGCCAGAGGACCTAGAACCTACTGAACAGACATGTTAATAATATAATGTGCTCGGTTCTTATATCCCCCGTCAAATTGATGGGTCCTGAATGATCGTCAATTTGGAGCGAAGAGTATGAAACCGCGGAGTGGAAAGTGGTTTTGTGAGAATATCCGCCACTTGATCTAATGTGCTGATAGGATGCAGATTGATGTTATTCTTTTGAATGTGATCGCGGAGAAATTTTTGATCTATTTCTATATGTTTTGTTCTTGAGTGAAAAACAGGATTGTTAGCTAACGCGATAGCAGACATGTTGTCGCAGTAGAGATTAGTTGGATAATCTTGTTGAACACCGAACTCAGCTAGTAGTCGTCTGATCCATATAATGTCGGACGTCAGTGCAGCGAGAGCTCTGAATTCTGACTCTGTTGGGGATCTTGAGACTGTCTTTTGTTTCTTGACTGTCCACATAATTAAGGACTCACCAAGAAACGAGCAGTAGCCGGATGTTGATTTTCTCGTATCTGGGTCTCCCGCCCAGTCCGCATCTGAAAATGATTTCAAAATAAGATCAGTTTTGGTAATGGGAAGCCCGAATTGTAGCGTACCTTTTATGTAACGTAATAATCTTTTGAGCAAGTAGAAGTGTTTAGGATGCGAGTCATGCATATTCTGAGAGAGTAGATTGACGCTAAATGCTATATCGGGTCTGGTTAACGTGAGATATTGCAGAGCGCCTGTGATACTTCGATATAACGCCTGGTCGGTTGAGAGACCGTCTGAGCGAAAATCTGTAGGAATTTTCGTACAGGTTGGGTTGGACAGCGCATTGCAGCCAAGCATATTGGCTTGCCTTAGAATCTTGATCGCGTAATTGGCCTGTGAGAGAAAGTAAGAGCTGTTATGTTTTGATATTTTAAAACCAAGAAAGTCATGGGCCTCGCCGAGATTCTTCATAGAGAATACAGCGCCGAGTTTTGCTAGTATTGACGAGATGTGCTTCGAATCATTTCCTGTAATTAATATATCGTCAACATATATTAGTAAGTAAATTTGAATGTTATTTTTGCGGTAGATAAGTAAGGAAGGATCCGCGTTACTGTGATTGAACCCCAGAGTGGTGAGAAAGGACGTGAACGTGTTGTACCACTGCCGTGGTGCTTGTTTGAGACCATAGATAGCCTTGTTGAGCTTGCAAACATAATTCGGTTGAGATGTATCTTCGAAGCCTTTCGGTTGCCTTAGGTAGACAGTTTCGGACAGATTGCCATGTAGAAATGCGTTGGCGACGTCCAACTGTTGTACTGACCAGTTATTGTGTAATGCTATTGCAAGCATGATACGAATGGTTGGAAGCTTAACTACGGGGCTAAACATTTCCGTATAGTCTACGCCATACTCCTGATTGTTGCCTTGAGCCACTAATCGGGCCTTGTACTTAGCTATAGAACCATCTGTTAAAAACTTGGTTCGGTATGTCCACTTACTCCCAAGGATTGGTACATTGCTGGGTGGTTCAACCAAGGTCCAGGTTCCTTGTTTTTGTAAGGCAAGTACTTCCGATGCCATTGCTTGACGCCAATGAAGACTTTTAGACGCTTCTGCGAATGTTGTCGGGTCCTGTGGAGGCTCAGTAGCCGTGGGCTGATGAAACAGATTTAGGCGATTTGGCTGTTTAAGCGCTCCTGTTTTGCTGCGAGTTGTCATAGGATGTTTGGAGGGTGCTGATGAAGCAACCGCAGGTAATTCAGAGATGGACTGGTTTGTGTGCATTGCCGGTTCTGTCGGGATATGACTGAGAGGCCGAACTGCAACATCTGCAGACTCTTTATGCGTGAATACAGCTGATTGAGGAGCTGTAGGAGGTAAACTAACAGAAAATGGAGTTAGTAGAAGAGGGCATATATCTTGAGAGATCACTTGATGCGGAGAGTTAGCAGTGGCGAATGGAAAGCTAGTTTCAATAAATTCAACATGCCTAGAAACAATGATTTTGTTTGTAGAAATGTCGAGGCACCTATACCCCTTATACACATCAGAGTAGCCCAGAAAAACGCATTTATGAGATTTGGGTTGCAGTTTATTGCGATTATAGGACGGAAGTAAAGGATAACATTCACAGCCAAAGATTTTTAAGCCATCATATATTGGTTTCTTATTAAACATAAGTTGAAGAGGTGATACTTGGTGGCAGCTGTTGGACGGTAACCGATTAATAAGAAAGACAGCCGTGTTTACCGCATCAGGCCAATAGATATGAGGGAGAGAAGCAGTGAGAAGAAGCGTTCGAGTTGTCTCGATTATGTGACGATGCTTTCGTTCTGCTATTCCGTTTTGTTCGGGTGTATACGGGCACGAAAGTTGGTGCACAATGCCCTGCTGAAGCAAATGGGTTTTGAAGTCAGAGTTGACGTATTCAGAGCCGCCATCTGTTCTCAGAATTTTTATTTTGTGCATTGTTAGACGTTCAATCTGAGTTTGAAAATGTACAAAAATAGAAAACACATCAGATTTGTATCTTAGCGGAAAAATCCATGTATATCTCGAAAAATCATCTACAAAAAGTACGTAAAACTTAAATCCTTGGCTTGAAAGCGTGGGGGATGGACCCCAAACATCCGAATGGATGAGAGCGAGCGGATGTGTTTGACGACTTTGCGAAGTATCAAACACCAGCTTATGAGATTTAGACGCTAGACAAGAGGTACAAGGATTTAATTTCTTATTCATATTCAAATACAGATTGCTACTAGATATAAGATCATAGATTCGCTTGTGCGGATGTCCAAGGCGATGATGCCATGTGTGTGCCGAGGAGGTTGACGCCGAGAGAGCACGCTTTGGGAACGCGGGAGACTGCATAGGAACGTTGTATAGACCGTTGCTACATGGGCCTTGGAGCAGAATTTGATGCGTCGCTAAATCCTTCATCACGAAACCAGATGGATTAAAACTAATAGAGATGTTGTTATCTCTGGTTAGTTTAGAAATAGAAAGAAAATTGAATTTGAGAGAGGGAGCGTGAAGAATTTGCCACAAGCGCAGCTTACGATTGGGGGTCGGTAGGATGCCAGACCCTGTGTGTGCGATAGGTACAGAATTTCCGTCTCCAATTGTGACGTTATCTGAGCCGTTGTAGGGATAAGCGATTGACATGTTGTCCATGGAGTTGGTCAGGTGCGAAGAGGCGCCCGAATCCAAGAACCATGTTGTATCGTGGAGCTCGGAGGTTGCTGTCAGCGCCGTGTTGTTCGGTTTAGTGGGAGGAACGTACTGTGCATTGAGACGATGCCAGCACGTTTGAGCAGAGTGCCCCTTTTTGTAACAGATTTGGCAGTGAACTTGAGAATTCGGGTTGGTTCTTGGTGCTGACGGGTTGTAGCCTTGATCATTTTGCTGTGATCTTGAAGATGATGAGGAAACGTAGGAATTCTTGCCTCGTTGTCTTCTGCTTTTCCCGCGATTATTGAACAGAGCCAGCGCATTGTCTTGGGGAGGCGCAAAACGAGATGCATCTGCCGCCAGGTTGATCTCTTCACTCAGCAAGAGTGGATATATTTGATCAAGAGACAGCGGTGAAGGAGTGGCACGTATTGTGGTTTTAAAGGACTGATACATTGGCGGGAGTCCATTTAGAATATGATGGATTATGTCTTCGGGATCGACCGTGGACCCGGCTGCCGATATTTGATCGACGATCGCCTTGATTTCCGACAGAAACACGGTCATGGAGTTGTTCTTGAGCGATACATTATGCAGTGCATTTCGAAGTTGGATAACCTTTGAGCGATTGGTAGCTTGAAATCGAGTTTCAAGAGCTTCCCATATTTGCGCCGTAGAATCCAGAGAAATGACGTAAGGAAGAATTGGAGAAGATATTGTAGAACAAATCGAAGCAGATAAGTTCTGATCCGTTAGGATCCATTGGGCGTAGAGTGGATTCGTGCTGGTTGAGCCATCTTGATTTTGCAAGAACGGAGGCGGCAGAGCATTCTTGGAATCAAGAAACGAAAGGAATCCATTCGCCCGCAGAGTTTTTAGAACCTGCGATTTCCAGATGAGGAAGTTGTCGGGTGTTAGAGACGAAGTCACCAGATTTCTTAGGTTGGAGACTACGAACTTCAGGGTCGCCGAGATCGTCGTCTCTTTTGGCGCCGTGGAGGTGCTCCGTTCTTGAAGACGAGAGGAAGCGGAGTCAGTCATGGCTGGGGATCGCAGCCTTCGCTGATACCATGAAGAAACTGAACGAAGGAGACGTTACAGTGAAAGTAGAATGTTAGAAAAGTATTTCATTATCCTTAATAGCTGGTACATCGACTTTATATAGCATACAGGGAAAAGTATAATTATAAGCAATTACAGGAATGCCAGAGGACCTAGAACCTACTGAACAGACATGTTAATAATATAATGTGCTCGGTTCTTATAGTAATGGGCGTGTAATTGATCGAATTGGTGGAGCGTTGGGTATGAGCTTAGCCTGAAGAGAAGGGAATTAAGAGTAGCCATCGTGGTCTTTTCTTCTTCTGTTCGCATTCTATTTTTTCGCTTCATATTTTGAATTTCTGAAGTTAGATCGAAATAAAATATGAAATGATAAATTTTAATTTAGATAAATAAATATTAATAATATTTTATATGTGATTTTTTGGGGGTAAATTTTAGAAGTAGTTTAAAGATTAAAATGATGTATAATTAAATTTAAGATCTTTAAATGTTTAAATAATTTTATGATATAAATGTAAATCTTTTTCGATAGTGTGAATCCAATGAGCACAACATCAGTATTTTTTTTTCTCCTTTTTTTATGAACCTTGAGGTTGTACCTTAACTTAAAATTGGAGAAAACTTAGTCACTATATAGCTTCCTTCTATCCACCACTATTCAAACTCCACCATCAAAAACTGACATTATACCACAATCATCCAACTATTGCTATTGAGCCACTATTGTCAAACTTTGGCCATGTCATGACCATAATCACTTGACTATGATCCTCCAGTCACCCCATAGTCTTCTAACCATCATCACACAACTACAATATGCTAATCAACCTTGCCCAACTACATTCCTTCAACAATTATCATTTGAATAGAGTCCTTAGAGCATTATTGCCTTACTATGATCATTTAGTCATCATCACCATATCATAGTCCTTCATCCATCATCACTTGACGACAATCCTTTGAGTTTCATCAGCCAGTTCTCTAACCATAACTATTCGACTTTGTTCCTCTGCCCACTACTGTCTTACTACAATCCTTCATCACCAATTATGTAATATTTTTCTATAACATAACCCGACTGTAGCACTCCAACCACCATTGATTGGTGATAGTCCTCCAACCACCAATTCTTGACAAAAAAATACTATGATTGTCGCCCAATTACAATTTTACAACCTAGATGATCCAACTACAATCTAATGACCATTATTGCCCAATAATAATCTCTCAACCACCATGACCCAACTGTAGTGTCTCGATCACTATCACCTTGCTATAGTCCACAATCCATCATTAATAAAGTATGATCCTCTAATTATTATCACTTGAGTAAGATTTCCTATCATTGTTGTTTGACAATAATTTTTTAATCAGTATTGATTGACTATAATCTCCCAAGCACCAATGCCTTACTATGATTGCATGATTATGATCTCTCAATCACCATAACTTAATATAATCTCATGCCCCGTTGTCACTAGTGCACCAGCTTCATTACCACCATCAACACATGACATCACCTATAAAAGACTAATGCACATCATTAACACTAACTCTGAATCTAAACATCGACACTAAGATTTATAGTAAAGTTCTTCGTCTATAGTCTCATCTCTTTAAAGAAGATTAACAAAATGCCGGAAAAAAAAAAAATCTTAAATAAAATTATAATAGCTTTGTTAAACTCCAGGTGTCTGCTGAGCTCATTGATGTTTGGATTATTATAAATATTATTAGTTGTGATGATTTTGGGATAATGAATATATATAAAATTTCTTCAACTTACCACAATTTACACTAACTTGACACCAATTTAGTTCCACTTAAAGGCTAGGCCTGCCATCTTACCTTAGCTCAAGAAACGAAATCTCATTTACATTTTAATCGCAAGAATCTAAAATTTCATATTGTATACATTGTTCTAAGAAATTCATAATTTTTTGTGGAGTTCAGTTGCAGACTTGCAGTACAAGACTATACCACTTTACAACCATAGCAATCAGAACAGTAAAAATATGTACAATGCCGAAGAGTGGATGTTCTGCTTCATATCCTAGGAGCATGAAGAATATAGACTAGGTGGTGAAAACTACATTCACAATATCCGGGAACTTCTCCTTTATAGCTGCTTTGATCCCACTTGCAATGGATTCAGGTCCTGTATACCTTACATGGCAGTCTCCGCCTTCCACAGAAAGTACATCCACACTTCCACCATAGTTCTTAATGGCAGGTCGAAGTATGTCCAAATGACTATCCACAGCCTGTGAAAAACCATGCAAGTTTTATATATGTATGAAAATTCCAATATCTATATATGGAAAAAATATATTTTAAGCAGGGTATTTGATATATTTTATATCAGAAAAGAGCTAATTTTACTACAACTATCCTCTCTTTCTTTTTTTTTTTTTTTTTTTTTTTTTCTGGGAATGGAGTATCCACTCGCTGCCACCCCAGAAAGGGCGCTTGGCGGCGTGACTACCCATCTCAGAAATCTCCTGACCTGCACTTGATTGAGCCTCACTTAAAAGGTGCTGCCGCTCGAGGGGAATCGAGCACGGGTTAGGGGGTTACTATAGGTATCCTTAGTTTTATAGGTCACATTTTCTCTCTCAATACAACTAAACTATTAGAAAATATAGCCAAATTCAAAAAATAAATACAACTGAACTAATAGACATGCAAGAGTATAAGGATGATATATGTATACATATATACATATATACATAATATATATACATATATAACAATAACAACAACATCAAGTCTTTACCCTACTAAGTGGGGTTGGCTACATGAATTTTTTTTTTTTCTAGTGTTCTGTTAAGAGCAAAATTCTCATTTAAATCTAGTAAAGAATGATCATTTATAATATTTTCTGATCAAGATATATGAGACAAAAAAAATGTATGAAAACTAAAATGAAATCATGGGAGAAGAGATTCACATGATTTTAGATTCACATGATTTCATGAATATGTGTAATAAACTTGGTCTCATTTTGATATTTAATATATTAGGATATCTTGATAACATTTTTCTTTTTCATATATAGATATATGGGAGCTCTATGATCCTGACCTCAATAGTTGTTCCGGCCTGTTCCTCATCAAAAACCTGGCGTATGTCTTTGACAGCATTTCCAAACTTCTCTTTCAACACACGCTCTATCCCCATCTTCATGGTGGTTGTTGAGCTAGGACAGGTGCCACATGCTCCTGTCTCATAATAGATGTAGAATAACCCTTTTTTAGTCAATATAATAGAAGAAATTAGAAAGTATCAAATAAATTTATGGAAATGCACGTTCATTAATGTTAGGAAATAAATATAATGGGTAAATTAGGATTAGATTGACAAATTTTTGCGAGCTATTGTAGTTCATGGATAAATAATGAGTATTAGGGCGTTCATACGTAGTTTAGGAGTCTATAAAGTTATGTTTTTTTAATAAATACTCTCCTTTAAAAAGTAATAAGGTTTGAAAAATGAAATAAATGAATAATGGCTCTCCTCCCTCCCTCCAATGAATATCTCGAGTTGTGTTGGGCAAGTTCAAAGTTGCCTAGTAATATTGTTACCAGCTTGATTTTTCTCTTAGGTTTGTAAGAGTTTAGAACTAAATCTTGGCCTCATTGCTTTGAAGTTTATGCTTGCATTTTCTACATGATAATATAGAAATGACAACTACAAAACTTAACTAAATCTGCCTTTCAGAAATTTGATAACTAAAGTTTAAATCCAAATTCAGACAAACAAGGGATAACAGACTGAAGGAAGCATACCATGCAGCATAAAAATTGACCATTTCCAGAATATGATAGTTTTCAAGACCCAAATTAACTAAAACAACATATAACGATAAAAGCTTTATCCTACCTTTTAGCCTGGCTTTAACTTAACAAAGTGTTCAAATTCCTGACAACTACATGTTTGCTTCATTTACGAGAAAACGATTCCTATTTCTTCTATACATTAAAGATTAGGAAAAACAAAAATAGAGTAAAGGCTACAGTTAAAAGTCATAAAGACTTGAAGAAATTAATCCATATATTTTTGGTTTTATAGAAAATAGCATACTACTTTTCTCACGCTCATTATATGGGTACTTAAATTTAGGAAAACAAAAATTTTCACGCTTAAAGATAATAGAGCTGCTATCCTACTGAAAAAAGAATTGACTTTGTTAAACAATACAATAACAACAACAATTTTTTATCCCACTATGTGAGGATGACTACATGAATCTTTTTTCTCCATTGTAACAGCCAAAACTATTTGTTCAATTTGGAATCTGATTGTATTGATCAATCGAGTTCTATTGTTGAATCGGACCTCAATTAAAACGCTGGAATACGTTAAGGAAAAGGCATAAGTTTCCCATCATTTTTGCGGCATAATTCTGCCAGAAACTTTTTCAGCGGAAAATTTTCTCCAATTTAGATTTTAACTCACGAATTACCGTCGAATCATTTTTCGCCAGAAATTCGCCAGAGAAAGGGGATTTTTGGCAGTTTTCTAGTGTTACCGACAGATTTTGTTTGCCGGAAACTGAGCATTTTCTTGTAATGTCCTCTCACCTCCTGTATGGCCCTTACCATGGTTTTTAAGAGACACCATGGCTTTGGAGAGCCCTATCTCTCTCCTAATCACCACCCTTCTCCCTTCCACCATTAGCTCCATTGTCAACATTTCCCAATTTACCTTGCTATCCCCCAAGGTCTACATCCATCTCATTCCTAGAAAGACATCAATGCTCCCTAGCTCTATTGGGAGAAAATACCCACTCACTTGGACTCCCTGTATAGTTAGGATCACTCCCCTACACACTCCTCTACCTGTCTCCATCCTCCCAATCCCCATCATCACCCCATAAACCTTTGTCCACCAGTTTCACCCCAAATTAATCTACAACCTTATTGGAGATAAAGTTGTGGGTAGCCCTACTGTCTATCAACACCACTAACTCCTTGTCTGCTATTTCTCCTCTCACATTCATAGTGTAATTCAGTGAACCCCACAATTGAGTTCAAGGAGACCTCTATCATATCTAAATATAGCTTTTCCTCCTCTGCCGATGCCTCACTTTCACCTCCCTCCTCAGCTTCCTCATCGTCACAGACGATAAAAAACTAAACAGTTGGGTCCTTACCCCTGTGCTCTGGCATATATCTCTCATCACATCTAAAACATAATCATTTTGCCCGCTTATCATGCATCTCTGCTTCTGCAAATCACTTGAAGTTGCCTCCCGATCGAACTCAACTGCTCTTCTCCTTCGAAGCTTCTCTTTAAAAGGACACTTTTTGGGTTCTAAGTGCTCGGGTCATAGAGGTACTCTTGGAAGCCCCTCCCATGATGTTGCTTCTGCTAGTATTCTCCCTTCGATATTTTTCCTCCACCCTCTAAGCAAGCTCCATCATCTCTCTCAACCCTTTTGGTCAAAGCACCCTGCTTGTATGTCCTCCCTAAGTCCTCTTATGAAATTCTCTTCCAATCCTTCCTTAGAGATTCCTCTCAGCCTCCCCGATAGTAGCTCAAAATTCTTTTGCTACTCCATAATTGTCCTCTCCTAAGTTAGGGCATAGAACTACTCATGAAGGTCTCCTTCCTGAATGGCTCGAAAACGTTCCAACAATCAAATTTTGCACAATTGTGATGGTCAGATGGGGATAACCATTTTGTTGGACAAATTATGCATCGATCAAAAATACGGATATTCTAGAACTTACCCTAGCCAAATTAATAAATACGGCTCCCAGTAAAATCAATAAGAGGGATAGAATTTGAAGTTCAAAGAGGGAGCACAAGAGGCCTAGGAGAAATATCTGCTCTGAACCTTCATCCGTTCCGTGGATTTTTATTTAGCCAAATATCTTATCTTTGGGCAGGATGCCAGAGCTTTCTATTGAAATTGCCAAAACGTTGCTTAAACTCTTGATGCGGTACACGATAACTAAGGGAAGTCCTTAGGCAACTTACCACCAATAACAAACTTCTTCACTTTTTGTTGCTTTCCACTAGCTTATTTTCCCTTTCTGTTTTAAGTACAGCATTTGCTTTGATAGGTTGATTTTCCTTTTACAGCAATAGGAAGAAAAGATATATAGAAAAGGGACACATAGAGTTATACAGCTTTTTACCAAAATTACTGAATACAAAGAAACCCAGTTTCCCTACAGAACTTGTGTTCTGCTTCTCTTGTTTTTGCTTGTGATTCTTCTTGCAGGTAAGACGATTCGTGGGAGCATCAGTGTGGTATCAGAGCCATTACCTGCGGAATGAATGATCGCGGCAAAGCTCCAGCTACGGAAGATGACCGGAGCTTGGAGGCATTGTGGACAAAGCACGAGGGCGTCAACCGCCGGCTCGATGAACTATCTGCCGATGTGCAGAGGTTAACGGTGGAAATCCGTCGAGAGTTTAATCTCCTACGAACGGGTCAGCCACCACATCCGCCATTCCATAGAGAGGAAACGCCGGCAAATCGGCCTCTACCCCGACGCGGTGAAATACCGCCCCGCCACAACCGACACATTCCTGTTTACACTCAGGAAATGTCTGATTCAGAAGACGAAGCTCAATTGATTCGAGGCAATGAGGTACTGGAATCCAGTGAGGAAGATGAGCGGGATCGATCACGGCACGGAGAACACCGTAGACGCCGAAGACCTATGCAGTATCATCAGCATTACCCCGCAGAATTCAAGGTCAAGTTAGACATCCCTTTTTTTATGGGCATTTACACATTGAGGATTATTTAGATTGGGAAAAGGCTGTGGAAAACTTCTTCGAGTACATGGAAGTCGATCCCGAACAACAAGTAAAATACGTAGCGTGCCGATTGAAGGGAGGAGCTAGTGCTTGGTGGGCACAAATCCTGCAGATGAGACAAAGAGAGGGCAAAGGAAGAGTAAGAACTTGGGGCCGAATGAAACAGTTGCTGCGAGCACAATTTTTACCCACCAATTTTGAACAGATACTTTATATAAGGTATCAACATTGTATTCAAGGAGCCCGGTCGGTGAGTGACTACACGGAGGAGTTCAATCGATTGAGTGCAAGGAACAATCTCAACGAGTCCAACAATCAGTTAGTAGCCAGATACATCGGCGGACTTAAAGATAGCATTCAAGATCGATTAGAATTGAATTCAGTTTGGTCAATGCCGTAGGCTGTCAATTTTGCTATGAAGGCTGAACTACAACAGAATCGCCATACCAAGACCACTAACAACTCTTACAATAGGCGACCATGGCAAGAAACTAATGCAGGATCCAACAAGAATACCCCGCCAGTCACCAAGTCACAGACGAGCAATGCGCCAGTCACACAGCCAGCTACGCCTGCTCATGTGGTGAGCGACGGAAAGGTTCAAGTCAGGAACAGACCCGTGGCCAAAGACAACCCCTACACAAAACCGAATACACTCAAATGTTTTCGTTGTTTCCAACCAGGCCATAAGTCGAACGAATGCCCTCAAAGGCAGCAAGTGCAACTAGCTGAATGCCAAGAAGATGCCGAACAAGCTGAGATTGAAGGAGCTGAAGAAGGTGAGATTGAAGAGATTCCGGCAGATGAAGGTGAACTGTTACTGTATGTCATGGAAAAGCTGCTGTTAGCACCGCGCCAGCAAAACTTATCTCAACGTCACGCCATTTTCAGGACTCGATGCACTATAAGCGGAAGAGTGTGTGATCTAGTGATCGATAGCGGGTGCACATAAAATGTGGTCTCAAGATCAGTTGTTCAAACTCTGCAATTGAAGACTATCAAGAACACACAACCTTATAAAATAGGTTGGGTCAAGAAAGGGGTGGATATTATGGTCACGGATTCATGTCGGGTGGCATTCTCTATCGGCAAACAGTACGTTTGTGAAGTTTTGTGCGACGTTCTAGAAATGGACGTTTGCCACCTGATTTTGGGAAGACCTTGACAATTCGATGTTGGAGCCACATATGATTGCCGTGCAAACGTATACTCTTTCGACTGGAAGGGACGACGCCTTAAATTGCTACCGGGATTGCCAGATACTAAGATACCAACTACAGGTTCGTCTCAACCAAGTGCATTACACCTTGTTACGGGTTCGACGTTGTAACATTGTTGGAAAGAACCAGCTCCCATGTTTGCACTTCTGATTGCTGAACCGAACCCGATCACAAAGTCGTCTGAATTGCATGATGATTTGAAAGAGCTCCTGCGGGAGTACCGTGAGCTTGTACCTGAGGAATTACCGGCAGAGTTGCCGCCCCTAAGGACCATACAGCATCAAATTGAGCTGCTGCCTGGAGCCATGTTGCCAAATTTACCTCACTATCGGCTTAATCCGAAAGAGCAACTCATTCTACAGGAAATAGTTGATAATCTCCTCAAACAGCAATTGATCCAAGTAAGTATGAGTCCTTGTGCTGTGCCGGCACTATTAGTCCCGAAAAAGGATGGTAAGTGGCGAATGTGCATTGACAGTCGGGCAGTCAATAAAATCACAGTTAAGTACAGGTTCTCGGTACCACGAGTCGACGAGTTACTAGACTGGCTGACGGGATCTTCCATATTCTCTAAGCTAGACCTTCGAAGCGGCTACCACCAAATCCGCATTCGTCCTGGTGACGAATGGAAGACGGCCTTCAAAACCCCGCAAGGTTTGTACGAATGGAAGGTAATGCCGTTCGGTTTGTGCAATGCACCATCTATATTTATGAGAATGATGAATGAGATTTTGAAGCCATTTTTGGGTAAATTTTGCATAGTTTACTTCGATGACATACTAGTATACAGCTCTGATCGCCAACAACACTTACAGCATCTTAAACTTATATTTGAGATCCTTTTAGAACAGAGATTATTTGTTAATCTCCCAAAGTGTGAATTGGCCATGTCGCAAGTGAGATTTCTGGGCTTTGTGATCTCGGCTGAGGGAATCCACATGGATCCTCAAAAAGTGGCAGCAATTCGTGATTGGCCTCCACCGAAATCTCTATTTGACATCCGGAGTTTCCATGGTCTAGCCAACTTCTATCGAAAGTTCATCAGAAACTTCAGTATCATCACGGCACCGATAACAGATTGCCTCAAATCTAAGACGTTCCATTGGGGGCTCGAACAACATATTAGTTTTGAAGAACTCAAACAGGCATTGAGTTCGGCAACTGTTTTGGCACTCCCTAATTTTGACAAGCTGTTTACAGTAGAAACCGATGCATCCTCAATTGGCATTGGAGCCGTACTTACACAAGAAAGTAGACCCATAGCTTTCTTTAGCGAAAAACTGTGTCCTGCCCGACAGAAGTGGACCTCTTATGAACAAGAGTTCTATGCTATTATCTGTGCGTTGAAGCAATGGGAACAATATTTGTTACATCAAGAGTTCATATTGTGCAGCGACAATCAGGCTTTACAATTTATAAACAGCCAACGCACCATCAATCGACTACATGCCCGATGGGTTATGTTCTTGCAACGCTTCTCATTTACTATCAAACACAAGCCGGGGAAGGATAATCGAGTAGCTGATGCGCTGAGTAGAAAAACTATTTTACTCACAAAATTGCAAACCGAAATAACTGGGCTGGAATGCCTTAAGGAGCTCTATGAAGCGGACCCTGACTTCGGTACTATCTGGAAGCAATGTGTTGACATGCTGCCCTGTGATGGATACTCAATTAGACATGGCTTCTTATTCAAACAAGATCTCCTGTGCATACCCGTTTCATCTTGGCGACAGCAACTCATCCGTGAAGCTCACGGTGGAGGTCTCGCAGCTCACATTGGCCATGACAACACACTTAGACAGCTGCAGTGCATATTTTTTTGGCCCAGAATTCGCCGTGATACGTTCCGACTCGTCGACAGTTGCCCGGTTACAAGGGAGGAAGTCAAAATACAGGCCTATATATGCCATTACCGGTACCCGATTCTATATGGGAAGACCTTAGTCTGGATTTTGTCCTCGGCTTACCAAGAACTCGAAGGGGAAATGATTCTATCATGGTGGTAGTGGACAGATTCTCTAAGATGACTCACTTTATATCTTGTAAGAAAACTTCTAACGCTGTGAACATTGCACAACTTTTCTTTGATGAAATTGTTCGCTTGCACGGTCTTCCTAGAAGTCTTACATCCGATAGAGACGTCAAATTCATCAGTCATTTTTGGCGCGAGTTGTGGAAACGATTGGGTACCGATCTTCGCCTTAGCTCGGCTTACCACCCCCAATCCGATGGCCAAACAGAGGTCGTCAATCGTACTCTCGGCAACCTCTTACGGTGTCTAGTGCAAGAGAACCCAAGGCAGTGGGAAAATGTATTGAGCAAAGCCGAATTTGCTTATAATTCGATGACTAATCGCTCTACGGGTAAGCCTCCATTTAGTATTGTTTATACTAAACCCCCTAACATTGCATTGGATCTTACTATATTGCAAAAGTGCAAATCACCGGCTGCTACATCATTCACCGATAATTATAGCGACATGCTTGCTCAAGTCCGTCAACAAATCATCAACGCCAATCGGCGTTACAAGGAAGCCGCAGACGCACATCGTCGACAACAGTTATTCCAGGTTGGAGATCTAGTTATGGTGCGACTACGTAAAGAACGTTTTGCACCCGGAACCTACTCCAAATTGGCACGTCGCAAGATTGGCCCAGTTCCTATCATCGTCAAAATCAACGACAATGCCTATACGGTTGCTTTACCCGCTGATTGCAACACCTCTCCGACTTTCAATGTGTCGGACATATGGCCCTTCAAATCGCAAGACAGTGGAATCATCGTGCTCAGCTCGTCGGAGTCGAGCTCTTCTGAAGCCGGGGAGGACTGATGTGGTACACGATAACTAAGGGAAGTCCTTAGGCAACTTACCACCAATAACAAACTTCTTCACTTTTTGTTGCTTTCCACTAGCTTATTTTTCCTTTCTGTTTTAAGTACAGCATTTGCTTTGATAGGTTGATTTTCCTTTTACAGCAATAGGAAGAAAAGATATATAGAAAAGGGACACATAGAGTTATACAGCTTTTTACCAAAATTACTGAATACAAAGAAACCCAGTTTCCCTACAGAACTTGTGTTCTGCTTCTCTTGTTTTTGCTTGTGATTCTTCTTGCAGGTAAGACGATTCGTGGGAGCATCAACTCTGTTCGATTAAACGCTCACTATATCAAATTGAATTCCCCTGCCACAAAGCTTACCTCGGTCAACCAGCACTTGCGCGCTTTGCTACATTCTAGTCTTCCCGCAATCAGTCGGGCTCCTCCACAATCACCTTAGCAGCTATCTTTTTAAATTACCAGACAAATACAATGAGGGAAAGTGATTGAGAAATCAATGTTTCAATAAAATTCATCGATAAATTCTCTTCAATTTTGCAATAACATACAAAATTTAATGTAGGTAGATCGAATATGGATGATACCTTGGAGTTTGAGGGAGATAACTCCGTCTTCCACGGAGACCACATCGACGTTCCCCCCGTCAGTTATGAGGTACGGACGGACGTCCTCCAAAACCAAGTCCACGTTCTTCGTATTCAGCTCGTAGACCTTTGCTGAATAGAGCCCTGGAGAAGGAGGCGATGGCACTGACGGTGAAGGGTAGAATGCATTGACAGAATCACTACGAGAGGAGACCCGTAGCCGGACATCCTTCTGATGTCGTAGGCCTCGAAAGTTAAGAGAGGGGTAAAGTTTGGAGGTTTGGGAGATAGAAGGGTGAAATATTCCTCCTGCCAGTGAGCTAGCCAAGGTAAGAGACGCCATGGCTGTCACCCGCTGACTGCCAAAGGAGAGAGAACAAAACAATGGATGGAAACGAAGAGTATTTGGCTTAGGGCAGTTTGGTTGCCTTAAAAGTAAAGCAGTGGAAAAAAAATGGTCTGCAAAATTAATACAATTCAGATGTTTGGGTGATCCTAAAAAATATTTTAAGATATTTTTTTTTGAAGTAAAATAAATATTATATAAAGTGTAAAAGAAGTAATTATGGGTGGTGGAAATGGAGGCCGGCGATAGTGGTGGCCAGCGACAGTTGGTGGGCGTTGATGGAGGTGACTGACGATGGTGGAGGTTGGTGGTCGATTGCATGGTTTTAAAATCAAATCGGATTGGGCGGTTGAATCGTGAACAAGTAGGCCGGCCGGTTCGATTTCATCTCAACATCCGTCTTCGCAGGCGAACTTGATCATGATGAAGGTGGAAGGCTCTTCTCAATACAAGCATTATTTCTTTTCGGCTTTACTTGCAAGCAACCAAATCGATGGATGTAAGTTCTTTAGAAATGTATTTTTTAAGGTTTTATTTTTTGATTATTTTTTAATTTTTTAATGTTTGAGCTTGTGATCTCTATTGGGTTAAGAAAAAAAAAACAAAATTAGTTAAAATTAGTTTGGTTTCCGAATTTATGTTCGTAGCTTTTTTGTTTGAGTTTGTGATGCATCTTGCTTATTTCTTTTACAAACAAGAAGATGTTACCAGTGTCAAGTGATTTAAAATTTTAGCTCTACTAATTGCTGCTACACATCAAACTGATGTATGCATTTCTCCCTCAATGCATTGTGATAATAATGAATTAGTTGATTTAATCATTTTGTGCAGAACTAAGAGCCTTGGGTTGGATGGGCCACCTCGTGCAGGAATCTGGAGCCGCAACGTGTGTCGCTAGGTTTGGTGATTTTAAATCGTATCTTTAAGTTTATTTGTGTAAGAAAATTTATTTTTAATATTCTTAAATATATCTATCATTTTTTGAAAATATTACGTATTGTTGAAATTGATATTTAGATTTACTGAATCTGGATTTTGTATGTGCTGAAATTTCTTTTGTGTTTTACTAAAATAAATCAAATGTACTGAAATTAATTAGCTTAAATCAAGTTTAGATTGTCATATCAGTCGAACTAGTTGAACCATAAACGTCTCCTTCTTCTGATTCATTGTTTGTCTGGTTTTCACAACCTTGATCGACGGTGCAATTGCAATGAATTTCCGTTATATTTAGAAATCGCTCAAATCAATGAAATTTCAAATACACTGAATTTGAACTAGATGATGAATTCCTTTTAATTCAATTTTTTACTATGCATTTATTCTAATTAAAACAAATCAACAATATTTTCAGAATCCCTATATTTGCAATACTTTACATCCTTTTTACAGCAAAACAAAAAGCACCTTAATAAATAATTGAGTTTTTTTTTTATCAAATAATTGGATATGCTTATTCCCCTATTGAAGGACACGATGCTCAGTATACTGAGAATTGATTTTTCATACTATTCCATGCAGGGGTTTAAACTGGTCGGGTCTAATTTGAGTTTGGGCTAACTCTAGCTCAACTTGTCAACTCAGAGATAAGCTCGAACTTACCTCGGCTCACCGGAGTTACGATGGGCTCGAGTTTGACTCTCAAGCTTGCCTCACCGGAGAAGGAATTCAGGACTCCTACTCATTAGAGACGACATGCTTGAGCTCAAATCATGAGCTTGGCTCATCATAAAGAAGCTTAAACCCTGAGTGTGGCTTGCCAGAGAGAAAGGAAGAAGTGAGGACATCTGGCCTCCGAACTTACACTGTGTTCGAACTCAGGAGTTTGACGAGCTTAATTGTGGCCCATAAGAGAAAAAGAGGAATAGTAGAAGCCATTTTTGAGTGAAGAGTAAGAAGAGGCTTTTTGAAAAAATAAATAATGATTTTTTGTTTTTTAAGTTCTAAAAGTTGCAAGTAAAAGTATTAAATCCAATTAATGTTTTTGCATTTTTTTAATATGCATTTAGAGATATGCATATTTTTTAAAAATAATTTTTTTTTACATTTTTTAAATAGTAGTCTAACCAAGTCAATTCATGAGCTGATAAGTCGAGTCTCATCAAGCTCAAACTCTAGCTTTTAATATGTGAGCTCGAAGCTTAATAAGTTCAACTTATGAGTTCATTACTAAGTCAGGTTCGAGCAAGCTCAGGAGCTGGTTTCGCTCACTTACACCCCTGATTCCATGCACTTTTAATGAACATCTATTCCTATTTTATGTTATTTGTTTGAAATTTTTTCTTATAATATAATTGAAGATATTTACTTGAAATAGAGAAAATAATTGATGATTCAATTTTTTTTTTCTCAAAGATCTTGTAGATCTTGATATAAATAATTACAAAGATGGATATAAATCGATTTAATTTGAAGCGAGAGGTAATGTATCATGTTGGTTGAGCACAATCCATGATACCAACTCCTCCAATAGAAATATTGACAACATATGATGTTATTTATGGGGAATTATCTGTGTACACAATCAACCTTTACAAATCATAAATCTAGTCATGAGCAATATCCATAGTTTTATTTTGAAGCCTTTATTATTCTATAACAACTTTTATCCATGTCGACACGCTCACCAAAATACTTAAAATTCCGTACAGTCAAAATATCCAATGAAAATATGAGGTTTTCTTGTTAACATGACTAAATAGTCTGTTCTATAACATACAAAATCATACATGATAGAAAGTTCCCAAACTCCATTTTATCAAATAAATGAACAAAGCTCTCACATAAGTGACTCAAATTAAAAATTTGATAGGTAAGGACAACTTACCTTTATCAAGACAAATTTTTCCAACTAGCTATGCAAGAAAAATTAGCTCTGGTACCTCCAAAAAATACTTTCTAACTCTAGATTTTCTTCCTCTCTGTCTCTAACTAGTTGCCCTTATAAAATAATAAATAAAATTTTAAATGATTTGGATAATTATGGACCTAGTTCTATAACACCAGCTTCCTTAGTGTCGCACTACTCCGAAGGAAAATTTCCACATTCATGATAAAGCATTCATCATCATCGTTGTGCCAACTTTTCATTCATAGTGCTATTATACTCGACACTTAGTCTTATTTAGAGTGTAGTGATGCATGCAATAATGATGTAGTGGAGCTTATGTAGATTATCGAGATTGATTCTACCTAGCTTAGCTAGATGTGACATACAAGATTTATATATGATTAGGTTTTCTTTGATATGTCAATAATTAAAGAACACTTAAATATATGCAAGTATATATGCCGAATTAAGTAATAAAGTAGAGTGTCAAATTCATGAGGAAGAGTTATGCTTACTTGCAATAAAATCAATACTATTTACTCTAATTGTATAGGTTATCCTACTGAAATAAAGATAATTTTTTTGAGTTCCTACCACTAAATAAAAAAAATTAAATTAGTTGACACAATTTTAATAAAATGTTTTGAATTGATGCATGTAAATACCATATTTTTTTCTAATGATACTTTTAATTTAAAATATGGATCATAGCATATGCATCCCTAAATCTCTATCAAACTTGTATGGGGTGAGAATGATATAAATTGACCTCCTACAATTTTAATATCTCTATAGAACCTAGAATATTTAAATATCATGTGTGTAGACATACCAACATTTTATTTCAATACTCTTTATTATTCTTACATTCCTTCATCGAGACTATACATCATACTAAGTTTTAACTACACATATGACCATTAAATGCATTAAATGAAGAATGATATATATGAAAAAAATCAATAAATTATGTAGAGTGTAAGAGTCTATATTATTGCTTAACATAAGAGATCTAGCTAAACATAGAAGAAATAACAAGCAAACTATTTTTTATTATATTCATAGAAGAATCAAAGTATCTTTTTTACAGTTCTTCTTCCTCCACTTACATAGTTGCTTATATAAACATCAACTAAACTCTCTTAGAGATTATATCTTGCACTGCCTCAACCTCTCCTAGATTTTACTCTAAGAGAGTGCTAGAGTAGTAAACTGGAGATGTACTAAATTTTACTCAATTGACTGGAATCCTTTACAAATAGAACTGAATATCTATTTATAGAAACATAAAAATGGCCTCAAGCACTACAACGCTTAACAAGGTGTCACCACAACACTTAAAGTTGAACTAGCTCCTCGACACTGACAGGTTTGCTCCATTGCGGCACTTGATGAGGTGAAATGGTTACTAATTAAATAAATGAATTCTTTTGTTATGTTAGTTGTGGCTCTAGGAAGTTGTAACTACTACTTTGTGGTGCTCTGAAAATATGAGCGTTGTTGCATATATTTAGAGTTTCCAACACTGAGGCATTTGAATTGTAGCACTGCGACATTCATTTTTTTAAGAAGCTAGTGCTTCCAAGAAAAATATTCAATGCAATGGAGCTATTAAAGCAACGGTGTTGTGTGTGATGTCGTTTTACTACTCACAAATAGAGTGAATAACACTGCAATGTTCAAAAATGGCACTTTAGCATAGTTGATTTCAATGCAGTAACACTGTTTCATCCGACGCTGCGATGCTATGCGTTACTTTATATATTTTTGTTATTTCTGAGTATTTTTTGTACACAAATAATTAAAACAATATATTTTCAATTAAATTCAAAGTAATAGTAGAAAATCTCTTAACCAAGTTAAAGATTTTGAGGCAAAACCTATAATAGCTATGGGATTTAGAATATCTAGACAATAACCCCAAAGCTCTCTTATAGTTAGGTGAAATATCATATCAATTCAGAGGTGTAAAATAATTATATGAACTAATCCCTACTTTTGTTGTAATTTATCAATCTTACTCCGAAAATGACTGGCTTTTATAAGCCTATCCAAGTTAGAGAAATTGATGGTATCACTGACTTAATTGGCAAGAACGTTTTGAGAGAAGTCATTGGTGGTCTTTTCTTTGTTCTTTGTTCTACAAGACATTGTATTGCTAGTAGGGTTCTACCATTTTCACAAACAAATTAGGAGCATGTATAGTCATATCTATGGTAAATATCTAATCAAGTTGGTCTACTTATAGGCTTGACTTTTCAAGTCCTTACTCGGCTAAGCCTGATTAAGATTAGCTTAAACTCTTCTAGTTGCTTTTTTGTGGTCAACCCATTGAATTGACTAACACAATCAGCCAAGCCAGCTACAGAAATAACTTCAATCATGAAAGTAACATTAACACAACATAGAATATTAGTCCAATGTAACTTTTAATTGTGCAAATTGCCTCACTCTGTACACATAATTTTAAAAAATACTAAACTACACTTAAAACTCATTTGAATACCTTTTATGGGAGGAATACAATCTTTTTCAAAATCCTCCACTAAAGTTCTTCTTTAGAATCGATTATTTATCTTTCATAGGTTTACACCATTGATGTGTGCGTTATAATTTTGCAATGGAAAAAGATCATATAATTTAAAATATGACTTGAGTCATTTGAGATTGCACCATCAAATCAACACAAGGTAGATATCAAACTGCAACCTACTTTATTTAATTCATTCATATTAAATATTGCTATAAAATAAACATTTTACTTGGCATTGCCCTTCAATCATTTTCAAATGTCTCTCTGTGCATTTATTGCATGACTAGTTAATAATGACATTTTTGCCTTACAAGTATCTTTGCAGCAATTTTGTAATCACTAAGATATAAGCATTAGCATATCAATCACTGCAATTAATACTGCACCCCTTATAGTAGTTTAAATAACTAAAAACTACTACCCAAATAATTATATATATACATATAAGTATGTAAATTTTCCATTCTAACATTTTAAAATTGCAATGTTGGCGTTATTTTTTTATGTCTTATTTCCCAAACCTAAAATGTTGAGTTTAATTTACAATTTTAATGTAAATTAAAATTGATTTAAATAATAGTAATATATTAAAAAAATTTATTAACTATATTAAGTTGGTACCCACAGCTGAACATACGTTGAATATTAGCGTGTTTATGTAAACAGAGGAAACTAACTATTCGAGCTTCTTCCAAATGTGAACATTCTCTCATCTTCCATCTGCTTCCATCTAGAAAGCGCCACCGCGTAATCCGCGTGTTTCAAAAGTGGGCCTCCACTCGATGTTTCTTCGCACCTGTAAGCATTAAACACTTTAATTCCGAGTTTATAATATAATTAATATTTATTTTTTTTAATAAAATATAAATCTTCAAACATATTGATATATCCTCAAAAAATTATCTTGAATCTTGAAGTAGAATCAAGTTGAAAATTTCAAAAATTAAATTGGAGACCATGTGAATTCCGATTTCGGCAAACTTACAGTCGAACTGAACGTCTCGGAAATATGAACCCAAAGACAGCAAATTGGAATCAATCAGAGCTCAAATGAGTCCAAATCAAAGACTCGAAACTCATTTGGAAGGATCAATCCATAATTTGGATTACTAAACGATTTCCAAACGTAACATGTTTTAGTCGAATCAAGCGACTCGACGAGACAAATCCAACGAACCCAAGATTGTCAAATTTTGATATCATTAAGACATTCAAATACCTAATAAATGTCCCATGATCAAGGGAATCCACATAGGTTGTCCATTCAAACCACTTACAATTTAGCATTGACCTTACTTTACAGGCCTTGCCACTCTCAAAAAACTATAAATAAGGGGGAGGAGGAGGAAGGGATCAAAGCAAGAATAGAAGAAAGCGAAGGAAGAACTCTCTTGCAACCAGACTCCTCCTCGACCACCGATGAACTTCAGCCCAGCTACCGACTGTTGCAGGACATTTGCCCGGCTACCAACGGACGCTGGATTTCTACCAGGCCACCAACTGAAGCTAGACTTCAGCCTATCGACAGATTTCTACCTGACGTTGAACTCTCACCAGTTGCCGGACTTCTGTTTGTCGCCGAACTATGGTCCATCGCCGGAATTCTACCATAGGCCAAACTTTCACCCTTTGTCAGATTTCTACCCGACGCTGGACATCATCCCGTCGTCGAACTTCTGCTTGACGTCGGACATTTGCCCGTCGCAAGACTTCTACATGTCATCGGACATCCGTTGGACTTCTACCCTATGCCTGACTTCTTCCCGATGCCGGACTTCCACCTGTCACCGGACTTCTGCCCGTCGTCGGAATTTCGTCAAACTTCTACATGATGCTCAACTTTTTACCATCATCGGATTTCTACTCGACGCCGACTTCCGCCAGTTAACGGTCCTTCCGATCTCCGTCACCAGACAAAGAACTTTATAACCTTCTTTGCTCGCCGACTACGGTTCATTCGACCTCCGTCGCTAGAAAACGGTCCTTCCGACCTCTGCCGCAAGACAATAGTCTTTTCGACCTCCATCGCCCGCCGACTATGTTTCTATCAACCAAACAAACATATCAATAGTGACTCTTTCAAGTCTCATCATGTAATGGATGTTATATGATGTATAATTATTACATCAATCTAAGGTTTTCCCTCAAGGAAGGGCCTCATTTGTAATCGACCGCAAATAATAGTGAATTCTTTCAAATTGGGTTAGGCTCCATAGTTTTTCCCTTTTTTTAGGATTTTCCACGTAAAAATCTTGGTGTCTCTTATGAATGATACTCTTTTTTATCTGTATGTGTGCTGCATCTATGTACAAAACTAAGACTTTAAACCATACATGTTTTCTTTATCATTGCGAATATTACAAGATGCAAGACACTAAAATATAACATAAATGAAGGTATTTACATAAATATCATAATATTCTTGTTGCGTCCAGGAATATTCACAACGATAGAGGAATATACAGTTTAACGTCTTAGCATTGTACGAAGATCCATCACGTAAGCAGAAAGAGAGAAGTAAAACACCCGATCTTTTTTACATGGAAAGTCCAAAGAGGGAAAAACCATGGGGCCTCGCCCAGGTGAAAAGATTTCACTAAAATTGAGTGAATTATAAGGGTTGACCTGTCCCTTGATTTAGAGGCGGTCAAATTACAGTAATTTGGAGAGCTAGTCAACGGTCTGGCGATCGTCGTATGGAAGTCTGATAGCTTTTCTATATAAGTTCAGCTGACAAGGAATGATCCGACAAAGGTACGTCGGCGGACGGCAGCCGGGCGGTGGTCTGAAGAGGGTCGGGCTGAGGTCCGGCGACGGTCGTCAGCCAGGCGAGGGTCCGACGGCGATCGATGACCGGGTAGTGGTCCGACAAAGGTCGGGCTGAAGTCTGGTCGTGGTCTTCGGCCAGGTGAAGGTCTAGCGTCGGTCGTCAGCCAGGCGGTGGCCCGACGAAGGTTGGGCGGTAGTCGGTCAGGCGAAGATCCAGCGGCGGACGGCAGCCGGGCAAAGGTCTGGTTGTCGACAGCCGAGCGGTGGTCCGACGAAGGTCAGGATGAAGTCTGGCAGTGGTCATCGGTAGGGCGAAGGTCCGGTGGCGGATGACAGCTGGGCGAAGGTCCGGCGGCGGACATCGGCTGGGCGAAGGTCCAGCGGCGGACGACGGCCAGGCGAAGGTCCAGTGGCGGTCGGCTGCCGAGCATCGGTATGGCGAAGGTCTGGCTGGATTCCGATGGCGGTCGTCGGCCGGGCGAAGGTTCAGAGGTAGACGGCGGCCGGGCGGAGGTCCGACGACAGTCAGTGTCTAGGCGAAGGTCCAATGGAAGTCAGCAGCTGGGAGGAGGTCCGGCGGCCGAGCGGTAGTCTGACGAAGGTCAGATTGAAGTCTGGTGGCGGTCGTCGGCCAAGCGGTGGTCCGACGAAGGTTGCGCTGAAGTCCGGTGGCGGTCATCGGCCGGGCGAAGGTATGGCAATAGACGGTAGCCTGGCGGAGGTTCGACGACAATCGGCGGCCGGGCGAAGGATTGATGGCAGTCGGCAGCCGGGCGGAGGTCTAGAGGTGGTCGGCGGCCTGGCAGTGGTCCGACGAAGGTCGGGCTAAAGTCCAACATCGATCTTCGGCCGGGCAAAGGTCCAGCGTTTGTCGGCGGCCGGGCGGTTGTCCGACGATGGTCGGGCAGAGGTCCGACGGCGGTCGGTAGCCGGTCGATGGTGCTAGAGCTCTTGAAGCTTTAGAGCTCTCTTCAATTTCCAGCAAAAGGTCCCCCGTCATGTAGAGAGTGGGGATCTATTTATAGATTTTCATGAGTGGCACACCCTGTAAATTTAGAGAAGACCCGGAGCAGGTTCGGAGTACTCCATCGGATGTCTCGTATTGATTCCCCGATCATAAAAAGTTTTTCAACTATTTAAGTGCCTTAACGATGTTGAAATTCAGAGATCTTAGACTCGTTGGATTCATCTCGCCGAGCCGTTCGATTTGACTATAAGCCTGCCATATTTGGATATCACTTTATCGTCCAAATAATACTTTGACCTCTCCAAATGTGGTTCGGGCCCCCGATTCGGACCCATTTGGGCATGGGTTGGACTAATTTTAGTGTTGTATGGTTCGTCTCTTTTAGACATTCAGTTTGACTATAAGTTTGCTGAAATTGGAATTCGGATGATCCCGAATTTAATTTTGAAAGTTTCCAACTTGAATAAGCCTCGAAATTCGTGCTCTATCAAAGCATTTTTTGAGGACGTATCAGTTGCCCCCTTATTTTTAGACGTTGAATCTGTATAGTCCAAAAATATATCTGTGATTTTAGCGTTCTGCAAAATCAAATCATTAATCGGAACAAAAATGTCAAATAAGTTCACTCCAAAATTTTTTTAAATAACTAAAAACTTATCATTGAAGCTCTTTTGAGTTTCAAACTACTAAAATTGAGTCCGAAAAATAAAACAAAACGATTACGATGAAAAAAAAATTGTTCTAATCGGACTTTACGAGAAAAAAAAAATGTAATAATTACCTAATCAAGTAATTATGATTAACTATTGATAGACGAATCTGGAGTAATTTTTATATATAAATATTTGTCATACACAACTCTACTTGGCCTATTGGTTGAGAGCTTAGGCTTCCAACTAAGAGGTCCAAGGTTCGAGTCCATTTGTATGCGTTGTGTGTGTGAGTTTACCTTAAATGGCCTAAATGTCCAAAAAAAAAAAAAAGTCATTATTATCTTATATGTAATAATTATGTATATTTTAACTGTTACCTCTTAAGAAGGAGATTATTTATATAAAGTAAGTCTTACAGCAGAGGATTGCCGACGGAATTATTTTTTAATAAGTTAATTAAATTCTTTAATAATATAATACTATTTTTAGCTCCAAAAATTTTTGAAAAAATTTCAAAAATGAAAAAAAATTTATGAATTTTCTTGAAATGAAACAATTAATTTACTGCATATATTTTTTATTTGTAAATGAATTGTTATTTATTTACTTCCTATTTTTTTTTCAATAATTGGAAATAATTAAATTTTTGAGCTTTAAAAAATTATGAAAAATAAAAAAAATTGCTCTCCAAACCTCCTTTGAAGAACTATAAATACACCTCTTAGGGGCTAGGGAAAAGGCACCACCTCTCCTTAGCCGGTTCCAAATTTCTCCAACAAAGTTAGGTGAAATCGGACTAGCAAAAATAAAAATTTTTTTGACGGCGGCAATCAAGACCTGATACTCTTATGCAGGCTCCACTTCTCTCATATTGGGGGAAAAAGTATCTTACAAGAGTTTAAATACCAGAGGCGGCGATCAAGACTCGGTACTCTTACGCACGCTCCAATTCACTTCCAACGAGGGAAAAAATGTCTGGTAAGAGTTTAAATATAGGTGGCGGCTGTCAAGGCCCGGTACTCTTACGCAGGGTCCAATTCACTCTCATTTGGGAAAAAACTGTCCGGCAAGAGTTTAAATACCGGAGCCGACGATCAAGACCTGGTACTCTTACGCAAGCTGAAGTTCACTCCCAACGGGGAAAAATTGTCCGGTAAGAGTTTAAATATTGGAGGCGGTGATTAATGCCTGGTACTCTTACGCAGGCTCTAGTTCATTCCAATTGGGAGAAAAACTATCCAGCAAGAGTTTAAATATCAGAGGCGGTGATCAAGACTCAGTACTCTTACGTAGGCTCCAGTTCACTCACATTGGTGGAAGAATTATCCGGCAAGAGTTTCAATATCGAAGGCGGCGATCAAGGCCAGTGCTCTTACTCAGGCTCTAGTTTACTCTCATTGGGGGAAAAACTATCTGGCAAGAGTTTAAATAATCGAGGCAGAGGCGATCAATACCCGATACTCTTACACAGGCTCTTTGTTCACTCTCATTGGGGGAAAAATTATCCGGCAAGAGTCTAAATACCAGCAGCGGAGGCGATCAAGACCCGATACTCTTAGACAGGCTCCAGTTCACTCCTATTGGGGGGAAAACTGTTCGACAAGAGCTTAAATATTGGCAGTGGAGGCAATCATCACTCAGTACTCTTACGCAGGCTCCAGTTCACTCCCATTGGGGAAAAAATTATCAGGCAAGAGTCTAAATACAGGAGATGGAGACGATCAAGACTCGATACTCTTACATAGGCTCCAGTTCACTCCCATGGATTGGTAGCTTGGAGAACTTTGATGGCAATTAAAGCCAAATTCTCTTTCACTGATTCAAAATTTTCAATAATTATGGAACAATCTAGTAGCGGCCTTACCAAGTAGGAGATCTACCAATAACAATGCCTTGAAAGAGATCCAATGATAATGAGCGGACATATGGAACCCCGTGATATGTAGCAACCGGGTGTATGTTGATGGATGTAAAGTGAAAGTTTGACGACAATCGTGTAGAAGTATAACAACAGTTGGGAGAAATTCTCACACCGATCGGGCTTAAGTTCGACAGTGGTCGATTGAAAGTTTGATGATGGTCGAGAGGAAGTCAAATTATAATTAACATCCATGCCTTGGCCGAATAATATTTGGGCATACTTATAGTGATAGTTGATGGCCAAGTTTTAAAGTGATAAAGAATATTGAGTTGTATACTATGTAAAAGAGATTGATATAATCCACCAAGGTTGTTTCACCTATCCAAGGTTATTTATCAGAACATTGCTTGATGACGTTAACCTGTGTGGAAGAGGTCGAGAAAATCCATCAATGATGTATGACCTATCCGAGGTTGTATGTCAGAGTATTGCTCAATGATGTTAACCTATATGGAAGAGGTCGAGAAAATCCACCAAGGATGTATGACCTATCCGAGGTTGTATGTCAGAGCGTTGCTCGATGACAATAATCTATGTGGAAGAGGTCGAGAAAATCCATCAAGGATGTATGACCTATCCGAGGATGTATGTCAGAGTATTGCTCAATGGCGTTAACCTATGTAGAAGAGGTCAAGAAAATCCACCAAGGATGTATGACCTATCCGAGGTAGTATGTTAGAGCGTTGCTCGATGATTTTAACCTATGTGGAAATGGTCGAGATAATCCACCAAGGATGTATGACCTATTCGAGGTTGTATGTCAGAGCCCTGCTCGATGACATTAACCTATGTGAAATAAGTCGAATTGAATCCCCTAGGATTGATTTTGCCTTGATTGGGAGGGGGGCGAACGCCGCGTGTATCCGAATCAAATGTGAAGAATGGTTTATCTTTAGACCATTACTGTCTTTTTGAGGTCGAGATTAAGACATTGCCCAAGGAGTAGAAGTCCAGCAGGGGACTACATGTGGTTTGAAATTTATTGGAAGCATCATTGCATTTGCCAGAAGTTTTTTTGATGTAACTTCTTGGTTTTGAAAGTATTGGAGTGATATTCTTGTCATAATATGAGTCAAAGTTGCCCCCAGTCTGGATCTAATTTCCATGAAATTGATGCATCAATGGATAATATCAGAATATTAACTTGAGCGAATTTTTGAGGGTGGAGCAAAAATTTCCCCCTAATCGGGAACAACGTTCCCACAGACGGCGCCAAACTATTGCATCGAGGAACATTCGCGACGATAGAGGAATATACAGTTTAACGTCTTAGCATTCTACGAAGATCCATCATGCAAGCAGAAAGAGAGACGTAAAACACCCGATCTTTTTTATGTAGAAAGCCCGAAGAGGGAAAAACTATGGGGCCTCGCCCAAGTAAAAGGATTCCACTAAACTTGAGTGAATTATAAGGGTTGACCTGTCCCTCGATTTAGAGGCGGTCAAATTACAGTAATTTGGAAAGTTAGTCAAAGGTC
Organism: Dendrobium huoshanense; assembly: GCA_016618105.1. NCBI lineage: Eukaryota > Viridiplantae > Streptophyta > Magnoliopsida > Asparagales > Orchidaceae > Dendrobium > Dendrobium huoshanense. The sequence continues at coordinate 66,890,462 of CM028358.1, read as the reverse complement.
TGACGATGGACGTACGGAAGTCCGATAGCTTTTGTGTATAAGTTCAGCTGACAAGGAATGATCCGACGAAGGTACATCGGCGGACGGCGGCCGGGCGGTGGTCCGACGAGGGTCGGGCTGAAGTCCGATGGTGATCGTTAGCCAAGCGAGGGTCTGGCAGCGATCGGTGGCCGGGTAGTGGTCTGATGAAGGTCGGACAGAAGTCCGATGGTGGTCTTCAGCCGGGTGAAGGTGTGGCATCGGTCGTCGGCTAGGCGGTGGCCCAATGAAGGTCGGGCAGTCGTCGGCCGGGCGAAGGACCGACGACAGATGAGCAAAGGTCCGATGGTCGGCGGCCGAGTGATGGTCCGATGAAGGTCAGGATGAAGTCTGGCGCTGGTCATCGGCGGGGCCAAGGTCCGGCAGCGGAGGACGGCCTGGCGAAGGTCCGGCGGCGGATGACGGCCAGGCGAAGGTCTGGCGGTGGTTGGCGGCTGAGCGGTGGTCTGACGAAGGTTGGGCTGAAGTCCGGCGGCGGTCGTCGGCTGGGCGAAGGTCCGGCGGCGGATGGCGGTCGGGCGAAGGTCCAACTGTGGATGGAGACCGGGTGAAGGTCCGACGACAGTCAATAGCCAGGCGAAGGTCCAACGGCAGTCGGCGGCCGGGAGAAGGTCTGACGGCGGTCGATAGCCGGGCAGAGGTTTGGCGGCGGTCGGCGGCTGGGCGGTGGTCCGACGAAGGTCGAGCTGAACTTTGGCGGCAGTCGTCGGCTGGGCAAAGGTCTGGCGTCGGTCGGCAGCCGGGCGGTTGTTTGACTATGGTCGGGCGGAGGTCCGACGATGGTCGGCGGCCGATCGGTGGTGCAAGAGCTCTTGAAGCTTCAGAGTTCTCTCCAATTTCCTGCAAAAGGTCCCCCCTCATGTTGAGAGTGGGGGTCTATTTATAGATTTTTATGAGTGGCACACCCCGTAAATTTAGAGAAGGCCCGGGCAGGTTCGGAGTGCTCCATCGGATGGCTCGTATTGATTCCCCCGACCATAAAAAGTTTTTCAACTATTTAAGTGCCTTAACGATGCCGAAATTTAGAGATCTTAGACTCGTTTTACTCATCTCGTCGAGCCGCTCGATTTGATTATAATCATGCCATATTTGGATATCACTTTATCATCCGAATAATACTTTGACCTCTCCAAATGTGGTCCGGGTCCCCGATTCGGACCCATTTGGGCATGGTTTGGACTAATTTTAGTGTTGTTTGGTTGTTCTCTTTGAGATATTCAGTTTGACTATAAGTTTGCTGAAATTGGAATTCAGATGATCCCGAATTTAATTTTGAAAGTTTGTAACTTGAATAAGCCTCGAGATTCGTGCTCGATCAAAACAATTTTTGAGGACGTATCAATTCTATATATCTGTAAATATAATTAAAATTTTTTTCTATTTATTTTTTGTTTAATTCTGATTTATATATCACATCAATGTATATATTTGAAATGGTGTGTTTTATTTTAAAAAGTTTAATATTTGTGTTTTTTTGTATAGTTTAATAATTTGAGTGTCCTATAAGTAAATACATAAATAGAATATGATATATATGTATATATATATATATATATACATTGATGTGATATATAAATCAGAATTATATATATATATATATATATTCAATTTAAGGCCTACATGCAAGTTCAATCCACAACGGAACATCTTAAGAAAAGAAATTTAATTATTTCAGGAGAGAGAAATTAATTATTTATTTAAGTAAATATAATTTGAGCTTTGCTAAAAAATATTTTTATGAATAATATTTTCTTTATTTTCCATCCATTTTGAAAGATAAACGAAGTCCTTTTTTATATAATTTATAGAGAGAAAATATAAAATTTGTAGAGAGAAAAAGATTTTTCATGTAGCAAAGGACTTCGTTTCTCTCTCAAAATGGACGGGAAATAAAGAAAAAATTATTCATAAAAATACTTTTTAGCAAAGCTCAAATTATATTTATTTAAATAAATAATTAATTTCTCTCTCCTGAAATAATTAAACCTCTTTTCTTAACACGCAATCAAGAGTGTAACAAGGAAAGCCTATTGAACCCCATCATAATATCTCCAAGCTGCCAGGGTCTTCCCGTCTTTTGGCCTTTTCCCTGCTTGTCCTATGGACCGCAAATGAGAAACCCTCCCACGCTCATAAACACCCAAACCAAGGAGAGACCGACTAGAAGGAGAAAGGAGAGAGAAATGGGAAGGGGATCGCAGCCGTGGTCGATCCTGCAGCAGCTGGAATCGGTAGCGGCGAGCGTAACACGCGGTGTGTCGGCTTCGGCATCAGCAGCACTGCGGTGGACACCGGAAATGAGAATAAGCTGGGCGTCCGCGGCTTTTCGGTGGCCGGAGATCGACTTCTCTGTTATCGAAAGCGTCATCTGGCCCGTAGTGATGGCCGTCGAGACCGTCGCCCTCGCTTCTGTCATCTGCTTCTACCTCGCCTTCTGCGGCTGCAATTTATGACCTAAGAAGCTTTTTCTTGCAATTTTATCTGTTATCGGCAGATCTGATCGATGAAACTTATTTTTTTAATTATTTCTTTTCTCGTCTGGTTTCTATATGTTGATTTTGTAGTTTTCTGGTTTGATTGTAGTTTGCAAAAGATTAGGGATTCCTCAGAGGTTTGGGCCTTAGAGTGACGGATAGGCTGTTCGGGGGAGCTGAATGGATCTACCATGTGCGGACTGTGGTGTGACGGATTCGGATCCTATGAAATGGAGAGTAAAGTTTAAAAATCTCAGCCATCTAATTTATTTTGAAAAGCTGGAATTGATTTTTTAGGCATTGAATGTAAATTTTGCTAAAAGGACAAGAATAAAGTTCTTAAGCTTTTTGAAACCTTATTAGATGAGTTGGCTGAATGATAAAGCAAAATTAGATGTTATTATATTTATGAACGAATTGAACAAGGCACCTCTCTCATGAGTTTACTTGCTCCTCTTTTGTTCTTAGTTTGGATCATTAACATTTATGCTTTTTGTTTAACTGTTCTTCAATTTATTTTCGTCCTTATCTTGATGATATATATTTCGTGCTTCTCCATTCTTCCTGAATGCACCGAACTCCCTTCTCTTTTGAAGCTCTCGAGTAGGGCTGCAAGTGAACCAAACGTTCGACGAGCCACTCGTTGTTCGGTTCGATTAAAGCTCGTTCGTGATCGTTTAATTAACTAAACAAACATACTTGAACTATATTTTAAATACTCGATTCGTAAATAAACAAGTTTGAACACTAATGTGTTCGGCTCATTTATGTTCACGAACAACATCATTTGAAGTTCATGAACAAGCTCGACATTAAGCTCGATTCGTGTTCGATTTTGAACCTGTGAATAAGTTTGATAAAAATAATTAATATTTGATTATAGAATTAATAAATATAAATAATATAAATAGAGCTCGACATGAAGTTCGTGAAACATGCTCAATGTAATTATTTGTTAGGAAGCTCGATAAAGTTGTTTGTTAAGTTGATGAACATCTAAAAGTAGAGCTCGTTTATACCTCGTTCATGTTTGTATGTTTAAAGATCGATAAGCACTAAATGAACAAATATGAACTTAACATGAACCGAATATGAACACTCATTAATTTAAATGAATCAAACATGAACACAAACAATAAAGCTCGAACAAACATGAATCAAACTCGAACAACTTGATATTAAATGAACACAAATATGAACACTCACATACTCAGCTCGGCTCAGTTCGTTTGCAGCCCTACTCTCGAGCTGGAAAAATTATTACGTGCGACGAATTCGATCGGCCCACGTAATAATTTTTCCAGCTCGAGAGCTTCAAAAGAGAAGGGAGTTTGGTGCATTTAGGATGAATGAAGAATCACGAAATATGATTCGTCCGGAGGCGAATCCGAACGCATCACGTTCGTCCGGAGGCGAATCCGAACGCGTCACGTCACCTAGGGCCTGGTGCATCTGGTTGACGTGGCGTGTCCGAATTCGCCTCTGGATGATTCAGACGTCACACGAAATATTCTCTCTAGTGAAAGCCTTAAGTGTTGGCTCGTGTAAATTAGTCTGGGTTGTATGGTAGGTCGACCGAGATTTTTACTGGCCTAAGGACATTACTTTCTCGTAAAAAAAAAAAAAGAAATGTTCTCTCCTCGAGTTGAGGGGAGAATGAACTTTTGGAGAAACAGGATTTGATTTGACCAAAATTTGCTTGCATGGCCTAAGATTTGGCAGGGTAGAGAGAGAAAATAGGGAGAAATAGAGATTCAACTTTCGTTTATTCATTGGTATATTTCATAAATGACGAGAACAATTTAAACAATCGATACATACTACTATTTTTAGATTTTTAAAGCCTTAAATAACCATAATAATTGACAAGGGCTATTACCTTATATAAGAAATAGTTCTTAACAATAATCTGCTTATCTTGATTCTATTATTTAGATTTAGTCTAATTAAACTTGGAAAAATAACTTTTGAAATTGATATATCATCAAAAAATTATCTTGACCAGGCACGAATCTTGAGGCAAAATCAAGTTGGAAACATCCAAAATTAAATTCAAAATAATATGAACCCCGATTTCATCAAACTTACAGTGGAACTGAGCGTCTCGAAAAGATGTATCCAATGACAACAAATTTGACTCAATTCTAGCCTGATTGGGTCCAAATCGAAGACCTTAAGCACCTTTGGAAGGTTCAAATCATAAATTGGATGACCAAACAATTTTCAAACGTGACATGTTTATAGTTGAATCAAGCGGTTTGACGAGACGAATTCAACGAGCCTAAGATCGTTGAATTCTGACATCACTAAGACACTTAAATACTAGATAAACGGTTTCTGATAAAAGGAGTCAATATTGGTAGTCCATTCAAAACACTTCGAAAATATCCTTGATCTTCCTTCTATTTACTGGTCATGCCACTCTTAGAAAATTATAAATAGACATCTCATTCGTCATTGAGAGAGGAGGGAGGAAGAAAAGGCCCAAGCAAGGAAGAGAAGGAAGAGAAATTTGAGACGAACTTTCGCCCATGGCTGGACCTCCACCCAGCTGTAGACGGACATTAGATTTTTGCCTGGCACCGTACCACTGCCCGCCGCTGACTTTCCACCCGGGCACCAAAGAATGTCGGACTTCTGCCCCCACCAACTAACATTGGACATCCACTTGGATTCCCGCTATTGTTGGACTTGCTACCGATAAAGGTCTTTTCAATCTCTGTCACATGCTAATTATGGTCATTGCGACCTCCTTCTCCGATAACAGTTCTTCCGACCTCCGTCGCCCTCCTACTACAGTACTTCTAACCTTCATCGCGAGATAATGATTTTTACTGTGATGCCCCATAATCTAAATGGGAAGAATTATTCTTTTAATAAATAAGTACCAGAGCTATCTAATATCATCTCAAGTAATAAACATCAAAACAAATTTTATAATTTAAAACATCAATAAAACAATTCATCCCAAAAATCTATAATACTTACTAAACAAAAAGAAATATAACTTAAAGAATATACATATCCCCTTTATACCTTCATTCCCAGCTTGAAAAGCTCATGTCACCAAAATCTACAATTCAAAGCACTTAAAGGAGCAATATGACTCAACAATAATCAATTAAAGAAATATCAAATGCAGTAGTAATAGAAATGAATCTACGGTATGCTAATAAACCAGTAAACCTAAAGCAATTGTCATATCTGTAATATCAATCAACTCAAATCCCTTTGAAATCGATCAATTGATCAATACACATGCTTCCACACATTCCACTTGCTCATCACATGCTTAATCAGTACAAGAACCTTAGTATTAAAAAGCTCAGTAGCAATCCATGTAAAAGCAGTAGAATAACAATAACTGTAAATTCATACTAAATTCAATGTCTTGATTTCACAGTCACACAAGTCAGCGATATTTTTCAGTGTTAGTATTAGTGTTAGATGCCCCAGATATCAATAGTATGACATCCTGATCGAACTCCATTCCATCGGACCTGAAAATTTTAACCACAGCTTAGGTAGCCTACAACTGAAATATGCTATCAATATGCGGGTCAATAAAAATCAAGTCAATCAATGGTCAATGAGTCTATGCAAGTCGTCAATGAAATCGAGTCTACACAGCGGAAATTCAGTAAATGCAGTACGGTAGTAGCGATAAAACATCGAATACGCCTCGGCAATCAAATCATTGATAGTCAATATCCAATCATCGTAGCAGTGTATCAGATCAAGCGTCGAATCTATATCATCTATCCAGTAAATCCATAGAACGATCGTAGCAATGATCTATTGAAATCATCAGGTCAATAGCAATCAGCTCCATAACGTACGATAAATCAAATCCATACGGTCAATCAATCAATAATCGAATCATCAGATAACCTTATATCAAAGTATCCATATGTCAATCATACCCATATCAAATGTCGGATCAATCAGATCAGTGTATGAATCAATACGAATCAATCAATCAAGTCGATAAATCAATATACGATAAATTGTAAATCAACAGTAGCAAGTCAAATCCATCATCAATGAGTCTATAAATCGATGTCGTCCATGTCCTTGCTCAAGTATATCACATGTACGATAGTAAATCAATTCTTAATATAAATCATCAGTACAATGAACCGGTAGCTATTATCAAATAGTATTATATACGTTGGTTCTAGTCGTCAGCGTTATATCGATGATCTATGGTCTAGATTTAGCAATCCACAGGTGATCAAAAGCAGTATAATAAATGCAAGTAACTGGTAAATATGCATACATATCAATAATAAATTCAGAGTAATGCAATAATCCTGCAAAAAAATAATGTCTTAAGAAAATACATTTCAACAGTCACACTAAATAAGTAAAAAGTCCTGACTATCACGATATTTTTCAGTGTTAGTAAACCATTGACTCAATAAATAGAGTCATCACTCTTTACCCATTGACACAATAATAATCTTCTTATAACTCCCAATCAGTGTATCACATGAATTAGTAGAGGATAACACTAAAATCATAATATTTAAAGAAAAGCCCGTCGGCTCACCACCCTGTATAGGTCAATCAGTCTACAACCAATGGGTCAACCAATCTTTACTTATTTATTTCACACATGCATATTATTATCACAATGCTATAATAATAATAACGATCAGCTATTACTCAAGCACATATTCACATCAATTTTTAATGTATTACATTAAATAATACATAATTGAGCTTAATTAATAAGATATCAAACTGTCATAATGGCAGACAATAAAAAATTATATTAGGTAAAAATGAACATTTTTAGAAAATTATCAAAATATAACATACAAAATAATATTTTAAAACTTTTATTGTACTACATTATTTTTAGAGGTCAAAAGAAATTTTGGGGTAGATAAAAATAGCTGTATTTTTAAAATCATTCGGTAAAAAAATTTATTTGAATGCTCATAATCATGATATCTATAACATATAAAAAGTGACACGATGAAAGTTTTTGTTAATATAAAGTTATTCACGTTTTTGGTAATATAAACAAAACTTTAATCAGAAAAATATAAAAAATATAAAATCTTTAAATCAGAAATATGCTAAAGATTCCTTATAATGAGATGAGCAAATTTTTCAAGTGCGTCGACGGACGAAAATCGCACAGCGACCATCAAATCTAGGTTTTTTCCTTTCTCTCTGTTCTCATTTCTCTCTCTCTAAAACATCTTTGTTGGCTGAACTTAAGGAGAGAAAGGGATTTAATACATTTATTAAGTGCTATTAGATATTAAAATAAAATATTAATATAATTATTTAACTTAATCATTTTTTAAATATAAAATTCAAATAAATTATTTTAGGACTTTAAAAATTACAGAAAAATATTCATAAAATAAATCATTTTATTTAAAAAATATCGGTGAAATCGGACACCTAACGATCTCAAAATCCTCACTTGTACTAACATATAAAAATTCCTTAAGCATTTTTGCTGGTGCCTAAAATTTACGAATAAATTTGTTTAAGTAAAATATTACAATCAAAATACTATGGCAAAGACAGATTACAATTTGGAGTTAGAATGACTCCAAAAAAAATGGCAAAGTTAAAATATGGGTTATTATAATCTACCCACCATAAAAAAATGTTGTCCCCGACATTTCCCTTAAGGATTCAGGCACAAAATCAATATAAACTAAATCTGTTCAATCAAAATTCAAATCAAATCAAAATCAACTCAAAACTTATAGAAAATCATACAATCATGCAATTCATTATATCACAAGTCATTTAATTATATATGCAAACTAATGCATCTTAAATTACCCAATCTACTCGACTCACAATCAAATCTTATAGCTCTGATAACAATTAAATTTTCTAACAACTATGTTCTGATTCTAATTATGATGCCCCATAATCTAAATTGGAAGAATTATTCTTTTAATCTTTTAATAAACAACAACCACATGTATCTAATATAATTTATGAGTAATAAATATAAAAATAGATTTTATAATTTAAAACATCAATGTACATATCTATATTCATTCCCAAAAATCAGATACACTATTCAAGACTATAACAAAAAGAAACATAACTTGAAAAATCTTGATCAGCCTCACACTCATGTTCCACTGTCATGACTTGAAATCATTTAACTACATATAATGAACTTAAAAATCCCAGCAAACCATCAAAACCTAGAAATAAATTCAAAGCACGACAAAGGAGAAATATGTACGTCAACAATCAAATCATAATAGTTACATTCTTATGATCATTGAATCAGTGTAAGAATAGTAAAACTCAAATACAGTAGCAGTAAAATCTGTAAACAATAAAATACTACAATGTATAAGCTAATAAAATAGTAAACTAGTACGAGTATCAAATCTATAAAATAATCGTCATATTTGTAATATCAATCAAAACAAAAATCATATAAAAATATAAAATCAAAACTTTGATAATGAATGTTAAAATCAAATCAATATAGCAAAATTATATCGAAATGTACACATGTTATCTAGATATTCTATACCACGTGCTCAATATATCACATGCTTAATATCGATATAATAAATCAGTAGTATCAAATTAAATTAATATCTATATCAATAATATTAACAATCCAATGATAAGAGTAGTAGAATAATACAATAACAGTAAATTATACAATAATAATAAATCCATACAATAATAAAATAATGTCTCTATAACATATATTTTAGTAGTCACACTAAACAAGTAAGAAGTCCTGACTATCACAGTGTTTTTTAGTGTTAGTAAACTATTGGCTCAGTAAATAAAGTCGTTACTCTTTCCTCGCGGCACAATAATAATATCCTTATAACTCATAATCAATGTATCACATGAATTAGTAGAGGATAACATCAAATCATAATATTTAAAGGAAAGTCTATTGGCCCACCATCATATATAGATCAATCAATCTTCAAACAACGGGTTAACCGGCATGTACTTATTTGTTTCACACACACATATTATTATGATCACAATACTATAATAGTAATAGTGACCAGCTATTACACAAAGCACATATTCACATCCATTTTTAATGCATTACAGTAAATAATGCATAATTAAGCTTAATTAAAAAATGTCAAAATATCATAACAGTAGACAATAAATAATCCTATTAGGAAAAAATGTACATTTTTAAAAAATTATCTTCAAAATATTATGAATTGTATAAAATGATATTATAAGATTTTTATTGTACTACACTGCTATTTTTAGATGTTAAAATAAATTTTTGAATAGATAAAAATAGTTGTATTTTAAAAATCATTTGGTAAAAAATCTCAAATAAATACTTAAAATGCTCATAATCATGATCTCTATAACATACAAAAGTTACGCGGGGAAAATTTTGTTAATACAAAGTTATTCGTATTTTTCGATGATGAAAACACAAATTTGATCAGTAAAATATCAAAAATATAAAATCATTGAAATAAAAAATAGGCTAAAGGTTTCTTACAATGAGACGAGCAAATTTCCCAACCGCGTCGACGAATGAAAATAGCACCACGGCCTCTAAATCTAGACTTTTTTTCCTTTCTCTCTCTTCTCATTTCTCTCTCTTCTCATTTCTCTCTCACTCTAAAATATCTCTCTTGACCTGAACTTAAGAAGAGAAAAGGATTTAATACATTTATTAAGTGTTATTAGATATTTATAATAAAAAAATCATATAATATTAATATAATGATTTAATTTAATTAATTTTTTATTATAAAATTCAAATAAACTATTTTAAGATTTTAAAAATTATGGAAAAATAATCATAAAATAAATCATTTTATTTAAAAGATATCAATGAAATCGGTTTGCAAATCAGACACCTGATGCTCCCAAAATCCTCATTTATACTGATTGGTACAAATTCCTTAATAATTTTTGTTAGTGCCAAAAATTACGATAAAATTCATGTAAATAAAATACTACAATCAAAATACTATGGCAAAGACGGATTGTAATTTGAAGTTTTAATGACTTCAGAAAAAATAATTGGCAAAGTCAAAATATAGGCTATTATATTTATGAACTATATCACCCATCGATTACAGTTCTTCCAACTTCTGTAGCTAGAAAACGGTCTTTACGAGCCGCTCGCCAACTATGGTTCTTCCGACCTTCATCTCTAGACAACAATCTTTACGACCTTCTTCACCCACCAACTACAATCCTTCTGATGTCCTTCGCATGACAACTGTCTTTTTGACCTATGTCGTCCGTCGATTTTGGCCCTTCAGACCACCGTCACCCAAATACTATTCTTTCTAACCATTCGTCGCCAGCCGACTATGATCATACTGACCAAACGAACATATCAATTATGATTCTTTCAATTTTCACAATGTAATGCACTCTATATAATTTATATTTGCTATATCAAACTAAGGCCTTGACCTAAGGAAGAGTCTCATTTGTAATTGATTGTAAACACTAGTGGATTCATTCAAACTGAACCAGTCCTCGTGTTTTCCCCTCTTTTCAGTGGGTTTTCATGTAAAAACTCTGGTGTCTCTTATGAACGCTACACCCTCTCTTTTAACTGATTGCGTGCTGGATATTTGTACAAAGCTAAGACATTAAACATTATATTTATCTACCACTGCGAAAACTCCAAGGATACAATAGTTGGGCACCATTTGTGGGAATGTGGTTCCTAACTAGGGGTAATTTTTGCTCAAACATCTAAAGGTCATTCATCTCAAAGTCTTGACATCAACTATTGTTGCATCAATTTTCATTTGAATTAAATATGGATTGTGGGCAGCTTTGACTATAGCCATGATCAAGAAGATTCATCCTAACTCTTTTAACATCCAAGATAATATATTGGGATTATAAAGTTTCTAGCAAATGCAACGATGCTTTGAATAAATTTCAAGCTTTATATAGCCCTTAGTTGGACTTTTACTCATTAGGCAAGTCTTAATCTCGACCTAAAAAAGATAGTAACAGTTTAAAGATATATTCATTCTTTACCTCGTTGATTCGAGATATACGCGAGGTATTCACCCCCTCTTAATCAAGGATGATCAATCCCATGAGAATTCGTTCTGATATCTTCCAATGCAGATTAAGCGTCATTGGACATTGATAAGACATACAATCTCAAATAGGTTAAATATCCTAAAAGGATATAAATTAAATCATAAAATTCTTGATTCAAGAATATACATAACTCTTCTATTGTGTCTTCTTCACTGGATGATCAATCTTAAGGTGATTTGATCCGACCATCTTCCATATAGGTTAATATTATCGAGCAGCTCTCTAACATATAATCTCGAATAGGTCAAACATCATAGGATGTAATGAATTTATTATTATTATAATACTCTCTTTTTAATAAAAGAAAATATCAAATTATCAAAATCAATTATCAATGCTTAATTTATCTCCCCTAAGTCAAATAACAATAATTTAACATCATAGAATATTCTAAGGTTTTTTTTTAATTATGGTATTTCTTGTAAATTTTCACCACTAGGGTTGTAATTATTAAAATTTAAATAAAGATTATTACTTGTTGCAATCATGGGAGGATCCCCTTGATGTCAAGGTGGGTAAATGCCCACCCTTAAAAAATAAATAATGTACATTTTTGATATATTGCATCCCCCATCAAAAGAATATTTCGTCATAATATTATCATCTAAGTGTCGTTGCCCATCCCACAAGTTCACACTTCGCAGTCATTTTTGCGATTCACACATTTGTTATTCAAGACATCGCCGCCTCATAGCCGTCTTCTTCCCAATTGCATTCGATATTCCCAATATGTAATTGGAAGATAAATGATAAAAATTTCCTCTGATAACATTATGTTGATTAATTTTTTTAAATTATTTTTTTATTATTACTATTTGATGTTATTATTATTATTATTATTTAATTATTCTATTTTATTTTATTTATCTTTGTTATTATTATTGTTGATGCCTAATTAATTAAATATTAGGAATAGTTTTAAAGTAAATATATAATGACAATATTTAATAAATAATATGTAATATGCGTCAAGTAAATCAAATTTTATTTTTTGAAATTCTCACAAATTTATTTGATTATATTAAAATTAAAACTTCCATAAATTCCGCGTAGCATGCGCAAATCGCAATAGCCCCAACAAAATTTAGCCCCATTAGAATTTTCCTCGCTGGACCACGGTTTCACTCTGCTACCTCTCTCACGTCCACAGTTCGCTTTCATCCCTTCTCAGCTCTCGAATCTCTCAATTAGTTCCGATATTGGTACCTTCCCCTTCTCATTATGTTTTTAGAGTCCGCGTAGATAAGAAATCGTTTCAAATCTATCATATTTTATCAGCTCTAGCTCCTTTCTGTGATTTTAATTTTGATCCGACGATTTTTCATTTTGTTGTTGAAGGCGAGTACATTACCAAAGCTCGATCGGCGCTCGATTTGTCTTTCTCTTCGATCGAGTTACGTGATGCCGATTTTTATTTCTGATGGCAGTTCGTCGTCGTCCAACGATGTGGAAAGAAACCGGAAGATGAGTAAAACAGCTTTGCGGCCATCACCGAAAAAGTGGCATACAGATAAAGAGCAGAATATTTACTCATCTAAGCTTATCGAGACCCTTCGCCGCATCCGCCGCTCGTCGCCGAAGGCCGAAGATCTCCGCCGAAGCCGGGTCATTAGGGAGGCAGCGGATCGGATTCTTGCAGTCGCGGGTCGGGGCCGGACCCGGTGGAGTCGCGCCATCCTCTTTAGTCGGAATCTCAAGTTCAAGCACAGCCGGCCACGCAAAGCGGTCTACTTCCCCACCCAGCCGAAGAAGAGGAGGAAGTCGCAGGTTCTCAAGTGCAAGGCTGGAGTCCTCGGGAGACTTGTTCCAGGTTGCCGGAAGCTCTCTTTCCCGACTCTTCTAGAAGAGGCTTCCGACTACATAGCGGCGCTCCAGATGCAAGTCCGTGCTATGGCTTCTCTCACCGCGATTCTCTCAGTTTCCGGCGGATTCTCTGCGCCGGATCCCGATCGCTCTGCGCCTTGATGTCACATTACTGTCGCCGGCGAGCTCGTTTTTACCACTCATGTATTAGAGAAATGATTAGAAAGCTGCTTCCGCATTTCGAGCTTATTTATAATTTCTCTTTGTATTATACTGAAAATCGGCACTACGTTATATTATTTAATTTTACTATATTAATTTTATAATAATATATAACTTTAAACTTCAGATTTTGTGTAATTTAAAATTAATAAAAAATATTTGTATAATATTATTGTTACAAGTAATAAATGAATAAGTGAGGATTAATAAAAGAATTGGATCAATAGCAGGAGGTTCTGGAAGAGCAGTTTTCCTTTGGTAAATGCACGTTTCTCCCATCTTCTTGAGATCTTCTGTGCGTATGTCAGACGCATTATTCAGTGGTATATTATAATAGCTATATAAATAAATGTGTATTAAATATGTAAAAGTGTGTATAAATATGTCCACTAATTTGCTTACTCTTCACATGACATTTAGATCTACTTTGTTATTCTATCCGTAACAGATAAAAAAATTCGAACCTAAGGGAAAATAAATAAAATTAAATAAAAAAACAAAAACAACTGATCAGAATAATCTGTATAATTTTTTATTTAAATAAAATTTAAAATTATGTAATTTATTTTGAGATATATATTTTAATTATTTTTATATGAAATACTTATTTAAATTTTATTAAAATAAGAAAAAATAGGTCGACTTGATTTATTTTTCAAATAAAAGCTACAAAATAAAGTGCCAAATAGAGCTCTGCATTGGGTATCCATACCCACACCCACACCCACCCACGTACCCACCCATGCCCATGACCTAGTGGGTGGATATGGGTGGGTACTCAACATCAGAGAATAATTAATTTATGCATTACTAATCATCATATACATGTAGTATATTACAATAATCCTTACTACGTAGTGCGCAACACTGAACCGCGTCACGACCATGATAAATTTTGATATGTGGCTTGAAAGTTTGCAATTAGAAAAAATGGTAAAAAACCTCAAGGCCGTTAATCTATGACAGACTATGCATTCAATAAGCGTGGAAAGTGGATGCGATTGTGATGGGTATGACATTAGAAAGTAATTATAGGTGGGTGTGCGTGGGCAAAGCGAGTTAGCACAGAGCGTGGGTATCCAATCAGGACCTCATATAAGACTCTGGTGCCAAAATATATGGTGCCTTCAGCGATTTGTAAGGAGAAGTAGCATTGGTTTTGGAGCAATGGATGGGCGAGAGGGGACCAACCACGTGCTGGTTTTCTATTATCGACAGTTGAAAACCTCATTGCTCTAACTGTTGCTGTTGTTTATTGTTATTTCATCCTAATACTTTGTTGGAAGTGGGGACTCCGATGTGACCCATGAGATAATTTAAAGGCGTGATTGTCAGCTAGTAGGGAAAGAAAGAAGAGAAACAAATCTATTAGCATTTGTGGTGGGGATGCGTTACATGTATTATTTTAGATTTTGGAGAAGTGAGCAGTAGTTTTTCACATGGGTTGCATGTGAGGAGCCATCTGCATTGAATGAGGCCTCTTCGTGTTGCAAGAGATTATTCTGTGCGGACACCGGACAGGAGAACCGTCCGGTACCGAGCCTCGGTACAAAGCTCGGTATTGAACGTGACGCATTTTCATTGGAGTCTGGACTTCGTACAGAGTAATTTTTCCGCTTGAATGAGGCCTCTTCATGTTGTGCTAAACACTTCGAATTAGGAACTTATCAAAAAGAAAAGAAGGAAAGGAAAGATATTTGTGAAAAGGATGTGGATGTGAATGATAGAAATGCCATTTATGGGACTGTGGGATACTTTGTTGATAATTGCTATGGGGCATAGGTGATTGATTTTGATTTGATTGGTACTAATGTTAATGCGGATCTCCATCACAACATGTGCTGTGGAGGAGATTGAGCAATACAAAATAGGCTAGGACAGATTTAAAAAATTGGAAAAAGGACAAAAAAAAAAAAAAAAAAAAAAAAAAAACTTCTAATCTCAGCTCAGAAGAAGCATGATGACTCAAATTCATATAAGGGTTTAACTTGTAGTGCAAAAATTACAATGTTATATAGACTTATATGTTCATAGTTTGAAGGTCATGCTTTATGCATATGTTTTAGTTAGGCTTTATTAATAAGTTCAAACTATAAGATTTAGAGGTGTAGTGACCAGATGCTATAATACCTTTAATTTTATAGTTAAAAAAAAGGACCATTTTAATTTTATATATTTATAATAGAAAGATAACTTGAAGGCCAAGAAATTCAAAAATAGTTTTGCATATTTTTTTTTCTTTTAAAAATATCCAAACAAGTAGCATAAAAAGGCATTCAAAAGAAGCATCAAACCACATGTGCATACACAAAATACTCTACATTTAAAAGCAATGAATCTTTAAGTAATCCTAGAAAGTAAGAAAAGACAATATGGGATTAAAAAAAAAAATTAAAGAATTTGAAGTTATTTTCCTCTTGGTAATCTATCCTACTCTCGAACAGCATCTTACCAAGCAAACATTTTAGCAATTTTATTATTATATGTGACCTCGCTAGTTCATAGTTTTAAGACTATAGGAAAGTCATCAATTCGTGGCATGCAGACTTTATGATGTAATTCTATTTCTCTGAAATTGCGACAGTTTTGCGATGGAATTTTCCGTTGTATTTTTTGTGATGCATTTGGGTCAGCAAAATTGCCTCAAATGTGTGGCAGATTTTCCACCATAAATCCATTGTAAATCCATCACAAATCGGACGCAAAAACCCTATCTAAATCGGCTGACTACCAATTTCTTTCATTTGCTCAACATTCTATTTTGATCGCGCTCGCGAGCTCCTTTAATGATGTTAGATTAGCATCATCTCGTTCAACGATGTTCCTTCCTCTTGCATCCGAAGTCACACTTCCTTGCCGTTCTTTGTCTTCACAACCGTCGTGTCCCCTATTACTGTCAGTTGCTCGGCCTCCTTCGATGATGTTACTTCCCGTCGCCTCCATTGATGACGTTCCTTCCTATCACATCTGAAGTTCATTGTTGTTCTTCTTCGTCGTTTCTTAAACACTTCTTCCCTATCATCTAACCTTTGACTGTGACCTTACTTGACTCCTTCCATAATGTTTCTCCTCTTGGCCGATCGGAGCTTTCTCATTGAGAAGGTATCCATCTTTTTTGCTTAAATTTCTTGAGTCTATTATTCATTGTAATGGTGTAATAGATGGAGATATTATTAGTAGAATTCGTGTTGGATGGTTGAAATGGAGGAATACATCGAGCTTTTTGTATGGTAGATAACTTCCCCTCAAACATAAGAAAAAATTCTAAAAAATGGCGGTGAGACGTGCAATGCTTTATGGTGTAAAATGTTAGCCAATAAAAGGGAAGCATAATATTAAGTTAAGTGTTGCATAGAAGACGATGTTGTATACAATAATCATTTATTGTTAGATAGTTAGTAGAATTCATGTTGGATGGTTGAAATGGAGGATAATGCATCAGGCTTATTGGGCGATAGTTAAATTCCCCTCAAACTTAAGAAAAATTTCTAAAAAATGGTGGTGAGACCTGCGATGCTTTATGGTGTATACTGTTGTCCATTAAAAGAGAAGCATAATATTAAGTTAAATGTTGCAGAGATGAGAATGCTTAATTGGATGAGTGGCTTTAATTATAGAGTCTACTTTTCATGTTGATGGTGTAATGGATGAAGACATTATTAGTAGAATTCAATTTGAATGATTGAAGTGGAGTAATGCATTGGGCTTGTTGTGTGATAGAAAAGTCCCTCTCAAACTTAAGAAAAAAATTTTATAAGATGGTAGTCAGAGGTACAATTCTTTATGGTATAGAATGTTGGCCATTAAAAGAGAAGTATAATATTAAGTTAAGTGTTGCAGAGATAAGGGTGCTTAGGTGGATGAGTGGCTAAACTCTTAGAGTATGCTATTCATGGTGATGGTGTAATTGATGGAGATATTATTAGCAGAATTCATATTGGATGGTTGAAGTGGACGATCCAATTGTAGCTAAGGTAACTTAGTTGTGATTAGAGGAGATTGACTTTGACATTGAGAAAAACATTGAAGATGTTATTAGTGAGGATGTGGTCTTGTCAGATGAGAGTGAATCACATAGTGATTAATAGTTAGGAGGTAAATGTGGTCTTATCAGATGAAATTGAATCACCTAGTGATAAATAGTTAGGAGGTAAACGTAGTCTTGTCAGATGAAAGTGAATCACCTAGTGAGAATGTGGTATTGTTAGATGAAAGCGAATCACCTTTTAGCATAAAGTAGATTTTTTTTATATGTTAACATACATATAATAGTTTCTTTTTTTACATCACTATGGGAAAACACGCGATTACCGTAGGATTTTCCGGCGGAAATTTATGCGCCGGTACGAACAGCGCAGTTAACGGCGGAATATGACTAAATCTTGCGACGGAAAACTTACAATGCATTTGCCGGCGCAAAATACGACGGAAATCTTCCGGCGTCCCTTGCGCATTCCGTCGCACGTTACGGCGGAAACATACCGGCGAACATTACCGACGGAACTTCCGCCGGCTTATTTAAACTCAACGACTTATTTCCGTCGCACGTTACAACGGATCTTATTTTTGTTAGACACTCCGCCGGTGAAAGCCCTATTTTTTGACACCGAGTCCCTCTGGCCGCTCATTCGTTTCCTTCCGTTCTCTCACCTCGCATGTTTCGCCCGTCGCCGTCCGTCGCTCGCTGTGGATTGACGTCGCCGACGGTCATCGGAATTCGCCGTCGAAGGTCACCAGACTTCACCGAGCATCCTTTCCTCTCTTTCCTGCTCACGCGCCGCCGAGGGTCGCTCTTCGCCGACGGAACGGAAGGTATTTTGTTTCATTTTTTTTCCTATTTCGGTTGGATTACATATAGGATCAGCCTTAAGTCCATATCTTTTTGCTTTAGTCATGGATGTTCTCACTAGACATTTGCTAGAGGATGTACCTTGGTGCATGCTTTTTGTTGATGATATTCTTCTTGTTGATAAAACTAGAGAGGGAGTTGAAGGAAAACTTGAACTATGAAAGCTCAGCTGCAAGCTCAGATGAGCTAGAACAAGTAAGGAAATCACAAGCTGATTGGCAAGCTCAGATGCAAGCACAGGTTCAAGCTCAGCTGCAAGCACAGATTCAAACAAGTACGGAGCAACACAATCAGTTGTTGGATGAAATGCGCAAGATGAGGGATCAACTGAATGGAAAAGACGTAGCTCCACCTGAGGAGGAGTCCACGGAGTCAGAGTAGTTTAATTTAGTTTAAATGAACTTGTTTATTTCTGTGAACATGTGTTATTGAACAGTTTCTTTTAATGTGATGTTTTTTGTTGATTGTTACTATTGAACAGTTTCTTTTAATGTTATAAACTGTTGTGAAACTGTTGTGAATTTGTTATAAAATGTTGATATGTTGAAATGTTAGTATTGAAATGTTGTGGAATTGATATTTGTATAGGTTTGTAGGTGTGGAAATTTGATTGTTGGCTGGGAAGGCAATTTTTTTTGTCAATGCTACAGGTTTCCGGCGGATTGTACGCCGGAAATCCACCGGAACGAACGATACAACGAATTGTATCGGACGTATCGACGTCTTCCTTTCGTCGGCAACTACCGGCGCATGTTCTGGCGCCATTTCCGCCGCTTATTTCCGGTGACTACTTTGCGTCGCAAACAAAGCCGTGGGTTGTCTACGCCGACCTTGCGGCGTTTTGTCCACCGGTACTTACCGGCGGAAACTCCGACAGAAACTTACCGGCGCATAAGGCGCCGGAATTTATCGGTTGTAAGTCGTCGGCACCAATCCGATGCTTTACGCCGGTAATGCGTCGGGAAGTGCGCCGGAAAACGTTTCGGCGCATTACATTCGTCGGAAAGAATTTATCGACGCGACCAAAACCGGCGTACAAATTTCCGCTGAAACGTACGTCGGAAACTTATATTTCCATCGGATTGTCTATGTGTTTCGGCGGATTTAGTCCGCCGGTAATGACGGGTTTTCCTGTAGTGCATGTTAGTATACCTACAGTAGTTTTTTTTTTGCATGTTAACATACATACAATACTTTCTTTATTTACATGATAGTATACAAACAGTAGATTTTTTTTACATATTAGCAAATATATAATAATTTCTTTTTTATATATTAGTATACAAATAATAAATTGTTTTACATGTTAGCATATATATAGTAGTTTATTTTCTTGCATTTAATTTACTTATTTTCAGCATTCTTAAAATATATAAATTGTATCTACTTATTTATTTTATTTTTTTTCACCAGACCTTATGCAGATGGCTCCCTTTTATTCGTACTACCCCCACCATCTTCTCAGGGATTCCTTCTACTTATCCCTGTCCACCATATTTTAAGTTACTTTACTACCCACCACCAATCAGTCTTATGCAACTAGACCTTCTACCCCGACTACAGTTGGACCTTCCATGTAGACTGCCCCAGCACCCTGTAGATGGGTGCATGCTAATTCAGCTAGAGGGTGACACGTACATAAATGTGTATGTTTTATATTACACATATAATTAAGAACTAAATTTCTTTACCTAATTATTTTATATAGGATTTATCCAACGAAGTAGCCCACACATAAGATACATGATATCATATAAAGCAGGTTTGATGTTCCATATGTCTCTTAGAAGAAAATCCCAAATGAAGTGCATGACATGTGGTTCATGGAGTTTGAGGTTAGTAAGTTGTAATATTATTAACATATATGCATATTGTATTATACTAATAAAGAACAATTTCTTTCTAATTTGTTATATACAATAAGATTTATATTGGTTGCCTGTGCATGGTACTTAACTCAAAATAAAATTTATGAATACGAAGCAACTCGCATGTTAGACATGTTCACTCGCATAAGGAGGACAAGCAAGCTACTAATTTAGATTGGAGAGGGAGTACGGGAAGAGCTCATTATTTTCTAGGGTAGCCCATATTTTACAGTGAAGATGGAGTAGAACAGACAAAATCAAGCTTTTGACATTGGGGGGCCTAGGTAGCTTGGTCCATACTGGGGGATCAGTTCCACGCACTGAGTATAGATGACAATTAGTAATTTTTTTTTTTATAGATTTTAGTAATACTTTTATTTATGCTTGTTAATATAAGTATATTATAGAAGGAAATACTTGTTAGAGAACCCACTGCATTTGAGTTACACAATTACACTAATAAGCGTCAGGAGGACCAGCAACGGGTGGATGGTGAGCTAGAAGGGCATATGTTAGTGTACAAGGATATTATATTTAAATCAATTTTTTATGCGATGATTACATGATGATTAATCTTATGTTATATTTTGTAGGATGAGCATACAATGTTTCGAGAGAGTCAAGCTGTAGGATGTGAGGGTTCCTCTGGGAGATCTACAAATATCTTTGACTACCGTACTTGGTTGCAAGCAATAGGTGGAATGCATAATGAACATGTTTATGGATTAGAATTGCAAGCCTATGCATTTGAGGGACAGTTCTCTTTTGCTACCAGTTACTTTGCAGGCAGCCATGAGAGTTTATATAGCCAATAGGTGGCTAACCTGACAATGGAGTTAGAAAATGTCCGAAAAACACAAGCGAACACGAATATTCTGATACTTGATAAGCTTAGAAGATTGAGAAGAGTAGATTGGTTGAAATCAACCCGTTCCGACATCGGTCGACCATGGTGGCGAGGACACACTTTAATAGTGTTATGACAATTATAGAATTTTATAGAACATGATTGTTTATTTGAGATATTGGAATGATTATTTATGTTTGATTATTATTGCTTCTTATTACTTTTTTTAATTATTGCTTGTAAACTGTTTGGATTTGTACTGTTGGAAAGCTCAACAATCGATTGCATGAGCTATTTTTTTTATCAATGCTAAAGGTTTTTGGTGGATTTATGACAAAAATTCCATCGCAAACTTTGATATGACGTTCTAGTATCGTGGTTTATGATGGAAATATCCATCACAAATGATAGTGAATTTGCAATAGATTTTTTGCCACATCATACGATACATAGTCCGTCGTAAATTATGGCAGAATTTTCATCGCACATCCACCACAAATCTGCCACAAATATTTACGATAAATTGGTTCCATCACAAATACTTTTGCAACGTGAGTTTTAATGACAGATTCAATTCCAGCGCAAACCAGGATTTGTGATGAATTTATCTTGTTTTGTGGTGGATTATTCAACCGCAAAAGGTTAATATTCTTGTTGTGTAATAAATGAAATATAAATTGATAATTACTAATTTTTAAGATGCTTTATTAGAGTGTCAGCTCAAATTTTAAATTGGCTACTTAAATCATAATCTTTTGAAATATTGCATTAGATAGATTGGCTTTGTTGTTAGAATACACCAGCCTAATATTCTCAAATTGTCCTATAGCAAACTTGACAATAGTGAAGCCAATGGCCCATAGATTGGTACATATGAAGTTAGCAGGTATGCATATTTTCTTGCTAATGGGGATAAGTTTTAGGCATACAGATGTGTAAGTGGCAGTGGTTAGGGAAAAAATATTGAGCACATAAGAGTAAAGTGCTGAGCACTTAATTATATAAAAAAGGAAATGAGCTGGAAGGTTGTTGGATTTCTTGGAAGTCTTCGGCTTGGTGATTGAAAGATAATAGGATTGATAAGAAATCAATTTAATGTAGTGAAATAGAGGGTGCCTTCCTAAGGGATATTCCAAGAAATCTTGATATGGGACACAAAGATGTCCGAGTTTTTTTCCATAGTTTTTTTTCAAAAAATTCCAGGATAAAATATTTATCTAGAAAATAGTTTACCAAAAATTTCTACTTAATTTGGGCATAATGTTTCACTAGAACGTTTTCCAAAGAAGGCCCTGTTTAATCCCTAAGATTTCTCACTTCCCATTTTACATGAAATAGACCTAATAATACAACACTTACCCTAATTAGTTGACCCACTACTAGGATGCTAACCATAAGAGTCTTATTTGAAAGAGACGAACTAATTATCAGGAGCTAGATGAAGGAACAATTATTACGTCCTCCGACCGGACGCAGAGGAACGTCTGGTCGGAGGCCAAATCCCGCCAAAAAACGAGTTGTACCGAGCAAATACTGAGAAATACCAAACAATAACGAGGAATACCAATCATTTGACGACCCAATACCGAGTTATACCGAGCTAAATCGAGAAATACAGAGTTATACAAAAGTTGTACTGAGTTTTTTCTAGAAAAACTCAGTACAACTTGGTATTTCTCGGTATCAGCTTGATATAATTCAGTATTGATCTTCAAAGAACGGTATTTCTCGTTAATATCAAATAATACCTAGTTGTACCAAGCAAATACCGAGTTTTTTGACGAAATTTTGCCTCCAACCGAACGTTCCTCTACGTCGTTACACCGACTTACACCAGACGTAATAAAAGTTCTAGATGAAGAGAAAAAAAAATTCATGTTATATTTTTTATTGGACATTTCTATAATACTTATGCTGTAATTGTGTTCAAATTAATTTGGAGTACACTAGTGTAGACTTCAATGCAGCCTGTTAGAAATGAGGTCATCAGGATCCATCCAGACTTCTACCTATTAATATAATGGCTAACAATCATCCAATTGTCAGTCACTTGATCCTCAATCAATTTTCAATCTATACTTCAATCAATCTTCAATCCAGACCTCAATTTAACCTTCAATCAATCTTCAATCCAGACCTCAATTTAACCTTCAATCAATCTTCAATCCAGACCTCAATTTAACCTTCAATCAAGCTTCAATCATATCCAATCAACTTCAATCTAACCTAGGTTGAGCAATTTATCAATTTTAAAATATATCTTAAAATCATCTTAATTTTATTATGAAAATGTTTGACTAAGCTAATTAAAAATTCTTTTAGATATGTTTGGAGTTTTATGCTTTTCTTTTATATATACTCATTGAAAGCCATCATTTATAACATAATTAATTACTATTGTTTAGTTATTAATATTAACTTTAATGAGATTATTTGATAAGAATATAATCTCAAATTTAAGGAAGGGGTTCCCATTATTAATATTGTCGAGGAGCCATTATGAATTCACAAGAAATAGTAGAAGCTTGTTCAAGTGGAACATACTTTAGTTATTCTAAATATTTTATTTTATTTTATGTTAATTCTCACAAAATTTAATCATGTAAAAAGACATAATTAATGCATTAATAATATCCTCTATTAAATAATAAAAATGTACATATATATATGACTTTAATTTCAATTTTTCTAATACTTTTGTCAAAAAATTTCATTTCTACAAATTTAAAATTTCATCAAATATACACTTATTGTTATAGCTTTAAATACTCTCTTTGTTAAAAATTTATAAAAGAATACATAAAATTAAAAAAAGGGGTAACAAATTACTTAAAAACACTTCGAATTCATGATAATCTAACAATAAAATTATTCCTCATTTAATTTTAAGCAGATTGCTATCTCTACTAATGTTAAAAATCGTACTACTTTTACAGTAGAAAAAGGCAAGCATTTTGCTTTCTAAAAACGATGATTCATTAAAATACGGCAGCTTTGCTAAATGAATGGCATTGACCTCATAAGAAAAGAATCACCTAAAATAATTACGAGCATACAAATGACTGAAGAGAACTTTCAGTTTCAGTCATCCCAAGAGCAGGTCATCAGGTAACGCCAAAGAAAAAAAAAATGAAATTTTCTTTTAAAATTACTAACTAGAAAGCAGAGCCAGTGCAATCAGAACTCAGCTAATGTTTTGACCACATAAGGCAGAACTGGAAAGCATAAAAAATTGTCATTTCGAGTTTCAGAACAGCATCAAAACATGATTGGATGATAATCTGGGAAGATTATGAAATTAACAAAAGCAAAAACTTAAATTCTAGAGAAACTACCACAACAAGATCCTTTTGAATAATCTCGTGGGCTTTTAATTTGCTCGCTTCCTCAAAACTGGTTTACGTATTTCCTTTTTCCGGGTAACTGAAGACAATCCTAATTGAGTTTTCTCAGTCGCTGTGAGGTATAAATCCTTCAACCTGCAACAACAATATATGATTGACTGAAACATATAAAGGATTTCAAAAATGCAAGAGATTTGAATACCTTGGCAAGCTGATGAATATAATGATAACAAATACTCCAGCAATAAGTGGAAAAACGGGAGCTGGTGTGAGTTCCTGCACCGAAAATAAATAAATAAGAGAAGTCGGGATGGCAGTGAGAAATGCAGTCTCATATGTCAAAAAGCATAAAACTCTTTTGATCCTACGATGTGAAAAAATAAAAGTAATGTAATAGAAAAACACTTTGGCTGGAAAAGGAAATATGATAATAACGCAATAGACTCACCATCAAACTGGACCACTTTTTCTTACAGAGACGATCGAACCAGAAGATCAGCACTGAGAGGCCTTTAAGACCAGGCTAACGAAATGGTGTTTAATTCTAATTACTATATTAGAGCCTGATTCCAATTTCTCAGCCATTTCGTCCTGTATCTAATCAAAGGAGAACTGTAGAAATAAAGTTACCCTCAGCTGTGTTTTTACCAATTTAAAACTAAGTGAGATGTGATCATTCAACTGTTCAAGTTGGATTGCATATACAACACTATCAAACCCAGTTGTGGGCTCCAAAAATTTCCATTCCTGCCTCTTCCCGTCCTTTTTGTCAACGAGGAAAATTTTAACGAGTTTAGGTGCAGGGATAAATTTTCAACAAGCAAATTGAAGTTTTGATAAGACACACTCAGAGATTTCACCCTCATCTTAAGAGAACTTTATGATCTAAGGTCTGGTTTTCAATAGGTGTAAGCCCCTATCATTAATTATCCCTCTCGATAACAAGAGAATAATTTCAACTAAGACTAGTCATTAGATAGGTACTGAGTACCCCGCGTATAGTAGCAACAGTTTTAGGGTTCTAAAATTGGATTTGAGATTTTTTTTCAGATTTAAAATTTATCATGGTATACTTAAAGTGGATGATGGCGGAATGATTATGGCCCGACCAAGATCCCATGGTTCCGTTGTCTTGCGCTATCATGGTCCCTAGTCTACTTTGTCAGAAGAGATAGTCGACCCTACCTGACAAAATAATCATTGTCGATAACCATGAGTTGCATCATCTAAGATTACCTTGTAGACTTAAGGTAAATGTTTGTCTAAGGGGACATATTTGAGTTCATCGTAGCTAACAAAGGGCTTTATGCCTTATCCGCTATATCATATTTGATTAATTACTCCAGAATTTAAAGTCATTGGAAAACATATATGCTCTGACCATGATCCTAATTTAGTGGTACCATTTGGCGAATAAACCAACCGGTCAGAGTGCCCCAGTCATAATCATTCATTTGTGATTCCATTGGTCGGCAAAATCATCAGTTAGAGACACGTGCCACATCTTTAATAGCAACTGATGGTTTGAGAATGAATACTAATGATATTCTTGACTGGACATTCACTCTTTGTTATTGAAGTGATTTCAAAATTTATCCACTTTGACATTTTGTTAAAGAGGGAAAATAAATTTCTCTTTAAGCATTGGGTGATTATCATCTTGGATGTTTTTTGTGATTATTGAAATTTGAACTTTTATTAAAATTAGAGCTCCTTAATGATTAATTTTGGAAGCATTTAAAAGACATGACCCCCCTTTAATTGAGATAAATTTTCAATATAGTCATCATCGAGATGACATCAAAGTCACTTTAAACATTTGTATTAACATCAGGGTTCATGGATATTTTAAAAGGCAAGGTGTTCTCCAGTTGTGATTTTCTATCAATAAAACTATCATCGGGGTGACGAAATGTCATGATTTACAATTGCACAATCTGAGGCGTGCCTTCAACGCAATTTTGCCCGTTTACACGTCAAAGCTCACACTATGACGATGGAATTTGAGGCGTACGCCTCAATTAAACTGAGGCGTGCCACGCCTCATTTATTCAAGGCGTTTGCCTCTTGTCATTAAAAAAAAAATATAAACCTAATATTTATGTCGCTGGTAAGACTTTGCCCGTGTCATACCTAGCCTCGACTCTTTGCCTCGCGTAAGCCCACAATTCTTCTTCTTCGCATGGCCTCTCGTCATCGACCTCGACTGTGAGTGCTATGAGGCCTCAACCGCGACTGCTCCCTTGACACCTCGACCTTCCTCTTCTTCTTATTTCTTCTGCGCATGGCTCGTTGACTCGTCAAGTCGTCAGGTCCCCCTCCGCCTTCTCCTTTTTTTTTTTGCGACAACATGTGTCATTGTTATCTTTCTTTTATACAACAAACACATTTATTATCTATCATACACTTTGACTTAATGTATTTTTCATGACCTTTTGATTGTATTAGAATCTTAATGCATTTTCAAAATCAATAATCCACATAGTGATTTTAGGAACTATATAAGTGATACCAAAGTTATTATTCATATCTACCTCAATAATTCCTATTAAAGCTTCATTGGGAGTCCTGAACTTCGAATCAAATAAACATATCAATACTTTTACTACTATTCTTTTGCTGAACAATCATTTTATATTATTCACTCATTAGTATATAAAAAAATTATCATTTTATGTACGCCTCAAAACGCCCAGAGGCTTACGCCTCGCCTCACGAACGAAAAATGCCTCAATACCCGATTACACAATTTTAAACATTGCGAAATGTCACTTGAAAATGTTTGTATTTCATAGGGAATTGGAGGCATTTGAAAGATGGGGTCTCCTTCGTATGAGATTAACTTTCAACGTGGCCATCATCGGGGTTTGTAAGTAATTTTATTTTATTATTTGAATTTTATCAACTTTGTTTGCTTGCTGACAAAGGCTTGGGTTTGACTTCTAACTTTTAGGCTTATCATATAAGTAGTAGGGTCGATAATCTGTATTTTAATACATGAATTTTTTTATAAAAGACATTGAAAGCCTAATGTGAATGTATGAAAACAAAGATTTTAGCAGACTCACCGAGCGTTTATATTTTTTAGTAGTGATTATTTCTTATAATAGGCTTTGAAGGCCTAATGTAAACGTATAAAACTAAATACTCCAGTTAATTCAACGAGTGTCAGTCCGAAAAATTTGTGTTTTAATTAGTGAATTTTCCTAATAAGAGGCCTTGAAGGTTCAATGTGAACATATAAAATAAAATACTTTGGTCGATGTAACGAATGTCTTTATTTGATGATTCAAGTTGTGTCAACTCTAGTCCATTCAAGGAGAATAAATTGGACTTGGACTTAGGTTCACTTTTGACCCGCACATCATTCTCAAGTAAGAGTTTAGGAGTGTAATGTACTTGTCGGAGCACATGCAGATAGGTTGAGTTTCATTCTAAATAAAGTGTGCACTTTTTAGTGGACTTGCATAATGCATTTGCTCACTTTTTAGAGTGGTAGATTTAAAACTTATTGTTATTTTTTTAATCCACGCACATTCCTCGAACATTATGTGCATACACGTCACGCTCGTTGTGGCTCGTGAGGGTTTAAGGGAGGAATTAAGTGCATCTTTCTTATTTTTATTTTTTCTCTTTTTTTAATTTTAAATGCAAAAAATTAATATTAAATAATAATATTTATGCATATTAATCATGATCGATTTGCTCATAAAGTTGTCATCGTTCGCGCATGACAATGTTGCCTCAATTTGCACAAGCAAAATCTTAATTTTTGTCGATTGACGACCCTGGCCAATATGTGTCGATCTTAACTATTTTAGCTGCCCTAAATGCGTCTGTGCTGTTTGTTCCGGGAATGTAGACCATTTTGGTGATTTGGGTTTCGGTCGACGCCGCGCTCTTTCGATTTTGAAAATCACCATGCGCAGGCAACTCAGCCGCGACAATAGTATTTTAGGTCAACAACAGTTAAAGTTCAAGCCCTGAAGCTTGATTTGAAGAATAAGGGTGGCAAGAGAAACCTACATGCTTATAAATAGTAAACAAATTATAGATTAAAACGAGCATAAGCTGGATATAGAACTGCTAAATACCAAATACAAGATCCTTTACACTACATTCTAAGCGGTGAATGATATCAGTATATTAAAAATTAAAGCTTCTACTGGTCATAATGAAGCACAAAACGAATTGTGAGATCAATTATGATACTTCAGGTAATCAGACTAGGTAATCTAATTCAAATATACAAGATATGTAAAGTAATCAATCAAGAAATACCTGTTTATAATGATGCTCTACAACATTATATTTGAGAGGACCCACGTGAACTTGGGGTTGTTTTACCAAGTCAACTTCAAGAATCTCAGATTCAAATCTGCCCCTCTTCCATCCAAGGCCTGGTCGAAGCTGCACAAGGTGTCGGCCCTTCGCCAAATCTCGTATCTGGAAGTAATTAGAGATTGGCAGAGGAATGACTGACTCAATCTCAGACGGGTCACTTGCTGACCTTATTTCTATTGAGAGATGGGGCTGTAATGTTTCAAGATTGTATCCTTCCACGTGACCGCTCAAAATGGTCATCTCAGGTTGCTCAAAAACAACAAAGTCAACTCCTACTATATCTTCAGCACCAACCTGAAGAAAAGAGCATAAAATCCCATGAAAATAATTAACGACGGTTTGCAGTGCTAACATTTGATTCATCTGCAGTATGATAGCATAACAAAACTAAAAGAATACTTAAATGAATAATTGTATTCATAGAGTACCAAAATTAAAAAAAAAAGTTTTAAGTTCCACCAGAAAAGATGAAAATTTGACAAATTTGTAATAAATTCTTGCGTATCAAAAGCAACAGCAACAGCATTATCAACAATTAATTGGGAATCTCTTTCAAATATTTCTTTAAAATCCACTCCCATCTGCATTTGATGTTAATTCGTGTTAAATATTTATTTCAAAGCCTTTCATGGTAGTTCTGGTGGATCCAGAAATTTTTTTAACGAAGACATAAATTAATTAAGTTATTGAGGGGCATGAATTGAAGGTTTAATGTCGAAAACATCAAATGGCCAGAGTATGTTAATATAAAAAACAAGTTAAAAATTTAGAGAAGTCATGAACTACATAAAATAAAAAAATGATGACTAAATATTTGGAACTACAAATCCAAATCAAAGCACTATCTTAAATATCCACAATTTACTAAGGTATTTTATTTTATACACAATTTACTAAATATTATTACATGCATAAGTTATAGTTTCAAAGAGCAAAAATAAATGATAAGTTATGTATTAAATTAAGGATTAATTAAATTATTAGGAATATATTAATAAATAATAAGATCATATATTGTTATAAGTTTCAACACAATGGAAGTGTAGCTTAAGGAGTGCATAACAAGACTGAAATTATAAATTTCAGATTAGTGCTAATGTTTCTAATTTAATAATAACATTGTTTCTTTTAAATCAAATGCATCGATTGTTATTAATATTTGTTAATTCAACTGCTATTGCAAACTCATTTTTTAATTTAATTCTGTAATATATAAGATTGATAATATTGAAATGAATGATAATTTCTTTTAATTTCCATTTTATGAACTTCAAATAATAGAAAATATTCATTTAAAGTAGTTTCTATTTATTTGTTATTAAACTCAGAATATTCTCCATATATTTTTATCATCCTTTACATCATTCATATTATTTAATTTCAATAATTACATGATCTTAAAGTTCTCTCTAACAATCTATAGAAGCACCTCTTTTAAAATAGAATAATAATTGAATCTTAACGTTATAATATTGTTTATAATCCCTTGCAACACAGATAATATGACTAGTAATCCCTGCCCATTACAATTATATATCTATACTGGCAATTATCTTGCCCAGCCGTAACAACATGTGATGCGAATTATATGATGACTTTACAATTTATGTTGCGATTTTCAACTAAACCACAGATATTGAAGCGATTAACACAACCTTGGAGTTATGAAAGTTAATGCGCAGTACTCCCATAACATATAACAAAGTGGAGAAGTAACAAATAGCATCATTGCAAGTAGATAAACACCTATAATTAATATAGATCAAGTCGTTTTTTAAACTCAGGCTGGTAGGTGGAGATCATGATAAGGAGCAAATTATCAAAATGGTTGCTAGTCGTTTTTAAGTCAGTCCATTTTAGTTGGAGAATTACAGGTGCTCAGTTTAATACTTGGACTCACAAAATATGAGCCACTGCTTTGGATAAAAATTGTCAGAGAAGTTTTTTATGAGCAATTTTCGACCTTTAAGAGTTAATTTCCTTATTATGAGTTCGTATTGTAGAAAGAGTGATCCTAAGAGATCCAAATGCCCTCAGAAAATTTCCCTCTAATTCTCATCTAAATAGCAAAGTTGATAGTAGGACTAAATTGATTCATATTTAGTGGATCGTGGGATCACATTGAGCGCCTAAAAGAACCCAGTTTTAAAATGAACACCTAATCTAACAACCCTTTTTATCAGTTACTCTCACGATTAATTTTAGATTTGGCATCTTTAGTGGTTTAACCATTGACCAAGAAGTTAATACATGCCTTCTCATAGTTCCTACGAATTAATGAAAACTAGTTTAATATGAATGAAGGCCCTAGTTACAATTAGTTGGCCATCAGTTTATTATTGGATAAAAAGCATAAAGTTAATGACTGGTTAGCAAAACACTTGCCTTAACAGAAAGATGGTCCGGAGAAGACCGCTCAATCCTTGAGCTTCCCAATCCTGGTTCTTCCTTTGTTGCTAATTTTATTGTATAAGTTTTGCCTGGGAGAAGCCCCCTAAGACGGAAACTTCCAGTAACATCCGTTGTTGCTTCCTCATAAAAATCATTAGACTCCGAACGTGCCTCCACATATACGCTTTCCTTTGGCTGGCCAGAGATTAATGTTACAGTGCCCAAGACACTGCAAATAAATGGAAAGCCAACACAGTATATTAAGGTTATACTCACAGAAGCAGGAAGAAGAGAAAATAATCAATGTATGAAGCAAAGTGAAAGTTGGCTTTAGATACCAACAAGAGCATTTTAGTACAACAATACCAACAAGAGAAATACTAACAGAGTATTGGTTTCTATATGGAAAATATTTTTGCTACGCAAGAACAGACTATGTAACAATTCACCTCTTACCTACAGATGAGGCAAATATTAAATATTGTTTTCTTTGCTCTAAAAATGGTAAATTCAAATGGACCATTTAACTATCGGTGCATCTAAGAAAATAAAGTAATCCTTTACGAAGCTATGTACTTAATTATTCGTCACAACTTTCATCATCATATCGGGAAAAACCATGTAGGGGCATGGCAATGCCCAGAAGTATTTATAAATGAATCGTGTAGCAATACAGCTTACAAAGATAAATAACTATATCAAACATAAAACAAAGAAATGTGCAACGATAGCACAATCAGCATATTTCTAATGTAATTAGACTGGATTTTTTTACTTCTTAAGAAGACACTCTCAACACATCATGGAGATATTTGGCGTCTACGGAAAAAAAAATGCATGTCTAACTAAGCACACTCTAATGAGCATATTGTGCATTTTTAGCTGATAGATAAAAGATCATATTTACGTATAATTTACGTTAAAAAAGCTCCAAATAGAAACTAAACCATTATAAGAAAATTTTTACATTAGTCTCACTAAATGAAAAAATATGATAAGTCGAGCAGTGAAAAGTAACCAAGGTATACAGGTAACCTACAGATTTCATTTTCTATCGTAGCAAAGTTATGTTTCAATGGTACCAAAAATACAGTAAGATTCAAAATTTTAAGTGATGAACAAAAATGTGAACCTGTATGCAACACGTTCTGCATGGAAAAGAACCTCTTTAGAATCTCCAGATTCCAAGTCAATCGCAATAGTTGAAGGGGAAAAAGCATACTCCTACAATGCAAATAACATAGAATTTTTAGTTTCATGTAGCCTTCGTATCAGTAATAGGATGAAAATATGGAGTTTAACTGACAAAATTGTAATTGCCATAAACATAATAATTTTTCAGGCCATGCATATATTTGCATGCACTGACTTAACCAAGCATAGATTTTGGGTCGGCTTGGAATGGCTATAGTGTTTTGCAAAAGTGGTTGTAAACTGTTGCGGGAAAATATTTTTTTAAATTGTTGTGAATATTATAAATATATTTTTTAAATCCGACAACTGCATTCTTAAAGCTACCCCATTCATTAGCAACTTCGGATGTAAAAAATAGTTTTTCACCATAAAAAATTCTAGAAAATAGCAACAACAACAACATCAAGCCTTTCTCCCACTACGTGGGGCCGGCTACATGAATCCTTTTTCTCCATTGCGTTTTATTAAAAGTCAAATTCTCGTTTAAATATAATAAAGAAAGGTTATTCCTAATATTTTCTAACCAAGTCTTTTTAGGGCTGCCTCTACCTTCCTTAACATAAGTCAAATCTAATACCTCTACTTTCCTAACCGGGTCATCGGAAGGCCGTCATTTTATGTGACCAAACCATCTAAGGCGACTCTCTCTAATCTTATATTCTACTGGAGCTACTCCAACCTTTTCATGTATATGCTCATTTCGTATCCTATCTCTAAGGGTAAAGCCACTCATCCACCTGAGCATCCTCATCTCTGCCACACTTAACTTAGTATTATGCTTCTCTTTTAATGGCCAACATTCGGCACCATAAAGCATTGCAGGCCTCACCACTATCTTATAGAATTTTCCCTTAAGTTTGAAGGGTACTTTTCTATCACACAACAAGCCCGATGCATTCCTCCACTTCAACTATCTAGCTTGAATTCTACTGATAATATCCCCATCTATTTCACCATCATTCTGAACAATAGATATAAGATATCTAAAATGTGTACTCTTATTAATGACTTGATCGCCCAAAGTCACAACCCCCTCACTAGGTCTATTACTACTAAAATTACACTCCATATATTATGTTTTAGATCTACTCAAGCGAAAACCTTTAGACTCTAAGGTCGACCTCCATAATTCAAGTTTACATTCAACTCCCTCTCTAGTCTTATCAACAAGAAAAATATCATCAGCAAAAAACATACACCAAGGTACATTCTCTTACAGATGTCTAGTGAGAACATCCATGACTAAAGTGAAAAGATATGGGCTTAAGGCTGATCCTTGATGTAACCCAACCGAAATAGAGAAATACTTGGTCAAACCACCTTGTGTTTGAACAAAAGTAATAGCTCATGCTTACATATCTTTAATGATTTGAGTATAAGCGTTATTAACTCCTTTCTTTTCAAGTACTCTCCATAGCACTTCTCTTGGAACTTTATCATATGCTTTTTTCTAAATCAATAAATATCATATGTAGATCCTCCTTACTTTCTCTATATTTCTCCATCAAACCTCTAAAAAATGTATGGCTTCCATAGTCGACCTACCCGGCATGAATCCAAATTGATTTTGAGAAACATTAATATCACGCCGCAACCTATGCTCCATAACTCGCTCCCATAGTTTTAAAGTATGACACATTAACTTAATTCCTCTATAATTCGCACAATTTTGTGCATCACCTTTATTCTTAAAAATATGAATTAACACACTCATTCTCCACTCACTGTCATATTTTTAGTCTTCAAAACAATATTAAAAAATTTAGTAAGCCAAGAAATTCCTTCATCTCCTAAGCCTTTCTACACCTCTATTGGAATATCATCATGTCCAACAGCTTTTCCACCCTTCATTTTCTTTAAAGCCTCTCAAACTTCGGTTTTACGAATACGCCGATAAAAATAGAAATCATTATTTTCATTTAGGGTGCTAAGGTCACTACAGTCAATTTTATTTTCACAATCTTCATTAAAAAGCTATGATGCACCGACACTTCTCCTGAAAAAAGGCGTGTAGTATCCAACACATATCCGACACGATACGCGTTCGACACTTCTCCGACACGTGTTGGACACGCCGAAAATGTGTCCGACTAAAAAATATTATATACAAATTGGACACGCATGTCCGACACGCATATCTTAAATATGTTATGATTTTTTTTTTAAATATATCTTCTTGTATTTAAAATTTTTACTTATTTAAAATATAAAAACTAGATTTCTTATTTCCTATCTATAACACCAAATCAATCGCTCGCACATAATCCCCATTCATCGAATATTCTTATTTTCATTTCTCTTTGGCAAAGAAGGTATTTTCATCTCCTCTCTTGATGACTGATAAACGACATGGAGGCTCGACTCTTGGCATCCTAATATTAATCATTTTAAGCATAAATTCTAGTTAATTGACTTATTTTTTTTAAATTATTTTAAAATTATATTTATTTAATTTTTATACAATATTTTTAAAATATAAAAACTATAACGTCGTGTCCAACCATGTCCGTGTCCTATATTTTCAATAATTGACGTGTCACGTGTTTGTGTCGTGTCGTATCCGCCTTGTCGTGTCCATGTCAGTGCATCATAATTAAAAAGTTTAGCAAAATATCTCATCCACCTTTGTTGAATATCAACTTCTAAGAAAAATATTTTTTGATCTTCATCCTTAATACACTTTACTTGAACTAAATCCTAACTACTCTTATCTCTTTATTTGACTAACTAATACATATATCTTTTCCCTCCTTAATATTTAATCTATTATATAAATCACTAAAAGCTAATGTATTTGCATCACATATAGCTTTCTTAGATTCTTTACGAGACTCTTTATATATTTCTCAATTATCAGAGTTTTTAAAATTAAACCAATTTTTATAACAAATCTTCTTATTTTTAATCTTTTCTTGCACAATTGGATTCTATCACAAACTATTTTTACTATTGAGAGCTTTTCCCTTTAATACTTCAAGCACATCTTTTACAATATTCTTAATATCATTAGCCACTTTTTTATGCACAGACAAAATCTTACTCTAAAAAATATTTATGTTAATATTCTATAGATGCCCCCATCTAATCCTAGAATATCTCTTCACTTTATTTTTTATTTTCTGTCCATTTGTCTTAAAGCTCAAAACTAATAATCAATATTGGATACATAAATTTTCACTCGAAATAATTTTATAATCTAAACGATCTAATTTTCTTATAAGAAAATAGTCAATCTGAGTTGTACTATATCCATTTTTATAAATGATGATGCTCATTCTTTTTCTTAAATAAAGTATTAGCAATTAAAAAATCATAAGCTAAAAAAAATCTAATATGGTCTTGCCACATTCATTTGTCGTTTCAAACTCATGGCCACCATGAATGTTTTTAAAATCATCTACCTCTCAACCAACATGTCCATTTAAATCTCTTCCAATAAAAACTCTTTCTTCAAGAAGTATCTTTTATGTTAATTATTCTAAGTCATTCCAAAAATTTAATTTAGAACTCATATTCAAACCTACTTGAGGAGCATAAGCACTTATAATATTAACAATCTTAGCATCAATAACAATCCTTAAAGCTATAATTCTATCTTCAATCATATTAATTTTTATAACATTATCCTTCAAACTCTTCTTTATAATAACACCTACACCATTTCTAGTATGACTCCTACCCGAATACTAAAGTTTAAATCATAAACTATCAATTTTCTTAGCATTCTCTCCAACCCATTTAGTTTCATGAATGCACAAAATATTTAACTTCCTATGAATAATAATATCTATTAATTCGATAAATTTTCCTGTAAGGAAACCTATATTCCAAATTCCTATCCTAATTTTGTTTCATGTTTTTTAGTTTTATGGACTAGCTTCTTTGCCCACATCCGTCCTTGATGTGGAAACTCTTGCCTATTTAACATTGCACCCGGGCACCGATGCAGCGACCCTTGCACACTTGTTACTGTATTCAGGCCATACAACACGTCGCTTCCAGGGGACGCCCTAACTAATAGCTAAACAAAATTGTGGTTGGGATTTGAAAAGCAATAAGAGTGCTATCACGAACAACCCGTTTATTAAGAAATATAAGTTCAAAATTATAAACAAATGTTTTAAAAGGCAAAATCAGGAATTGAGGCATTTTGCCTAAGTGAGACGAGGTGTAAGCCTCGAGGCGGATCAAGGCATAAGTCTCAAAGCAATAAAAATAAGGTAATTTAAAATTATAACCTCAATTCAGTAGACCTTTCAATAAAAATTAGAGGAGCAATTCGATCTTTTTCACATTACAAACTAAAGTCTTAAATACAAACATAGAAAATCTATATAATCTTTTAATATCAAAAGCCAAATAAGTCAACATAAAGAAAAAATCAATAACATTCAATGATCAATTCAGATTCTCATGCCATTCACTTATGAAAAAATTAAAGCTTTATTAGTTTCACCAATTTGAAGGGCTACCATTTTTGGCTTCATTTAAAAATGTATCCTCAAAAACTCTCATCCAATAATTTCAATTTTTTAAATTCTTTTAGAAGATTTTTTTTTCTCTCTAAATTCTTAGCTCTAAAAAGTTGGAGAAAACATCTTCTCAAAATAAAACTTTGTCAAGGCCCATCAACTTTTCTACTTCCTCTCTCCTCCACATTCCTTTATATATATATATATATATATATATATATATAAGTGACAAAAATTGAAATTATTGGATATATATATATAACCGTATAGATATATTATTACGTTTCTTATTATTATTATTTTTTTCGATTTGTCTGTTTTTGTCTCTACAAATTCTGAAATGATTAGCTTTTGTAAGCATGGAAATGCCTGTTACTGCTTTTGACATCAAAAGCAATATATGTCAACATGAGGAAATAATGATTTGATAAGACTATAATAATGATATATTCAAATTCCAATACCATCCACTCTGAAAAAAATAAAATAAAATAAAAAAGACTATTAATTTCACCACACTTTGACTGTACATAATTGTTTAGCTCTACTTTGACATTTTTTTACTCGTAAAGAGGGACAATATCTCATCTAAGAATTTTAAATTTTGAAGTTCTTGGATGACATATTTTACTTTTTATAATTTTAAAATCATATAAATAAATTCAAAAAGAATCTTTCTCAAGACCAATACACTTTCCATTGCCTATCCTCCATATTCCTTTATAGTATATGCATGTAACCACCGTTTTTGTTCTTGTTTTCTTAATTTTTTGGTACATGCATTGTTTCGTAAGCTAACCACAATACTCTTAATTAATCTTAATCAGAGATGCAGAACGACAGATGAAACCATAAATAATTAATATCAGGACAAATAAAAAAACTACTTCACTGAATACTCAACCGTTTATTTTCAAGCACTAAGGCTTTGTTTGGGAAGGCTTCAGCTGTCGGTAAACCAGGTTGCGAAGTTGTTATCTAGAAAGTTGTTGTATATAAATCAATAAACTTTGTTTGGGTAATATAACCGTCGAGCTGCTGCTGTATAACACCAAATTACCTTAATACCCTTCTATATATTAGCATGAATTTTTTTTATTAAATATAAATGAACTCTTAATTTTTAAAAACTAAATATTTTATGAATTTTAAATATAAATGAACTCTTAATTTTTTTAAAACAATGTAATATCATATTTTAAAATAAACTAAGAAAATATATGATAGATATGTATGATAATTACTATTTATAAAGGACATTTTTTTATCAAGTAAATTACAGGCAAGGAAAAAAGAATTACCAGAAGTACTCTTGAGAGTTGCAGGCAATTGAAGAACTCTTGAGAGGTATCGTGTTCAACAAATTGCAGACGTATATGTGAGAAGCTCAGTCGATACATAGAAGAAGGCCTAACTGCTCAAGATGAAGGGTAGGACGTTCCTCCTCACTTTAGCTCTCGCCAGCGTCTCTCTCCTTCTCGTCTTCTTTCCCTTCCTCACTTCAGATTTTCACATGCGAGAGAACTTCACCTAGGAATCTCCACTCTCTCAAATGAATTTCTAAATTTGGATCCCCTCAATTTTGAGCGGATTTGGGTGATTAATCTCTGCAAACAAGCAGGATAGAGGAATCTCCTATGTCAAGTAGATGATTCAAAGTCCGAGAACTAATGCATCATTGTCGTTGTCGTCGCCGACGGCGGCGGTAGCGCCGACGTTGGTTCTATCTAACTCAAGGAAGAAGATGGAGAGCGCGGGAAAGAAGAAGTACGCGAGGCAAGTGGGGCGGCACAACGATACGGACTGCATCTGGCGGCAAGCGTGGTTATCTGGAGGCAATGCATAAGATCCTAAGCGAGATCGATTCGCAGATGACAGGAGAGGCGGGAGGGGGAGGAGTTCGACGCTGAGGTGGCATAATATCTTGAAAAGATGAAGGATAATTTCGACATTTTAGCATTTTAGAACCACAGAAAGCAGCGAACCGCGCCATATATTTTGGGTCGCGAAAAGTAGGCTACGGACATCCCAAACAGAAGGAGGCGCTCGTCTCAAACCGTGAAATAGTAGAGACGGCGTCCCAAACGCACCATAAAACTAATAAGGATCCCATTAATCAAAATACTAAAACTGACGATAAACTCAAGTTCAAATGCGGCCTTAGTTACATCATGATGATTATCTCAATAAAACTTGCTTATGCCAACATGTCTGCTTTTAGAAAAGTTAGAACAAAAATACCAAAAAAAAGTTCAATAGGCAGTTTAACTATTTCTAATGCTCATAATGAATCCAAAATAGCAGGGAATGATAATATGTACAACTTTAGCATTAGCATACAATGACCTACAAGTCCATGCCAAATAAATATTCGGCAATCACAGTTAAATTACAAGTACTTGGGATATGATTTGGGACTCACCTTAAGCAAAGGACGAAGATAGAAACTTCCAGGAAATAAATTATCAAAGGTGAATGTTCCTCCAGCACCACTAACTGAGTTGTTCCTGTATCCATCTTCACCACTCAAAGACAATAGAACAGAAGGGAATAAACTAACAGTCCCTGCACCATCATTAACATTCACTACTATTTTACCAAGTTTCTGACAAGTAAATGAATTGGGCCCTACTTGTTTAACATGGTAACCAGGCTGCAACAACAGAACAAAAAAAAAAACATTAGATCATCATACTCCCATTTTGCTATGGCAAAAATGGAAAATAAAATAATAAGACAGAGAGGGGGCATCTTAATCCTAAAATCAGTTATAACTTCTCCTCATATATTTTGCAGATAACAAAAAGTAAAAACCATTCACTTAAGTTAAAAAACAAACAAACAAATTACTAAGTTAAATACAGAAAAAATTAATATCAGAATAAACATGATCCTGCTGTGACAAAATAAACCAAACAATCTCATCAAAGAAGTTATGGGGATATTTGCAAATGAGGAAGTTCATGCCTAAAAATTTCCTAGTAGTTCATTGGCACGGAAGGGGGAAGATGAGAATGATCTTATTAACATAAAAAAGAATGGCAGAATAAATAGGTTGCAACCCTGATCAATGTGGATAGATTCCATTTATTTAGCGCATGTAACAAATCCAAATACGGGAAAGCTGATACGCATAGGTTTTCAATTTTAAGATATACAAACCTTGGAAGCTTCAACATTATAAAGTATATCGTCAAACAAAGGCCCGGCAGAAAAAGATCCATCAGCACCCGTCTCTGTAACCAAAGCCAAATCACCAGTACGCAAAGGAGAATGGATGCTGTCACCAGCAGCTATTATTCTTATGTTAACACCATCAAGTGGTGGAGAGACTGATCCTTCAACATACATCCCCAATCGACCAACAATTATGGGAATTGTAGCTTGGCAACCATCACTTATAACTGATACCTGAAAATCAATATAGTTAAATAAGATTGAAGTTACAAACGAGCTGTTGCAGCAGACTATATCATGGATGTACATACATGGTGCTTTCTTGGATAAAATAGGATCGTCTTCCCTTGAATATCACTGGTACATCAGGTAAAGGAAGGTAAGCTGCTTGTAAACTGCAATTTATGTGTATCAATAAATATGAAGATCAACACAATCAATACGTCCAGTGTAAATCCAAAACTTGATTTCATCTCAAAACTCCAGAAGAAGATAGCAGAAGGTTAGAGTGAAAAATTCAACGTTTTCTCAAAAATTAAACTATAAACAGCAAATGAACATGTTAAAATCAAAAAATATTATATGTCAAATAAAATAAAATATTACATGGAATTTTGTAATGTCAAGGATCTCTAAAATCATCATCAATGATCATTATTATTTTCCCAATTATTTAGGGATGCCTTTATGAATCCACATTCTCTATTCACTCCTGATGAATGTTACTTATGGTGTTAAATCTACTTTCCACAAACATTCTTAATATCTTTTAATAATTTTTATATATGATACGTTTGGTCTACCCCATTTATTTCATACTCCTTCCACATTAATTTTCTTTTTTATTATACATCTTCTACAATTTGATGTAAATGGAAAACCCACTTTATCAAATTTTCAAAAATATTATACTCTTATAATCCCTCTCATATAATGATTTCTCAACCTACAACAAAAACATCAAGCCTTTGTCCCGTTACATGGGGACCGCTACATGAATCCTTTTTCTCTCCATTGTGTCCTATTAAAAGTCAAATTCTCGTTTAAATCTAATAAATAAAGAACATTTCTAATATTTTCTAACCAAGTAGGTCTACCTCTACCTTTCTTAATACAAGTCAAACCTAATATCTCTACTTTCCTAACCGGGTC
Organism: Dendrobium huoshanense; assembly: GCA_016618105.1. NCBI lineage: Eukaryota > Viridiplantae > Streptophyta > Magnoliopsida > Asparagales > Orchidaceae > Dendrobium > Dendrobium huoshanense. Next base: position 66,849,208 of record CM028358.1, on the reverse strand, counting down.
ATTGGAAGGCCGACGTTTTATGTGACCAAACAATCTAAGGCGACTCTCTCTAATCTTATCTTCCACTAGAGCTACTTAAAACTTTTCACATATATGCTCATTTCATATCTTGTCTCTAAGGGTAAATCCACTCATCCACCTGAGCATCCTCATCTCTGCCACCCTTAACTTAGATGTCAAGTTTGTTCATGAGCTTCAAATGATGTTGTTCGTGATCATAAATGAGCCGAATACATTCATGTTCAAGCTTGTTTATTTAAGGATCGAGTACTTAAAATATTGTTCAAGATTGTTTGTTTAGTTAATTAAACGATCACAAACGAGATTTAATCGAACCGATCAACGAGTAGCTCGTCGAACACTTGGTTCAGTTGCAGCCCCATTCAAGTACTTGGGTCAAATTGAGGTAGACTTGTCAATCCAAATTCCAAACCAATGCTAAACTCTATCTAATTTATAAAGAACTCTCTAAAATTTAAATATAAATAAAGTTTAAAATTTTCAGAAATCACTTACAGTGATCTCTGCTGCAACCATTATTCCTTCTCTTTCGACTGCTAATTTATATCATCATTTTGATCTCACATCGCATGAAGAAGTTGACAGTGTGGGCTCCGAAAATTCGGCCCCGGCCTCCGCCTGCTTTTTTTTTTATTCGTCGAGGGAGTTTTAACGGAATAAGTTCCGGGGAAAATTTTGGAAGGCAGATGGGTTTGTAGATAAGACACTACCCAGAGATTTCGTCCTCATTTTGCGAGGACTTTATGATCTGAGTTCTGGTTTCCTATAGGCGCAAGCCCCTATAGTTAATTACCCCTCCCGATCACAAGAGAGAACTTTCGATTAAGGCTAGTCATCAATCAGATACGTAGAATATACGTGTTATCTGGCATATAGTAGCCGCAATGGGTTTGGGAATTTGGAAAATTTGACAGGTTTGGATGTTTGGAAAATTTGGAGATTGGAAAATTTGTTATTTAAAATAGAAACTTCACCATCTTACATTTAAAGCGACTGGATGATAGACCCGATCAAGATTCCATGGTTCCGTCGTCCCGGGCCATCGTGGTCCCTGATCTACTTAATCAGAGGAGGTAGTCGACCCAACATGACAGAAGGATCCTTGTCGACAGCCATGGGTTTCTTCGTCCAAGGGGACCTTGTAGACCGGGGGTGAATGTTTGTCTAAGGGGACAAATTTGAATCCACCTTAGCTAACAAAGGGCTTTGTACCCTATCGATCATATCCTATTGATTCATATCTCAAAGATTTAACGCCATTAAGGAGCGTATTGGCTCTGGCCATAACCGCTATCTGTGGTGCCATTCGACGGCAAAACCACTCGGTTCAGAGAGCCCCGGGTCATAACCGTTTACCTGCAGTGCCATTTAGCGGCGAAACTGCCGGTTAGAGGACACGTACCACGTCCTTACTGGCAAGAGATTGTTTGAGAATGGATCCTAGTGATATTTTCGACTAAGCATTTGGCTCTTTGTGAGCTAGAGTTTATTTGAATTTGTCTACCCCGGCAGACTGTTGCAGAGGGTGGATGGGCTTTGATTTAAGTGTTGGGATGGATAGTTTCATTTTTAAATATTTTTGGAATTTTGGGATTTTTGTGGAGTTTTTGGGTTTTGGGATATTTGGAACGACATTGAAAATTATTTGGAATGGACCCCTCCGGTTGAGATTTTTGTTCAACGCGGCCATCATCGGGGTGTTTGGGGTCATTTCTCTTTTGTTGATTGAAACTTGTCGACTCTATCAAATTATCGATAGATGATCGGATTTCGTAGGCTTTATGCCCTTGATAATGAATTCTCATTGTTATAGGTCTTGAAGGCCTAATATGAATGTATTAAGACAAATATAACGGTCGCCACAACCATATATTTGTTTGTTGGTTCGAACCCTGTCAACTTCTATTGACCCGTATAGAAGGATCGGTTTCGAACCTGAATTCACTTGTCGACCCGCGCAGCATCCCTAAACGTCACGTGTGTACCAATAACATGCTCGTCGGGGCCCATGCGGGTGTTTGGGGGCATTTTATAATTGAACCCTGTCCACTCCTTTCTATCTACTTAGGAGGATCGGGTTTAAAATTTGAAAACCCACGCAGCATCCCTAGACGTCACGTGTATTTCCATAACACGCTCGCCAGGGCCCATGCGGTTTTTATATATATCCCCTTATGTGTATTATGTGCATATAAATTAAGGTGCATGTGCGGGGAATATCTGGGTTTTCAATGAGTCTTTCACAGTATTTCGTGAAAGCTCATATTTGTTATAGCCTTTATGCATCTTTCATATGAATAGCATGAATTTTCTGCAGGTACTTATGCATATCATTATTTGTTGCAACTCTTTCGTATCTTCATGTAGATAGTGTAGTATACATACAAAGAATTTTCTACAACAATCCACAGGAACTTGAATTTGTCGTAGTTATTCTGCATTTTCTTATGGGCAATACTTTTGATGTGTAACAAATTTCCTACGGTAGCCCGTAGGGATTTGCATATTTGCCCTCCACTAAATAGTTGTCGATCATGAAGATATCATACATTGAGTGTATTAATAAGATATTTCATTATTTGCAAGAAAATTTTGCTATTCGTGGGCGATAAGTTGAATGTGTTACGGTTCTTCTATCAACGTTTGTAGAGAACTCATCGCATCTATTATACATTCATCGCATGATCTTTATATTTTCTTCATGAATATGTTAGGATGTTCATTACAACCATCCCTTTCCCTTCCTCAAGCACGATTGTTATTGTACTTTCCACCATCTTCTTATCACTTGCAAACAAATTGAATATGCAAGTTTTCTTTGTTTTCAAAGGCGATTCACAATATACCTAATGAATTCGACATTCACCATTTGTTTGATATTCCTTCCTCATCTAGCATGAAGGCTTTCAACACTTATGTGGGAAATCTCATGCTATTGGTTGTAGGCATGTCATTGCATTATTCACTTATCATTTGCTTGCAAATATGAATCATTCAAATGCTTGAGTTTCATCATCCCTTGTATGTAAGTCACCTTGCATATGAGCTAAATGGAATGTTCTTGTGCCTCCATTTGTGACTAGATCACACATCCTTATGATTGTTCATTGCTTGTAGGCATGTTATAGTTGTGAACTTTCTTGTCTCCACACATTGTTTGCAACATGTATGAAGAGGTCACATGCATCTTCCATTTGATCATAAGAAAGTTATATCCATTGAGAGCTTATATCATTAATTTTAATAATTGATACTTGTGATCTTTGAGATGATTATACACCCATTGAGTTGAAGTTTGAACTTGGATCCACAAGTCCTTATCACCAAGTTTATGTCTTTTGCAAATTTGTACAAGTTCAAGTCATGTCTACTTGATGTAGGAATCAAGTTCAAATTTGATTCCAAATCTTGCTCCTTTGATGTTCAAATTGGTGTTCAAAATAAGTTCATTTGCACAAGTTCTCTGTTGTCCTTGCAAGTTCAAGTTCTATTCTTATCCACTGTTTGATTCCAAGCATGTCCAAACTTACAAGTCCTCATCATTTGATTCAAATTTGAGTTCATTTTGTTTAAATTTGGATTTGAATTCATTGCATATTTGGGTTCAAATTCGATGTCAAAGTCCTCTGTAGTCTTGTAGAACACATGTATAGTTAGTTGTGCAAGCTCAAATTTTCTTCCTTGAATTTTTACTTAAGACATTTACTCAGTTATTCAAGTTTGAATTTAGTTCAATTGATGTCCAAATGAGATTCAATATTTTTCAAAGTCCTTGGATTTTCAATTCAAATTTCGGCAGCCTCCAAACGTCTCCCCCGTTTAGGGGAAAAACTAGGAGGCAACCTTCCCCTCGACGCTACGTGAGCGCTTCAGGTAGGTGTCAAAAATGATACCGCGGTCGCAAATGTGTTTTTTTATCCCCGCCCGCTACGTGAGCGTTTAAGGGTGTTTTATTTTGTTTTTATTATAAGAAGAAAACATGTTAGAAATAAGCACAGATTTCCCCCCTCTGCACCACGTGGGCGTTCAGGGGTACTTATATAAAAAAAGAGGAAAACAAAAACACATTTTTTTATATCCCCTTCGCCGCAAGCGTCGCACCGGTTTCCCGCCCTACAACGCTACTTGAGAGCCTCGGGGGTTTGCTGGCTCGTTGCTAGCATTGAAGAGGGATCCTTAAATCGTCGCAAGCATCGCACCGGTTTCCCGCCCTACAATGCTACATAAGCGCCTCGGGGGTTTGCCGGCTCGTTGCAAGCATCGAGAAAAGAATCATTTTTTAATCAAAATATTTTTTTTTTAGAATTATGTAAATATATTTATATATATATATATATATATAACATAAGAGAGAGAGAGAGAGGAAGAAGAGAGTCCCCCCCACCTTGCTCTTCCAGCCGACCGCACCCCTTGTCTTCCGATCCAGACTTTCCAGCAAGTCTGTAGCCCGATCTCTCTCTCTCTCTCTCTCTCTCTCTCTCTCTCTCTCTCTCTCTCTCTGCGCGTGGATGAAATGAAGCCGAGGTTTGGACGGGATCTGATCAGAGGAGGAGATTTCGGTTTGGAAGTCGGCGACCTGAGGAGGTTGGGGCTTCCAATCAGCTTCGGCTAAAAGGTCGAGACGAAGAAGGGAGATCGGGAGCAGAGGATTTGCGTCTATGGGAGGAGCAGCCATCGCCTTGGCTTCGTTCGGTATTTAACGACACGGAAATGGTACGATCCCACGAAAGTTCTGCAGGAATCGCGGAGAAGCGATGCTAGCGGCGCCGAACAGTCAGGTAACGGGATTTCTTGCATAATTCCGGGATTACGTGGATTTTTATTTTGATTTTCTCTTTTTTCTTTGTTTGTTGTTGGGTATAATCTGAAAGTTAATAGACTAGTTCAATACCGTTATTACTATTGATCTTACTAGTTTGATTCCCCAATTTCTTATTCATTTTTTACAATAAGAATATAAAAAATTACTTAAAATTAAAACTAACGATAACTTGATAGGAGGATTGGAGCAGTGGCTACGTCACTCCATTATATCCTGGAGGTCGCAATTAAGTCATGGAAATAACATTTATGCAAAGTAGAGGTAAGGCTGCATACTATAGTGGGACATTTTTTTTTTAATAATGTTGACTAATATAAAAATCTGCTACAACATTAGTAACATTTGAAACACCGTCAAATTATTGGCCAATAAAAGTGCATGTCAAATGAATATTTTACACAACAAAAAGCCAATGCAAACAAAGAAAAACACCATCAACAGAAGTCGTCCTGTAAAACTTGTGCCAATTAAATTGATTGACATCTACAGATCATTCACAACTCAGTCGATACTCCATATCTAATTTTTATATATAGAATATCAAGGTTTAAAAGGAATAAAATTTTAATATACAATACTATGTTACTCAGAAAAATTCAGAATTTTGTGAAGTTACAAAGCAAAGGAAAAGTAATAATCTGGAAATCCGGAAATCAGTTAATGACTAGAATTAAAAAGCTTGTGTTTGTTTTATTTAAATTTTCAATTATTTTGCCTAGAATTATGTTTTAGCAAAAGGCATTCCCTCATTATTTATGCTAAAATTAGAAACACAAAAGAAAACCAACATGAGCATAGTAAAAAGCTTTATTAAGATAATCTCTCAAGTCTAGCTTACGTTATTGCAAAATCCCAACTGTGAAAAAAGAGCAGTTGACCTGGTCAGGGAAGAAAAAGACAATTTCAAAATTACATAAAAGGCTTGAAGTTCACCTTGAGTATCGAGGAACAAAGATAATTTCTTGGCCAAGATTTGACCAGCTCGAGTACTCAAAAACAAGCGTGCCTCTAAGGTTTCCCTCAGCCAAAACAGGCCGAGCATGAACAGTATCAAGAAGAGCATCATCTTTATTAAAAATGTCAACAAAAATGTGTTCCGATGGATCTTCAATAACTTGCAGTAAGTTTGAGTCGATGTGAATTTCTCCTTTAAGATGGTATTTATTTCCAGTAACATAAATAGGCTGTCACATCAAGAACAGAACAGATGAGGAAGCAATATTCAATGACAAATCATGTCTACTTTATCAGCTAAAAGAAACCAAAATTAAAGGAAACTAAATGTACCTTCAAGTTCATTGCATTAAATTTCAGAGATGGAGCCCCAAAGAAAACACAGGTATTAAGAAAGTGAAGCTCATGCTCCGCAGGACTTTGCACACAAATTTTTTGAGAACCTTTCTGCAAAAAGAATTCAAAAACCTTTAGTCGAAGTCTGGAAAAATATTCCGCATAATTGAAGTCAGAACTAGGCCTTTATTCTCGATTTCTTTTTTAATAACTACTGACGATCAACAGAAAGGCTACCTTAATCATCAAATCCATGCGGGATGAATCATGTTGTTCGATCTGTGCTTCTGTATCATGAGTAGAAACGATACTAACCCAGTAACCTTTCTGAACAAAAACAACTCCTTTAACATCCTGCGTGCCAACATCCAAGTCAATATTGTTCCGCTCCCAGCACCAACTATCCTCATCAGTTGTGGTTGTAGAAACGTGCTTGACCTAAACATTACGTATAATTTTTAAAAAATTTTGGTTCCCAATGGCAGTAAAAGAAGACAAGAAAATAAAAAGAGGAAATTGATGGTATTTTTTTTAGTGGTTGTTATATAAATAATGCGTATATCAATATAGTTAGAATTTAAAGTGATTTTTATGTGTGACAAGTTTCAGTATCGTCAATCAATTACATAGAAGAATGGGGTATTAATTAATAAAAGGTAGTAGAAAATAGACTTAGATGATTTAGACGCATATGACAAATGATAAGAAAAGCCCTATTACAAATGTTGTAAAATTAGGGTCGAAATTTTAGGATGAAAAAAGTGTAAAAGGTAAAATGGATGGAAGTTTAAAAATAATTTGCAAATAAAAGGTTCAACACCTCATGGATCACTTAACAGAAACCTAAGAAAAATGAGGATTCACAAGTGGACCCAAAATAGTTAAGATTGGGTGTCAACACTGGACCTAACACAAGAAATTGACTTGAATCCAACTCGAAAAATCATAAATTTGGTCAACCTATGTAAATTTCTAGTCAATTCCAGCAACCTAAGAAAATGGCTTAACTATTTGATCTTTTTCTAATAAGAAATTCATATGAAATTATAAATTTTTGTAAATTTTTCTAAATTGTATCCAATTCAAATAATCATTTTGGTTTCAAGTCAATTGATAAATAACTCGCAAAAATCTCAATGCTTTTCGTGTTGTGCACTTTCAGGAATGCTCAAGTTGGGTTTGAATTTTTACCAATTAATAAATAGGCTGGGTTCAAATTACTATATTTATGACAAGTCATTTTCAAATCGGACCCAAACCCAACTAGTGAACATGTATTGACAGCCCTAGTCAAGATAAAGCTAATAATAATGATAAAGAAAATAATGGTGTATAATATATGAAGGGGAACTTTCAAGCCACTCTCGGGATTGCCCTATAATAAGGACGGACAATCCACTTTTAGTATTGTGGGCTCAAGAAAAACGGCACGAATGCATGAATCCTGCTTTGTAACGGTAGGATTCCATTTCCCTTAAGTTATATTATAATTAACCAATTTTCCCCTGAGGGTAGTGTCAGGGTTTACAGATTTGGGGTCCTTACTTCCCATGAGCACAAACACTCATAGTTAATTACCTCTCTTAACACGTAAGAGAGAACTCTCGATTAAGGATGAAATAATTTTTAGGTAATTTAGTCTCAATTATGGGGAAAATGAAGGTAAACCCGATCAGGAACCCATGGTGCCGTCGTCCCGAGTATACCATAGTTCCAGTCTACTAACACTAACAATCAATGACTGCAGTGTCCAGAGAATCTAATTAGCAACCATGGGTTGCCTCCTCTCAGGGATCCCGAGTAAACTGAAGTGGAGATGTGTGCATTTTAGTTTGATTTAATATGGGTTGGGGCTTATGGTTTCCTTAGAAGTTGCTCATTAATTTGTTTAGTTTGGGTCTTACGGCTCCAATTAGGAGTTGCCCGTGTGATTTGATTTGTGTAGGGGCTTATGACTTCCTTAGAAGTTTCCCTGATGGTGGGACTTACGGCCTCTTTAGAGGTAGCCCGAAGAATTTTGGTTATGTAGGTTTTATGATTTCCTTAGAAGTTGTCTAATGATGAGTCTTATGACCTAGCCCTGTAAGCTAAGTGGCCCGAGTGGTGGGGCTTACAACTTAGCCCTTATACGCTAGGATGCCCGGGTGAGGGGTCTAGGGTTGTGTTATTACCTAAATATTTCCCTCAGAGGTCGGACTAACAGCTTCTATTAGAAGTTGCCAAGGTTTTAATTGAGAGTTAAGGGTTAGGTCAATTTCACCTAAAACTTTCCCCTAAGGTCAGACTTACTTCTTTCCTTTGAAAGTTGCCAGTTAGAGGGCCTTACAACCAAGTTCTTATAAACAAGGCTGCCCAGAAGTTTAGAATTTAATTGTATGTTTATTGAGTTGACATCCGTTGTTTGACACTTAGTGTTTTGCTACATTAGTATTTTTACTACAGTACATTTCTTCTTATATTTGCTAGCTTCTTTTCAATACATATATACTAGTGGCATTTTCTATTTTAGAATTTATTTAAATATTAAATTATTCCAATGTTTAATGAACTTCACTCTTTGTTTGCAGGGATCTCAGACAGGAGAGTTGGAGCCTTGTTGTGGAGAGCTTGCTGAGTGTTTCAAAGTTGAGAGTTGAGTTGTTGGAAAGTTTGGGATTTTGGATTTGAACTGTTGTTAGAGAGTTGAGAGTTGTTTGTTTGGGAGGGGTTTGGAGAGTTTTGAAAGCATATAATTATTTTGAGAGTTGTTTATACAGGGTTGGGTCTGTATATGTCAAATAGTGAAAAAATTATTCTCCCCCCCCCCCCATTTTGATTTATTGCATTTTTTTATTTAACAAATAATTCAATTTTGATTAATTAACTCAATTAACCAAAAGTCTTTAATCTTCTTTTTAAATAATAGCTCTCAGATTTTAAAACTCTCAAAAATTTAAAAATTATTGTATTTAATGTCATTGTGTTTTAAAACTTGAATTTTTCTTTAATCAATCAATTAATTTAAATTAACCTTAATTAATTAGTTTTTTCAATTGATTAATCAAATATTTAAATTTAATTGCTCAATAATTATTCCAAAAAATACTATAATTTTCTCAAAATTTCGACAGCCTCCCGACATCCCCTTTCCACCGAGGGAGAAATCGGGACGGCTGTCGAAATTTCTTCCTACCTGGACCTAAGGTCAACGACGCAGGGTTTTCAAATTACATCCCGACTAGATCTAAGATACGACGGCCCAGGGTCTTCAGATTTAAAACTATCTGCCAGGATTAAAAATCAGCGGTGCAGGTCTTCGAATTTTAAAACCATCCGCCCAGATGTAAGATCGATGGCACGGGTCTTCGACACTTGTTTGAAATTCCATCTTCTATTATTTCTTCTCTTTTTTTTTTCCTTTCTTTGTACTTTCTTTTTTTTATAATATATATAATATTATATTATTTTTACTATGATAATATAATATATAACATTATATTGTCATATTATATTATATATAATATACAATATAATAAAGGGAGAGAGGGAGCCCAATCGGGTCGGCTAGGGTATGCACAAAGAAGTGACTCGTACAATCCTTGTGCCTCCTGTGAACTGAAGTCGAACAACAGGGAAGGAGCTGAAGAAGCGACGGTGCAATCTCAGCACCTCCTACGAAGTAGCGAAAAAAAACAGCAACGAGGGAGCCTAAGAAGCGACAGTGCAATCTCTACACCTCCTGTGAATCAACGAAGACGAACAGCAACGAAGCCGAAGAAGCGAAGTCGAACGGCGACGGGGAGCCAAAGTCGAACAACAAGGAGGGAGCCGAAGGAGTGACCGTGCAATCTCTGTCTCCTATGAAGCAAAGTCGGACAACAGCGAAGGAACAAAAGGAGCAATCCGTGCGATCTCCCCCTCTCGAGCGAAGCAACGAAGTCGGACAATTGGGGCATGAATCTGCTCCATTGCTCTTTGCCCGTTGCTTTTAAAAGATGAGCGGGCGGTTATTTAGCGAACAGTTGCTTCGCTTCGTGGTGTGGGGCCGACTACGCGGTATGTCGGTTGCTTCGATCTTCTTTTCTCTTTTTTTTTTAGTCAACAGAAGCGAACCCAAAGTTTTCAAATTTTTTATGTATCATTACTAATTGAACTTAATGAATTAATTCACCCTTCTTCCTTGTCCACTAGCAAAGTACCACACTACATTGTCATCAAGATCACCTAGAAGTTTAAGTAATTATAAGATGGACGGCAAGCTTTTATGAATGAGTTGTTTGATGAATTCATATTCTCCTAAGTCTGATCATGGCCAAAATTCTATGAGAAATCTCCATCCAAAGGGGTAAGGTTGCAGCAGGTGAAATAGTTGGCCAAAAGTTGGAACTAATGCCTTGGTAAAAAAACGTATTAAAAGAAGGATGGGTTGCATGAATCCCTACATTAATGCTTATGTGGCAATAAATACAAAAATTAATGCCTTGGTTGCAAAAATCCATGGTAAAACATCTAGGGTGCTAACAACAATAGAATATCTACAGCCTACGAATTAAACCATGGGTTCCAACAAACTAACTCAACTACTCTCTCGAAAACAAAATGCTTTTCCACTATTGATATTTCCAATAAAGTAAATGGTACCAATCATCTTTCATGGACTTAAAAGTTTTCATTTTCTCATAGAAACACATGAAAGTTCCAACATCTTAATTTTAAGCCTAACCTAACAGATACAACTAAATACATCAAATGGCAGGCCTCTAACTATGCTATTCTCACATGCATGCTCAACAACTGTGAATCAAATATCTTCTCCACCATCATGTTCCATGAAACTTTCAGAGCAATATGGAATTTTCTCCGGTCCATATATGTTCAATATGATAATATCCCTTGTGTATAAACTCTCTTCTTTAAACTTTTATATGCAAAATCAAGCAAGAAATCAATCCAAAGTACAACTACCTAAAAGAAAATTGGGTAGAACTTCTTCAGGAACATCCCTTTTATGCTAAACATGCTATTTAGAACAAATAGAACATGAAATTTATAATTATCAAGTTCCTCTCCAACCATCGTATCTCCCTAAAATCTATTCAGGCTCGGCTAATGGTAGACTCTATTGTTTAAAGCATCGTCATTACTCTCTCATAACCTTTATTTCACCAAGTTATCTAACCCTCCTTTTGAGACTAATCATATTGATCTAGCCGCCATAACAATGGATGGTCATGTAGCTCTCATAGACAAGCTGGTCACAACGGAGTCATCGTCACAAGTTGATGCATGCAAATTTCAAATTTTTTTTTTTAGTTTTATTGAACTATTTTAATTTGAATGCTATGTTTATATTTGTTTTTTATTTTCTACCCTATGATGGAAGGCAACATATGATCATGAGTAGGTTGTGCTTTGGACATGTTTTGCCTTGGGTGTGCTAGCTTCTTTGGTGCCTTGGCTCTTGGGCTGATTTGGTTCCTTGGTTTGGGCTTGGTTGTCTCAGGTTTAGCTGCCCTTTTGGTGAGCTGCTATGTTTTTCTTCTAAAATCAGCTCATTATGTTGCTATGTAGTTCAGTTACCTTTTTAGCTCATAATTGGAGTGGTCATGGTTCTTTCCCTCTCTGTTTGGCCTTCGGTTTTGCCTGGCTCCTATTCCCGTGGCTGGTTGTTCCTGTTCCTGTGGCTGACTGTTCCTGTTTCCCGCGTGACCTTTCGAGTGCTGCTTCAGGCAATGCCTTTTGGCCTTTTGTCTCCCTTTTTCTGGTTGGTTCGACTGGAGGTGGTTTGGGTTATATCTAAAGAGGATTCTAATCATTTTCAACAACTTTCTCCAACGTCCATCTTCTCTTCTTATACTAATTATTTTTCTAGCTCGACTTCATTTGCTTAGTTTATTACATCACAAGTTTTAGATTCTAGCACCTCTTATCATATGATTAATAACCAACAATCATTTTAATCTCTTAACATGACTCTCTCTCTCTCTCTCTCTCTCTCTCTCTCTCTCTCTCTCTCTCTCTCTCACCTCTATTATTGTTACAAATGACTCCTTTGATCTCTAAAACAAGATCAATCCATTCCTATTAATCTTTTGTTTGTATAGTGTCAAATTAACGGGCTATTTGGTATCGGATTGGATTTAACTTTAGTTGGATTTAGTAAATCCTGTAAATCCAGATTTAGTAAATATTGTAAATCAATATTTAGTAGATTTGGGTGTTAAATCCAAAAAACTATTTGGTATGACATATGTTAAATAATGAGAAATTGTTTGGAAACAAAATCTATGATTTAAAGTGGTTGGTTCATTTAGAAATTAAATTTAATGTGCTTTGAATTTAATTTGCAAGTTAATCATGATTTGCTTATCAACTTTAATTTTAATTACATTTAATAAGTTTATGGTTAATTAATATAATTAGAAAATAGCTTAAATATTATTAATTATCAAATTAGTTATTTAGGTGCTAATTATCAAATTAGAAACTAGCTTAACTAAACCCTAATTAATTAAACATTTCAGCATTAAAGGATGCAGATGTTTGTAGTAGTCATATAACTATTGTAGGGTAAGTAAATTTTTTTTTAAGTTGTCATTGATATTATATATATTTTTTCCTAGTGAAAAAGTTGGATTACGACTTTCTTATAGCAACCACATTCAAGAATATATTTTTGTAAAAACCTCATCATCACCCTAAAAAAATGATAAAAAATAGTAAGAAAGTTGTATTCAAATAGAACTCCAATGCTTGTCTAGAAAGCAAAGCTATAAGAAAAAGTTGCCCTACCCTAAACAAACCTTATAGCTCACAAATTGTTTACTTTTTTTTCATTATTATTAATTTTCAAAAATCTCAACATAAAGAAAATGCCAGTGAAGGTGCTGAACCTGTATATATATATTATATTCATGATGCATCTACCACTACCTTATCAATTTCCCCTAACCAATGGCACTATTGTTTAGGTCGCCCTACTCATCTTCTTTGATGCTCAACTCATGCACCATCATACTTAAATAATTTGGGGGTGATACCTATGAATTTGATAAACATCATAATTCCTTCACCTTGTTTTCCACTCTTTTAGTAAGGCAATGTTTAACTTGGTTTACTCCAACACCTAAGGACCAAGTTGAGTGTCTACCCATTTAGAGTTTTTGGCATTTCCTCTCTTTTTTGAAGACCACGCCAATTAATTGGGTTTTTCTATTCAAGTATTGGCTATATTAACTAATCTATCAATAACTACATGTACAATATTCTCTTTGAATTAAAGATTTTCAAATTAATAATAAAATTGCAAGCTTCCTTCCATTTTTCTCCATGCTTTGAATGGTATTATACATCAGTCGTGTCTCCGTAACTCAGCAAAAGGAGTAGTAAAAAGTAAGCATCAACATCTACATGATATTACACACACATTAATGTTTAACAGGCACGTTCGTCGCCAATTTGGGAGGATATTATTCTTACTTGTCATTAGCAAATTAATCATGCCCACTATTACTATGGACATTGCTACTCCACTCTAATTCAAACGGTCTCTCACATATTTAATTGTGAGTGTGTGTCATTCTCTTTGCCCCAAACTCTCCTCATATATTATTATGGTTTATTCTTTCCATCAAAAAGTTTATACATGTTCTGATCATTCTACAAGAAAGCAATCTCTATCAAAGTTACATTTCATGAGACTTCTCCTAATTTTGCTCCCACTTCATCTACTGAATACTTTTTATACATTCCTCTACCTCCCGTAACCCCAATGACTCCTCTCCTCCCTCACAAGTTTATATTCATAGGACATTCGCCTTTTACTGTAGCACATCCATCCATCTCGTCTACTACAACTGAGCACTAGTCACCAATAAGCCATTAAACCTAAATTTTGCAATTGTTGTTACCAAAGGTAAACAAAGGCATTACGAAATAAGGCATTTCGTTGAGAAAAATAAAAGGTAAACAAAAGCATCATAATCATCCACTACACTCTGTTATGTCCCTTGCTAAACTCTCCTTTCTTTTGTTGGTTTAATTTGTTTTGTGTCCATTGTTTCCATTTCCATAGCATTTCAAGGGGCCTTAAACTAAGATGCTCTACTTGACCCTAAATTGAAGCATGTTATGGACAACAAATGAGAGAAGTACATGATCATCATACCTTAAATATGCCCCTCTACTAGAGCTAATCCCATTTAATGCTAGTGGGCCTTAACAGTTAAATTCCATCCTAATAGCTCAATTGATTGATACAAGGCTCGCTTCGTGGCAAATTGCTTTACTCAGATCTATGGTGTTGATTCTTTAAGACCAATTATCCAAATCACCAAATAAAGTTTATTATTTTCACAATCACAGTTAATCAAGGCTTGTCTATGCTCCAAGATGTAAAAAATGCTTTCACTATGGGGATCTTCCCAATAGTTGTTTTTATGGAGCACTTCTAGTGCATGTTGCTTAAGGAATAACAAATATGTGCAGGCTTCAGAAAATTATATACAAATTGAACAAAAAAAAAGTGCTTAGTTCGACAAATCATGCAAGATAAGTTCTTGCTGACATTAGACTATGCGGTAGTACTCCTGATTAATTTATATTGGTTTGATACTCTTCTTTTGGCGTAGTGATACTTTTGTGTATGTTAATGACATTCTACTCAATAAGAGAGAATTCCTGGTATTATGGAAATACAACATTATCTTTAAAAGGCATGTTCCCTTATTGTTACAAAGATCCCAAAATATTTTCTAGCCATCAAGTTTATATACATCAAGGAAAATGTTTCTCTATCTTAAAGGAAAAATGCTATAAATCTTCTTGAAGAGATCAGCCTTCTTGCATGCAAGCCTATTGATTCTCCCATGAAATCAATGCAATCATCTGAGCGATAAAATCTTTGAAGATACCTCTTGCTATCATTTGATTGATTGAAAAACAAATCTATTTGATTGTCACTCAACCTATATATCTTTTGTTGTTTGGGTTCTTAGTCGGCATATAGAAAACCCAAAGAAGAAACATTGGGACATTGTTCTAACAATTTTAAGTCTATCAAAAATATAATCAACTAAGGATTGAAGCTTTCCAGATGCCAACAATGATGAAACTATTGAAGTTTGAAAGCCAATTTCAGGTTTATGAGTCTTTGTGGGAGGAAAACAAGGATAAGAATCAGACTATTATAGCTAGATCTAGCAACAAGCAAAATATAGAGCAATGGCCAATTCTTCTTGCAAAATAATGTGGATAACCATTCTAAAAGAATTTAACTTTCCTAATACAGAATATACGATTATAATCGCTTAGTTAACTACATTGCAAGTAATCTTATCTTTCATACAATAACAACAACAACATCAAGCCTCTATCCCACTCCGTAGGATCAGCTACATGAATCATTTTTCTCCTTTGTGTCCAATTAAGAGTCAAATTCTCACTTAAATCTAACAAAGAAAGATCATTTCTAATATTTTCTAACCAAGTCTTTTTAGGTCTATGATAGGAAGCATTTGTAGATCTCAAGTAATTCCTATCAATCTTTGGAAAACAACGAGAATTCTACACAAAAATTCACATAAACTAGGAAAAACCATAGATAATTTGTATTATTTGATGAAACGGAAACATAAAATACCAAGATACAATTCAATCTCTATTCAAGAGGAGGATCTATCTCTCCCAATTCTTAGACGCCGCTAGAGCCCAAAACCTAAGAGAGATCTCAAATTTCAGCCAAATTCAAGATGCCCTAGCCCTAGGAAAACAAACTATTTAATGCATACAATCCACAAGTAAATCTCTAAGCAATCCTTAGATTCAAATTTCCCTCCTAAACTTCTCTTAAAACCTTCCTAATCTGCTCTTTTCGACTATACAGTTTGATTGGCATATGCAGAAGGCAGAATTTTCCCGCTTATGTTGCATGCAAGTTGTTTCCATAGGGACCAGCTGGACCGATTTAACAATACTCCCTTTCCAAAGACCCACCTTATCCACAAGGTGGAAAGACGACACCCTCCTCCCTTCCCTCGTCATCACAAACGGTAAGAACCTGAAGAGTTCAACCCTTACAGCCGTGCCCTGACGTATATCTCTCGTCACATTTGAAACAAAGCCCTTTCGTTCTCTTCTCTTGTAAATCCGTTTCTGTGAGCTTCTTAAATTTGTCCCCAGGTCTTCCTCCTGTAGTCTTTTCCTTCGAAGTCCCCTAAAGAGTATCCGGTGTTGACTCCTTGGATGCCAATAAAGTGGTGGTCATCATGTACGAGCCTCCTAAGCTGCTGCCTCCCATTCCTCTCTCCAAATGCCTATGACTCTTCACCAACTGAGCTAGCTCCATAGCCTCTCCCAAGTCGCGAGGCCTCGTCACTCTTATTGCGTAGATCTCTGGTTGTAATCCCTTCATAAATTTCCCCTCCAGTATAGTCTCTAGAAACCGATCCAGTCGATTAACGAGGTACTCAAATTGCTCATGGAACTCCACCATTATCACCTCCTGCATCAAAGTGAAGAACTTCACATAGAAGTCCCCTCCCCTACTGGTTTGGAAAGTTTCCAACAAGCAGTCCTTAAACTGATGTGAATCAATGTAGGAATTGCGTGCGGAAATTTAAAATGGATGTTAATTAAAGCGTTGCCAACACAAATTTATCACTAATAAAATAAATGATTAAATGTATTCTAGGTGATCAACTTGCTTAGGCGAAGATTTGCTTTGAGATAACCAAACAATTCAAAACATTCAAAGATAAAAGAGCTACTTAAATGCTTATAACAAAAATCCCACGATTAATAATGAGAAAATTCACCTCGAGCACCTTCTCACTCATTCACTCTTTGGCTTTTAGCGAAGGAGAAAGAACCACATGAAGATGGAGAGCACCAATACGGAAAAGGAGACGAAGGACTTCGTTACCGAAAAGGTAGTCGCCGGTGGAGGTGGTGGTGGATGGCGCCCGGCGATTGTTCAAACGTAGTCTCGAAACTGGCGGTCGATGACGCGTACAAGTGAAGGGAGAATCCGCTCCAAGTATTCGCCAACTGTGTCTTCGGGCTCAAACCCCGCGTCGAAGAACGGGGATCAGAGGATGTTGAGGCTACCGTCAGCATTGAACACAAGCCCCCACTCGAATTCAAGATCCGGCATTCAACATTGAAGTGGGGATGGGAAGACGAATTGAGAGGGGAAAGTTGGGCCGTGAGCTAGGGGAAGACAATGAGAAAATTCTGAATTTGAATTTCATATTTTCTTGGGTTGGAGGGAGAGGTTAATTGCTATTAAAATCTCCCTAATTTGTATTAGAGAGAGGGGCGGCAATTAGGGGGAAAATTAAGAGGTTAATTGGTGGGTGCTTAGGTGGCAAGTAGAGAGAGAAAGGCTAGGTGGAGGGGGCCGGCCAAGCAAGGAGAAAGAGAGGGGGATTTGTATTAATTTTGGGCCACTTGGATTTAATTAAAATCTGAGGTTTTAATTTCAGATTTCAATTAATTAGGGAGGTTTCAAATGAGGGAGGGAGGGGAAATTTGAATTTGAATTCAGATAATTAATCCTAAATCAATTGCTTACTAATTTGAGGAGCCAAATTAGGAAAGCATTAATAAATGTTTGATGACTGAATTCAAACCAACAAGCAAGGAGTTCGTCGGGATTAGCCAAGGGAAGGAGGGTCGGGCTGTTGAGGGGAACAGCGGGCTGTGCTGGGCCGCTGGGTGGCTCGACCGGCGGCAGGGGGGGGAGAGCTGGGGTGCACGGCCGGCGGGATGTAGGGGAATTTGAAGGGGATGGCTGCAGGGAGGTGGGGGAGGGGTCGGATGGCTGGAGGCTTGGTGGGGAAGGGGAAGACAAAGGAATACAAATAAAAACCAAGAGCTCGCCGGAGCGGGATGTTGGGTACTTCGGGTGGAGCCTCTTCTAGGTCTCCTCTCTCTTTTTCTCAAGCTCTCAAGCAAGAAGACAAAAGAAAATCTCATAAATTTTTTCTATTAATCAAACATTAACCTCATACAATAGGAGGTGACCTCTTTATAAAGGTCTCAAAACATGAAAATAAAATGACTCATATGCCCATCGGGCTACAACCAACACTACGCCTTCATAAGGGCAAAATAGTCACTAATGCATGAAATAAAAGATACATAAAATAACATGGAAAAATATCTTATCATGGATGACTAAAATATCATTTTTTAAATCTGAAACATGAGTTTCGAGATCTGAAATTTCAAATTTCATTTGTCCGATCTACTCTTCTGATACTTCTACTTTTTTCTCCGGACATAAGTCCCCGAATTATTGTTAGCCTCGAAAATCCAAATTTCCACAAAAAATAGACAAAATCACAGCATGAAATAAAAAAACTGTTGCAAGAATTCTCCAAAAACAGCCCAAAAATAGTCCAAGAATCTCTATGATACCAATTTGATAGGAAGCACTTGTAGATCTCAAGTAATTCCTATCAATCTTTGGAAAACAGCGAGAATTCCTCACAAAAATTCACACAAAACTAGGAAAAGCAATAGATAATTTGTATTATTTAATGAAATGGAAACATAAAATACCAAGATACAATACATCCTCTATTCGAGAGAAGGATCTATCTCTCCAAATTTTCTAGATGCCGCTAGAGCCCAAAACCTAAGAGAGATCTCAAATTTCAACAAATTCAAGATGCCCTTAGCCTTAGGAAAACAAACTGTTTAATGCATACAATCCAAAAGGAAATCTCTAAACAGTCCCTACATTCAAATTTCCCTCCTAAGCTTCTCTTAAAATCTTCCTAATCTGCTCTTTTGGACTATGCAGTTTGATCGGCATATGTAGGAGCCGGAACTTTTCCGCCTTTGTTGCCCACAAGCCGGTCCCATATGGACCGGCTTGACTGGTCTAACAGTCTAGCACTACTTTCTTAACATAAGCCAAAGCTAATACATCAACTTTCCTAATCAGGTCATCAGAAGGCCACTGTTTTGTGTGATCAAACCATCTAAGACGACCCTATAATATTATCTTCCACTGGAGCTACTCCAACTACTCCAACCTTTTCACGTATATGCTCATTTCGTACCTGTCTCTAAGAGTAAAGCTACTCATCCACCTAAGCATCCTCATCTCTCTACAACACTTATTATGCTTCTCTTTTAATGGCCAACATTGTTTACCATAACATTGCAGGTCTCACCATCATCTTATAGAATTTTCCCTTAAGTTTGAATGGGACTTAACTATCACATAATAAGCCTGAAGTATTCCTCCACTTCAACCATCCAACTTGAATTCTAAGTAATCTTAGCTTTAATAAAAGAACCAAAAAAAATATTAAAGTTGATTGTCGCTTCATCAGAGATACAACCATGCTATAGAAAAGCATAACTACAAACATTTATAATTAAGAACAATTCATTAACAATTTACCGAAGCACTAGAACCTCTTCTTTTTTCCAATCTTTCTAACATACTAAAACCTATTAATGCTCCAATTTGAGGGGATTATTAGCAAAGAAATGCACTAAAAATATTATAACAAAGTACTAGAATAGTAAGATTTGTTTTAATAATTATAAAATATCCTCAAAGTTGAATAAACTCTCCTCCTTACTTCTTTCATTGAACTTTTCTCAAATTCACATAAAAATAGGCAAAGCATTCGCTGAATAGAATATTAAAAAAATAATTGGTCCTCTCAGCATTAAATTAAATAAGGCTTTTGTGTCAACGCTTTTAGACTTTTGCCTTTTATAACTATTCTTATTTTAAAACAAGACAAATTATTGTCCTCGTTATTAAAACTTAAATATAGCTATCCAATCTCACCCAAAAAACAAGCTACATGTAATTTTTTTTGTAGATCCCCTGAAAATAAATTAGAATAAATCAATTCCAAAATGTGAATTCATTTTCTTCCCTATGGGAATGTTTTGAAATTGAAGATAAAGATAAAAAAATGTTCATCAAATCTGAAATTGAATTGATATTAAAGGCATGCATGTACCATGATGCGATATTTCCCAGGAAAGGTGTTTCGAAAAATGAAGTCACCGCCCTCGTTGCTCAAGGAAATCACCTTCCTTTCTTGCTCGGTTTCACCAACTAATCTCACAAGTGACAAAGAAACAGATTTGCTGCATTTCTCCTTGCAAAGTACAGTTCCATAAATGTTAACCTGAGCCTGAATTTTTTAGCACTTGGCATTCAGAAACATTGACCTCAACAATGTTTTTTGTAAAAAAGAAAGTCTAAGAGAATCCAGAAAATTAATTAAATTTTTTATTTTATGAAAAAAATTACAATACCATAAAAGCTGCAGTTAAAAGTTGAGAGAAAATTTTAAATTAACCTCTTTACCTCAAAAAACTCAACATCAAGCAATGGAGTGTTGACCTTGATATCAATATATGCTGGAGAAAATAGAGGGCTTGAGGAATTATCAGAATTTACTGCCAATGCAGATAGCTGATATTCACCAGGAGGGACCTACAATGGGTCAACAAAAAGTTTAGCATGACCAACGAATTATGGAGAACACATTCATATATTATATACGAAAATAAAAAGCATGAGCAGACCAGTAGCAAAAGTATAAACAAGAAGCAACACAAGAATTTCAATATTCAAAAGATTAACGAAATCATAGAAACATATTTTTGAGGTATGTTTGGAGCATAAAAATGGTTCTAGTTACACGATTCCACTATTGACTGGCTTCTAGCTATTTCCATTGGGTCTAAGAGCTACATATGATTCACTTACATAATACTTGTTCCATAGAAAAATACCTCCACAAAATTTCATGATGAAAAGCATCTAATTGGTTTCCCATTAGAAGAATCCTTATCTCATGCATTCCAGACATACATAAGAGTATATTAAATCAAATATATTCCTCTGCTCAAGAAGATCTAGGAATGATGTCATATGGGGGAATAAGTTAGCCATGTTTGAAAAAGAGTTTAGAACACCCTTCTCCAATATAAGTTAATCTGCTGAAGAATGTAATGGACTTAGACAAAGCAAGCCAAAACAAGACAAGATATCAGATGCCGTTGTGTGGAGGGGAAGAATAATATAATGCCTGCCCAGTAGACGATCACCCTCAATGACCACTAAAGGAACAACTAAAACAAAGATATAATTTTCAGGCATATGCTTAATAGCATCATTAAGAAGATATTAGGGAGGCAGATACACACAACAAATACGTGAAACTCGAACCCTGGACCCTCTTAATTGAGAGCCAAACTCCAAACAAACAAATCAAGGAGAACTGCGTTGCTGTTTTCAATATTCAAAATCATGCATGAAATCTTATAAGCAACCCTGATTATAAGAAGGATTTATAACTAAAGAAAATAAGTAACAAGGAATGTAATCAAAAGAAATCACGATAAATACTCTGTATATGATTAGTCTTTCCAGTAAAAATCCACTTAATACAATTGACTTTCATTATAGATTTATTACAAAATAAATTTAAATCAGGCAAAGACTCTAGAGTAAGTCTAATGACGTGTCAAATAATGATGACGATGGGTTTTCTATTCAGGGGGCACTGCCTGCATAAATTGTAAAACATAATAACCCTCAATGGTCTTCAATTAACTCTCCCAAGGTGCAAGACAATCTATTTTGGATTAGCTTGGACACTATTGGAGGGAGACTATTAATGAACTTTATATGTAGTAATGAGTTAGTGAAATCCAACTCATAGTGGAAGCTTCCCATTGTAGATCATCTTGAAAAACTCAAACAACTCTTAGAAGATATCTAAACAACTAAAGATCTAAGGCTGATCAAGCAAACTTATTCAACTTAAATTCTTATTCTTATAGTTTTTTTTTTATTATTATTCATACATACAAGCATGTCTCATGGTTCAAGATATGTCTAAGCTGGGCTTGGTTAATTAGGTTAGACCTTCTGAGGCTTTGGGATGGCCAAGGGTTGATGTTGTAAAACCCGAAAAATGTCATTTTAGACCTCGCACGCTTTTCGATGCGTCGCGACGAGATTTAAATGAAATTTGACGAGATTAATTTTATAAAATTCTACGCAAAATTCTAAGAAATTTGATGTATAAAACTTATATCTAATTTTGCTTAATTTAGGAATTAAAATTCATAGAAGTCTCTTAATACCCAAAGTACCCCTAAGCATTATTAAAGCTTGGAATGTTTAAGTGAGGGCATTTTAGTCCTTTTGCCATCCAAGAGGAATTAAAGGGATTGAATACATTCGGTCTCTCATATAATCGAGCGGCCAAATCGAATGCATGAAGAGAAGAGGCGGACGGCTTGGGCGGACGGGAAAGCTTAGGAGGCGGCTCCGGCGGTGGTTTCCAGCGGTCGGATTTGAGGGAAATTGTAGAGGAGACTAAGGGAAAAATTAAGGTATGATTTATTTAAGCATTTCTCCGTTCCCCGCATAGTTTTCTTAAGGAAGAAATTTTAGGGTTTTGTGGAAACATTGAAATTTCTTTAAGAAATTAATAGGGAAGATCTAGGAAATGACTTTAAACATTAGAATGTGCTTTTCTCCAAATTTTTTTAGGGTTTCTAAAATTAAGGTTTTCCCAAATATTGATTTTTTTTGAAATCTCTTAACAAAAATGTTTCTAAGGGTTGTAAGATTATTCTAATGGTGAGATTTTGAGATTTTTCTCAAAATACTACAACAACATCAAGCCTTTATCCCACTACGTGGGGTCGGCTACATGAATCTTTTTTCTCCATTGTGTCCTATTAAAAGTCAAATTCTCGTTTAAATCTAATAAAGAAAGTTTAAATCTAATAAAGAAAGGTCATTCCTAATATTTTATAACCAAGTCTTTTTAGGTCTACCCTACATTTCTTAACACAAGTCAAATCTAATACCTCTACTCTCCTAACCGGCTCATCGGAAGGCCGCCTTTTATGTGACCAAACCATCTAAGGCGACTCTCTCTAATCTTATCTTCTATTGGAGCTACTCCAACCTTTTCACGTATATGCTCATTTCGTATCCTATCTCTAAGGGTAAAGCCAGTCATCCACCTAAGCATCCTCATCTCTGCCACACTTAACTTAGTATTATGCTTCTCTTTTAATGGCCAACATTCGGCACCATAAAGCATTACAGGCCTCACTACCATCGAGGCCTACCATCTTATAGAATTTTCCCTTAAAGTTTGAGGGGTACATTTCTATCACATAACAAGCCCGATGCATTTCTCCACTTCAACCATCCAACTTGAATTCTACTGATAATATCCCCATTTATTTCACCATCACTCTGAACAATAGATCCAAGATATCTAAAACGTGTACTCTTATTAATGACTTGATCGCCCAAAGTCACAATCCCCTCACTAGGACTATTACAACTAAAATTACACTCCATATATTCCGTTTTAGATCTACTCAAGCGAAAACCTTTAGACTCTAAGGTTGACCTCCATAATTCAAGCTTACCTTCAACTCCCTCTCTAGTCTTATCAACAAGCAGAATATCATCAGCAAAAAGCATACACCAAGGTACATCATCTTGCAAATATCTAGTGAGAACATCCATGACTAAAGCAAAAAGATATGGGCTTAAGGCTGATCCTTGATGTAACCCAACCGAAATAGGGAAATACTTGGTCAAACCACCTTGTGTTTGAACACAAGTAATAGCTCCTACATACATATCTTTAATGATTTGAATATAAGCATTATTGACTCCTTTCTTTTCAAGAACTCTCCATAGCACTTCTCTTGGAACTTAATCATATGCTTTTTCTAAATCAATAAATATCATATGTAGATCCTCCTTATTTTCTCTATATTTCTCCATCAAACCTCTTAATAAATGTATGGCTTCCATAGTCGACCTACCCGGCATGAATCCAAATTGATTTTGAGAAACCTCTTAATCAGTAGTATCACGCCGCAACCTATGCTCCATAACTCGCTCCCATAGTTTTAAAGTATGACACGTTAACTTAATATCTTTATAATTCGTGCAATTTTGTGCATCACCTTTATTCTTAAAAATATGAATTAATACACTCCTCCACTCATCTGGCATCTTTTTAGTATTCAAAATAGTATTAAAAAGTTTAGAAAGCCAAGAAATCCCTTCATCTCCTAAGCATTTCCACACCTCTATTGGAATATCATCAGGTTCAACAGCTTTTCCACCCTTCATTTTATTTAAAGCCTCTCTAACTTCAGTTTTATTAATACGCCGACAAAAACAGAAATCTTTACTTTCATTTAGGGTGCTAAGGTCACTATAGTCAATCTTATTTTCACAATCTTCATTAAAAAGTTTAGCAAAATATCGCATCCACCTTTGTTGAATATCATTTTCTAAGAAAAGTATTTTTTGATCTTCATCCTTAATACACTTCACTTGAACTAAATTCTTACTACTCCTATCTCTTTGTTTGGCTAACTTATACATATATATTTCTCCCTCCTTAGTATTTAATCTATTATATAAATCGCTAAAAGCTAAAGTCTTTGCATCGCATATTACTTTCTTAGAATCCTTACGAGCCACTTTATATAAATCCGAATTATCAGAATTTTTAAAATTAAACCAATTTTTATAACAAATCTTCTTATTTTTAATCTTTTTTTGCACAATTGGATTCCACCACCAACTATTTTTACTATTAGGAGCTTTTCCCTTTGATACTCCAAGTACATCTTTTGCAATATTCTTAATATCACTAGCCACTTTTTTCCACATAACATTAGCATCCTCATGCACAGAAAAAATCTTAAAATCTAAAATCTTACTCTCAAAAATATTTTTGCTAATATTCTTTAAATGCCCCCATCTAATCCTAGAAAAATGTTTTACTTTATTTTTTATTTTATGCCCTTTTATTTTAAAGTCCAAAACTAATAATCGATGTTGGGTACATAAACTTTCACTCGGAATAACTTTACAATCTTTGCACTCTAAACGATTTAATTTTCTAATAAGAAAATAGTCAATCTGGGTTGTACTATATCCATTTTTATAAGTGATGAGATGCTCATTCCTTTTCTTAAATAAGGTATTAGAAATTGAAAAAATCATAAGCTAAATAAAAATCTAATATGGTCTTGCCACCTTCATTCGTCGTTCCAAATCCATGGCCACCATGAATGCTTTTAAAATCATCTACCTCTCTACCAACATGTCCATTTAAATCTCCTCCAATAAAAACTCTTTTTTCAAGAGGTATCTTTTGTATTAATTCTTCTAAGTCGTTCCAAAAATTTAATTTAGAACTTATATCCAAACCTACCTGAGGAGCATAAGCACTTATAATATTAACAATCTTACCCTCAACAACAATCTTTAAAGTTATAATTCTATCTCCAATCCTATTAATTTTTATAACATTATCCTTTAAACTCTCGATAATAACACCTACACCATTTCTAGTATGACTTCTACCCGAATACCAAAGTTTAAATCCTAAATTATCGATTTCCTTAGCCTTCTCTCCAACCCACTTAGTTTCCTGTATGCACAAAATATTTAACTTCATATGAATCATAATATCTATTAATTCCATTAATTTACCTGTAAGGGAACCTATATTCCAAGTTCCTATCCTAATTTTAATTTCATGGACTAGCTTCTTTGCCCACATCCATCCTTGATGTGGGAACACTTGCCTATTTAGCACTGCACCGGTATTTTTCCTAATTTCTAATTAATTTAAATCCAAAAATAAAAATTATTTAAATTAAATTATGAGTTGGGTAAAGGGGTTTATTTGGTTGGAATAGGTAATTATACAAAAATATAAATTTTTAGAATATACAACTGCTTTATGTGATCTTTTAGAGAGAGGGGGAGAGAGAACCTAGGGTAGTTTAGAAAGAGAAGGAGAATATTGTTTTAAATTATTTTTTAGATTTTTAAAGGTGAAATTAATTCTTATAGGTGTTTTGAGGTGACATCGAAGGAATGAGGACTAGCAAAGAGAAAACAAATTCCTAATTTCGAAAAGTATGCATGGTTCTTTAATTACAGTTATGTCTTTTGTTTCTTTCAAGTTGTATAATTTGATAGACCAATCATGATTATTTACTCTTATCAAATGGTTGATCATGCAAATTACATGTACATTTTATGGCATTATATGATAAAGTTTTGTTATATGAAATGAAATGATATGAGATGATATGAATGTTATATTGAATGCTTGTATGTGCATGCTGAAATGATGGAGCTCACCCCCTGATATACTAGCTGGGGACGCTGTACTCGTACACGTTAAAATGGTAAATAATATGAAACAAAAACCAAGAAAAAAGAGGGATAACTTTCTTGAGTATAAAATAGTTTTCAAATATAAATAAAACACATGAAATCTAACAAGCATCCCGAATAGGAAGATGAATTTACTAATCAAAGAAAATAAGCAACAAGTAATTTAAAGTAAACATGAAGGATAAACCATATAAAATAAATCTTTAAAGTAGGTTTCCTCTTGATAAAGAAATCTACGATTATATATTTATTATCGAAAAATCAAACTCATACTAGGATGTCTAAGGCAAGTCTAATTACATGTCAATTAATAATAATAATAGGTATATTTTTGGTTTGCACTGAAAAACATCAACCGTCACATAATGAGCTTTCCCATCAATAATAAGAATCGATAGTATTTAGAAGAAATTTACCCATCAACTCTACCTAATTACATTGTTTACTCAATAATTGCGGTCAATCAAACTAGCTTGATCATCCCGAGTATTAATAAACTATAACACTAATTCAATGAATTTACTTTCAGTCGAGTTAGCTTAGTTGAGAAAGGTTCAATCTTTATAGCTTAAGCTCCCTAACTATGAAATTAGGGCTTAAATTAGCATTTTTAATGCAATATTATAACAAAATAATTACATGAGTACATAGAGGGCAATTACTAAGAACTGTCAAAGTACAAAGAATTTATACGAGGACAAATATATAATGCATGAAGCTAAAGGATGAACCACCCAATAGAACAAAAAACAACAAAGATGAACTAAGGACTCATCTGGCCCTTCTTGCCTGGAGATTGGGAAGGACTAAATACTTTTTTTTTTCAGTCCATCTAGTAAATAGGATTTGAAATCTCTTATCCATCATAACATCTTCACTCATAATGCTCCCATCAAAATCCTCAAGATGCTAAACACCATGGGCAAGATTGTCTTCACTAATGGGAGGGAGAGAGGGAACTTCGAGAATTGGTAAAATAAATTTCATTGATTTCTTTACAGAAAAATGTACAGAATATTTCAATATGGCTACTAACGGTGAGCACATCAATTTAAGTCTGCTGAGAAAAGTCAAAATGTTTCAAAAATTGCAAGCAATAGAAGGGAAGGGATTGATGAATATGAGCAGTCGAATGAGTCTCCAAGATAGAAAGAACTACCAACACAAGAAGAAAAAAAGGTAGAGAGAGCCAGCAACTGCAGCCCAAAAGCATTGCAAAAACCAACAACAAATATTAAAAAAATTAAATTATCTTTATTAAAGCGCAATAACCCAATTAGGGTTTAATTAACCTAAGTAGAAGTTCAATTCTTAATTAGAACTTTATTAATCTTAAAGGTTCATCTGATTCAACATTTTTTAGGTAATGCCTAATTAATGTTTAGGGCCAACAAATCCTCAATGAACTAACTTGCACTCAAATCAGGCATTGCACCTAAAGCACAACTTCTAGCTCTACAAATCACCTCCACTTGTGCATGAAATTACGATATGATTTATTGATTTTCCTAATTCTCATCATGACATCTTCCAAGATTCATAGCCCACAATTCCACATCTATCCCCCTGATAACCCATGCAGAATTTCAAGTCTATCATTCTGCATCTCAACAATCCCTCTAATGACATCCCTAGCCATGATGACCTCCTATTCCCTAGGATCATTTATCCAAAGCTGTCAAAGTTTTTGAAAGAAGAATTTTTTTTCTTTGATCTGCCTTTTTCATTGCTTCACACCTCAGAAAAATAAATCAATCAAATCTGAGAATTTCTTATCATTTCATTTGAAAGAACAAAATATTTTTTATGTTTCATATCTTTAGTTTCATCTCTCTTTGTCTGAATCGCACCTTTCTTCGAGTAGTTTTTTCTTCGCCAAATTGCCCGAACATGACTTTCCTGTTTGTTAGCTTCCTCTGCCCTATGGAACTTGCATGCCCATGCCTGTTAATTCTTTCTCAAACAATTCATTTCATCAATGCACTACTCACCATTTCTCCCAACAGTCTTCACACGAATCCTGTACGCATCCAACTTTGCATCAAACATAGAAACCACCCTCTCTCATCACTCACCTGACCACTTCTGCCCACACCAATGAAAAATTGTTGAAATCTGTGAGTCCGACCTGTTGTTTTGATTATTACAAACATTATTGGTTAGATCACTTATTATTCTCTGAAATATATAGTGTTTTTATGTGCTACTAATATTTCAAGTACAACATTCAAGCCAAGTAAAAAATAATAATTTAAGAAATTGCAAGGTTGATTCTAGTCAGAATTTGTAATAAGAGTCTGTATTTTTTTTTTTTAGCCTTTATATATGTAAGAGAATGTTGGCAAGACAATTGAGCACACATTCACAAGTGAGAATGAAAAGTAAACAGTTGAATTTTTTATTAAATCGTACTATACGATGTCATATTAAATCGTACTATACGATTGACATCGTATTGTACGATGAAATGTTTCAAAAATTAAATCAATTATGTAATTATATTAATAAATACCTGCCCATAAATATGAGTTTCCAAATTTAGAAAATTTTGAATTTTAAAATTTGTCCTAATCGTGTTGCATGAACATGTTCATATTGTATGAGTATTAATGAATGTTGCCTAATATGGACCGTCAATCAAACAATCAAATCAAGATCAAATCTTGATTAGAGATTGTAATGTTCGCTTCAAGTTATCCTAATACAATCTGACAGCATATTTGATGGATGAATATTAGTTTGTCTTGGACGATCCTAGATACAATTCAAGTTAGTGTATCATACGATTCAGATATTACAGTCCGATCTAACAGAACTTAAAATTGGGTATTGAACTAATCGAACAATACAATCCACATTTCGTATTATACTATCAATTTTTAAAATTTAAAATTAGGGTTTTATTTAAATAGCCTAATCTGATTATGTCGATATGCGAAGTGTGTAAAGAAAGCGAGTATGAAGAGACATTTTTTCATAAGAGAGAGTCTTCGAAGAAGAAGATGTATTTTTCCTTGTGAGAGTTTTCCAATCCACTTGGAAGAGAAATAGTGAGATTGAGAGGTTGCTCCTTGAGGGAGCCATGGGTTGTGTGAGGGAGTCACACGATTGGCATGCACTTTGGTCCTCTAGGTTGTGTTTTGGAACGTTTAGAGAGAAGCTTTAGTGAAGAAGTCTTTAGGCAAAACAGTTGTGACTAGCCGAGGAGGCTAGGATAGCACATCTCCACCTTTGCGAGCGGCATCTCGCCATTGCGAGAAGCAGGTGGTTTTAGGCTTTTCGGGAGAAGAGCTTGTGAAGTTTATTCTCCAACTAGGAACGAAAAAGGACTTCTTTGCCTTGTAGAGTGCAAAATGAACATTTACTAATGTAATTCTCAAAGATGAGGACCTTTAGAGAGTAGATGTAGGTATAGTTCAACAAAATGACAATAAAAACCTCAATTTTCTTTTCTTTTACATTTCAATACTTTATTTCTTGCAAAATTTAATTATTTGAGATTTATGGTATAACTTGTTGTGATTGCATTCAAGAAATAATTTTAAAACAAACTTTTCATTAGATTTCTATTAATATAAATCTTTACTTTTAAATTGCTCTCAAACTAATAACCAATGATTTTATTGCTCTAAAAAAAAAACAATTATAATTTTTGTTTTAAAGTTTCACTAATATTCTGTTGCACGTTATTTCGTTCCTTAATTAATTTTTTTAGTTAAAGTTTTTAAATTATCAATTCACTCCCAAGTTGATTATGCCATGTCACTTTCAAAAACCACGGATGGCATCAACTAAAATGAAACGGCAGTAGATATAACCTTCTTGAACTCTATTTCTCTCATATCTCCAAAACATAAATTGTGCTTCACCCTACAATAACATATTTTAGGTGAGACTCGTAGCCTTTATTAAGATGTAAATTGTGTCAAGCACCTTTATGAAATCTACCACAACATTTTAATCATGAAAAAACATCAAAAAATCAAGGGCAGGTGCTGTCCTTTTTTATCTCACCCTTCAACAATAGGTATAACCTCCCCTAAAGTTATACCTCTCTTGAGCCTTCCATACCCTTACCCCAATTTGACAACTACTTCAATAAGCCTAATAGCATTTCTTGCCATTTAAATTGTGTTGAGCTCTACTAGGACATTTATCCGAGGAGACTTCTTGATAAGAGAAAACCAGCAAAAACTTTGGGAGATGATTTTCATTTACAACCTCACTTATCCAACATTACATAACAACCCTACTTCACCCTCAATAAATTATTCACACATATACATGCATAGCATCGACACTATACGTCGTGCATATGAATATGACAGGTATATAGATTTTCTAAACTGAGATAGACTGAAATCGTTCTATAACAAACGGGTATAAAAATGATAGAGTTTACTAACCTGTTGTATATGATTACTTATTACTGATCACTGCTCTTAAGAAATACAGTTGAACTAATGTTCGCTAATCATATCATAGGTTACTATTTCATTGATTATTACATGCATTGTTTAAAATTGTGCAATATTAAGCTCGTCTTGAGGTCCACATCAACGCAACTCCAATGAAAAAATGAAGAATAAAGAAGAAGATGATTGAAATAAATGAAGAAGAAGATTGAGTTATTGGACTTCACAGGATGAAGCAAGGGAGAGACCAATTTGTTATGATGAAAACTCAAATAAATATCCTCTCAGTGATGTCACTATAGATGTTTTCTTAGTTTTTATCAATTATTTAAGCTTTTTTTATGAATTAAATATGGATGAGATGGGTTCTACGAAAGAATGAAAATGCTCCTGTTAACTTCACAAAACATGTACTAAACCTCTCAAATAATACGCCAAAAAGATAAATGCTCCTGTTAACTTCACAATGCTAAAAAGGTCACAATATACTCTCAAAAATGCAAGTAATCTATTCACGTGTGCCTTATACCACCAAAGATGAGCAAAATGGCACAGCAGTTCAGAGGCATTTCTAGTTACATAACAGAAACATGCCATCATACAATTAGGAAAGAAAGAGGAAAAAATCAACTAAGAATGAGCAAGAACAGTACCAGGCTATAAACTAATAAAACAATGTTATACACACCAAAAAGCAGAAGCTTCCGTTCTCCTTTGTCAGTTTTGTCTGAGGCTCGACATGGTCAGGTCCACGTGTTAACGCCACCTACAATTATCCATAAATTGCATAGAGAACAACATTTTTTTTAACTCTCAAATGATGTCAACAACACAATACAAGAGAGAGTATTTACCTTAGCAATAGAATTTGGGCTAATCACTCGAACAAAACCACAAACATCATAGTAGATCGCTTTAATATCATTAATAAAAGCCATGTTTGGAAGAACCTAACAAAGTAAATTATGCTATTAATACAATTCGTATTGCAATATAAGGGTGCAGTTGAGTATAAACAGTAAGATCAAAAGGTTTTAAAATGTTAATCTAGAAAATGAAGTAATAAGTTACCAAAAAGTTTTCCAAAGCACTGAACTTGTAGTGGTCTTTTTCAGCCACAATTGTATAATGCTTAGAAGTAACCTGAACGATCAGAATAGAGTAAAAGAGAAGATAAGTTGAGTCCGTCTAAATAATTCAAGTGCATCCTGGGTAGGTGTAGAATATTATAACATAAAAAAACATAAATATAAAAAGCTGATTTGACAAAACAAAGGTAAAATTGAGACCTTTTTGTAACCCTCCAAATTAATAAAAATAACAAAAGCAATTGTTCAAAGGCTCTGTTCTAGACTCTTTAAATCAAAGCTATCAACATGATAGTACCTCATAACCTTAAATGCTAAAGAGAGCCAAGACGCCACCTCAATGTCATATGCCTTCCCAATTAATGAGTTGTAAATGAGAGTCTCCCAGTGGCGCCTTAATAGAGAATCTTCACAGGCAATGGGCAATGCGCAATGGACACCAAGTGCTGTTTGATCTTAGACTGTTTGATAAAACTTCTTTTTTTACACGGGTGATTGTAGTATACTGTACAATTTATGATGAATAGTATTAAGCTGTCATGATTTTACACCATCATAATAAGAGCTAATTTGCAATCTTCTTCATAAAGTTTATCATATCACACACTTGTCATGATCATTTTTCGTTCTCTATCAAATCTTATTATAATGTTTTTTAAGAACCTTGCAAAAAATTTTATTTGCAATCATATGTACAATGATAAATAACCTTAAATATCATACCGTAGTACATTTATCATGTTAATAGCTATGATGCACCTTGTGGGCACCGAAAATTCGGCCCCAGCCTCCGCCCGACTATTTTTGTTTTTTCTTTGGCGAGGGAGTTTTAACAGAATTAAGTTCTGGGGTAAATGTTGGAAGGCAAATGGGTTTGTAGATAAGACACTACCTAGAGATTTCGCCCTCATTTTGCAAGGACTTTATGATATGAGTTCTGGTTTCCTATAGGCGCAAGCCCCTATAGTTAATTACCCCTCCCGATAACGAGAGAGAACTTTCAATTAAGGCTAGTCGTCAATCAGATACATAGAATATTCGTGTTATCTAGCATATAGTAGCAGCAAAGGTTGGGATTTGAAGAATTAATATTTAAAATTGAAAATTTCGTCATTATGCACTTAAAGCGGATGGTGGGGGAATGGATGATAGACCCGATCAAAATCTCATGGTTCTGTCGTCCTGAACCATCATGGTCCCTGGTCTACTTAGTCAGAGGAGGTAGTCGACCCAACCTGACAAAAGAATCCTTGTCGGCAGCCATGGGTTGCTTCGTCCAAGGGTACCTTGTAGACCTAGGATAAATATTTGCCTAAGGGGATAAATTTGAATCCACCATAGCTAACGGAGGGCTTTGTGTCCTATCGATCATATCTTATTGATTCATATCTCAAGGATTTGATAACACTAAGGAACGTATGGCTCTGGCCATAACCGATATTTCGTGGTGCCATTTGGCGGCAAAACCACTCGATTCAGAGGGCCCTGAGTCATGATCGTTTATCCTGCGGTGTCATTTGGCAGCAAAACCGCAGGTCAGATGACACGTACCACGTCCTTATTAGCAGAAGATTGTTTAAGAATGCATCCTACTGATATTTTCGACCAGGCATTAGCTCTTTATGAGCTGAAGTAAATTTCAATTTGTCCACCTCGGCAAACTGTTGAGGAGAGTGGATGAATTTTACTTTAAGTGTTTAATGGTTGGATTTCAGTTTTAAATATTTGGACTTGATTGATTTTGGAATTTTTTGAACTTTTGAGCATTTGAGATGGCATTTGAAATTATTTATGAACCCCTCCAATTGAGATTTTTTGTTCAACTCGGCCATCATCGATGTATGGGGCTATTTTCATTTAAAGCTTGAATCTTGTCGACCCTATCAACTTGTCGATAGGGGATTGAGTTTCGTAGGCTTTATGTCTTTGTTAGTGAATTCTTATTGTTATATGCCTTGAAGACCTAATATGAATGTATTAAGACAAATATATCGGTCGCCACAATTGTATATTTGTTTGATGGTTCGAACCCTGTCGACTCTTATTAATCCCCATAGGAAGATCAGGTTCATGTGTACCGATAACACGCTCATCAGGGCCCATGCGAGTGTTTGGGGGTATTTTGTAATTATTTATTGAAACTTGTCGACTTCTATCAACCTGCTTAGGAGGATCGGGTTCAAATTTATTGACTTGCATACTATGATGCACGGACACGGAGGCACGGACACGACACGACACGGACACGGGACACGGCTTTTTTTTTAAATATAGGACACGGGTACGACGCGGACACGACAATATTTTTTTATATAGTGTATATATATTAATGTAATATCATATTAAAAATGACAAACATTAATAAATGAATAACATGATAACTTAAGTAACTTATAATATAAAATATTTAGTACAAAATATCTAATACAACCACAAAAATATAAGCAAATAATCACTTACTACAACATCAAGCATTAAAGCTTCAACTACTAGGATTAGCTTTAGAGGTTTGTTTTTGGCCTTCAATATCATCATCATTGAATATCACTGCTTTCAACTCTGGTTCAACAAGAGAAAGATTTGTAATTGTACAAAAAGAGAGGAGATGAAAATACCTTAACTGCCAAAGAAAAATGAAAATGAGAATATTCGATGAATGGGCATTAAATGCAAACGTTGATTTGGTGTTGTGGATAGGAAATAAGAAATTTAATTTAAATCTCGCCAAACATAAGAAATTATATTTTAAAAAAATTATAAAATATTTAAGATATGCGTGTCGGACACGCGTGTCCAATTAGTTTTTAATATATTTTTTTAATCAGACACGTTTTCGGCGTGTCCGACATGTGTCGGAGGAGTGTCGGACAAGTGTCGCGTCGGACACGGTGTTGGACACTGCAAGCCTCTTTGAGGGGAAGTGTCGGTGCATCATAGCTCGCATAGCATCTCTAGATGTCACATGTGTTTCCACTACATGCTCGACGAGGCCCATGCAGGTTTTGATTACACTTGCCCCTTGTGCATCTATGTGTATACAAAATACAGTGCATGTGCGAGGGCATTCTGGGAATTTGACGGATCTTCTACGAGGGCTCGTGGATATCATATTGGATGCACGAAGGATCTTATATAGTAGCTCGTAAGAGTTCCTATGCTTATATCTCTTCGTTACATTTGTTGTAGTTCTTCCCTCCTTGCTTGCCTGTGACATATTGAACACAAAATGGGTCTTCAGCTGGCGATTTGAAAATGCTTACATTTTGTTGTATATTATCCGCCTTTGCCCATAACGGATCAATGTACTTGCTTAACATTGAATAGTGATTGATTGTAGGGGTGTTGTGGTATTCACAACATGTTGATCATCACCCGCCTATGTATATTATTGTTCGTAAGGTGCATTCTCACCATTAACGGTAAGTTTATGTATTCACCACGATCTCCTATGTATATTATTGTTCGTAAGGTGCATTCTCACCATTAACGGTAAGTTTATGTATTCACCACGATCTTCTATATCTTGCTTATAGAGGCTCTGATGATGCATCCACCATCACTGTTTATAGATAGGATTATTATAAGAGCGAAGGATTCCCCTATAGCAACTTGTAGGAGTCCTTATGTGTTTTAGATTCTTGCCCTTACTTGCAAATATTCACATCGCATGAATATCCATATGCACGAGGGATTCATCATACATGCATCATATTCCCGTCATCATTTATATGCAAGCCGATTAATGATATATTATATTCACTAGTATTTTCATCAAAATCTCCTTTGGTGGTTTTACCGCGCTCATGAGGAATCCTTCTCCACGGGTGATCACCTTTGTTGTGCATTCTACACGATCAATGGCAACCAACTGCATATACCATCCAATTTTCATCACTTGAAAACTCACTTGATTATTTGCATACAAATATTAATTGTTAATGAATCCATAACATATTCTCATGGCCTTTGCAATTGTTTCAAGTTAGACAGTTGCATGAGTCTTCATCATCATTTAGTGAGTGAATGATATTTGCAAGTTCTGCATTCATTACAAGTCTTGTGTACCCTTCTTTTGCATTTAATTTGTACTTTGCTATCTCAAAAATTATAACTTTATTTTAAATATTATATTATTCTCCTTGTAGTTCAGGTTATATCCTCTTGAGTTCAAATGTTCAAGTTCAAGTAGGTTGAGGTTTGATTCAAGTCCAAGAAATGTCCTTGTGCCAAGTTCATTTAAGTTCAATCAAGTCCAAGTCCAAGTCCAAGTTCATTTTTATTCAAATCCTTCTCTTATTTCAGATAAAATTTTGGCAACCTCCATCATTTCCCCTTTTAGGGGAAAAACTAAGAGACAGCCTTCCCCTCGACACTTCAGTGTTTCAGGTATGTATCAAATGACACCACAGTTCCATTTTTTTATTTTATCCCCGCCCACTACATGAGCGTTTAAGGGTTTTTAGGTGTGTTATTAAAGAGCACAATTTATTTCCCCCATCTACACTACATGAGTGTTTGGAGGTACTTATTATTTTTTGGTCCCCCTCATGCTACATGAGCTATGTTGCGGATCTTTTTTCATGGTTTATGATTTTGATGATAGCAAATACTCTTATTTCTCTACCACGACCTTATTTACTAACATTTCAGGTCCACACGATCAGACTGCAATTTGGAATCAGCTCAAGATTGGGTAAACTAGGTCTGAGTCAGTTTGTACATTTTTCCTTTCTTGAGTCTATTGTCTTTGGTGTGGCTCCTGATGTTTCGTAACTTGGAAGATTTTCTGTTGCTCCCTAAAAATTTCTATTTTTGGTAACATCGTCCGGGACGATCTGTCCAAAAGCAAAAATCCTAATTAGGGCATCCTCATTAAAGCAGCCGTCATTATGCAAAACACATCGTCGTGGACAATTTTGTATCGGCCAGGATGATAGGCTCAATTCAAAAAGAAGCTGCCGCCAAATCTAATTAGAAATAACTTATTTTTGAACATCGTCCAGGACTATAAAATATCGCCCAGGACGATCCAGGTCAATTTTTCCAATTTTTCTCTGGAATTTAAGGAAAGCAATTATGACTTGATTTCACGATCAAATCGGTCTGGACGATCGCCAAATCGTCCTGGCCGATGTACTGGACGATTGGACACCGGATAGTTGTTTTTCAGGGCAATGTTCAGGACGATATTCCACGATTTGTACTGATCCTACAGGACGATATGCCTATCGTCCTGGACGATAATGTCGACAACTTGCATTAATGAGCTCGTTTTGAGCACTTCTATTTAAGCTTTGTCAAGGCACTTGTTAAGTGTCTTTGGCAGTCATTGTAGCTTCGTTCTTGTGGGGGAAACTTGAAGAGAAAGCTTGAAAGGGAGTGA
This sequence comes from Dendrobium huoshanense, assembly GCA_016618105.1. Lineage (NCBI taxonomy): Eukaryota > Viridiplantae > Streptophyta > Magnoliopsida > Asparagales > Orchidaceae > Dendrobium > Dendrobium huoshanense. The sequence goes on along the minus strand of CM028358.1, from coordinate 66,811,971 downwards.
GGAACGGGTGAAGTCTGAGAGAAGGAGAAGATCCTGTGAGGGGGGACTCAAGGGAGTATGGAGGGGGATTCCACACGGTTGCTCCGACAGGCTTGCATCTTAATACCGTCGGATTCAAGGCTTGTTTCGAGGGAAGTTCACCAAAGAAGAAGATCTCTTTGGTGTCAAAGGACCCGGCGACTCCGTCGCACCGGGGAAGGTGGAAGTGATTTTGTAAGGGCTTCTCCGCCTAGCTGTGGGGGCTAAAGGAGAGACACTTGTTTTAGTGCAATACTTGGAGGGTGCCTCCAAGGAGTGGACGTAGGTCAAGGTTTGACCGAACCACTATAAATCCGGTGTGTTCTTTCTTATTATTTGCTTCCACATTTAATTTCTGCATCGTTGGTTTTGATTGTGGTGAATCTTGTTTTTTGTTTTAAGTTTGAGTTTTATTTTAAATACTGATTTACCTCTCTATCTCATTATTAGTCTTGGGCCAGTTCATAAGGGCTTAACATTCCTAACGAACTTTCTAGTGCTATCAGAGCACTTTCTAGTGTCATCTGAGCACTTTCAAGCACTCATGGGATTACCCGCCTCATTCCGAGCGTCGTACCAGTTTCCCTCCCTACACGCTACGTGAGCGCGTAGGGCATTTGCCGGCTCATCGCTAGCATCGAGGAAGGATTTTTTAAATAGGTCGTCGCAAGCGCCATGCAGGTTTTCCTCCCTACTACGCTACGTGAGCATGTAAGGGATTTGTCGGCCCGTCGCAAGCCACGAGAGAAGGATTTTAAGTTAGAAAAATTTTATACCTTTATGGGGCAGCAATGAAAGAGTGCACAAAATCGAAGTAAGAGATACCTTTCTTCTTCTTCTTTTTAAATAATAATTAATAATAATAATAATATAATTATTATAATTAACAATGACTCTAATTTTTAATAATTATGATAACATAATCATTATATTTATAGTTATTTATAATTATTAATAATTATAGACTAATTATCATAATAATCACTAATTATAATAACAAGATTATTATAATTAATAATAATTATAATAACCAAATATAAAAATCAATAATTTGGTGGGTAGGGATTATCTTGGGTTAACTTGAGTTTCAAATGGGCTAAGTAGGGCTCGGGTCTAGGTAGTGGAGAGATTTCGACTGAACCTGATGGGTTCGGTTCAGATAATGGCTACTTGGGTTCGGCCGGTTCAAAAACTATGAATGGAGATAGGGGGAAAGGCTTGTGATTTGCAGCTCTGATGGGGTAAGATGAGGAGTTCGGATGGGGAAGCTAGGGCAGAGGTCAGGCTTGTAGAAGTCGGAGCTTGGCTTCGGACTGGATGGAGGAGTTCTGGTGTGGGAAGAGGCAGAAGGTTTGTGGCTGGTCTAGGTCGGAAGAGCTGAGGTCGTGGAGGCTTTGGTTTGGATCGTGGCTTTCGTGTGGAGAAGCCGAGAGTAGGAGAAGGCTTCGGCAGGGATTGGAGTTTCAGGATTTTGGCTTCGGGTAGGGAGATCTACCTCTCCCTCCCTCCCTCTCTCTCTCTCTCTCTCTGGAACGAAAGAAGCAAAGGGAGGAGGGAGGTTTTGCATCGGAATGAGCTGAGAGATCAAGCCTTCGTTCGCCTTTTAATAGAGAGGGTAGGGGTGGGATCGAGGAGCTTTCGCAAGATTTAGGAAGATTTCCCGGAGTGGCGCCGGATAAACAGTGACATAGCGGGATTTCTTGCGAGTTTTGCAGAGGTTTTCGGCAGGATATGTGGATCCGAGTATCCGACGGGTACTAGGTACGTATGCATGTTTTTCTACTTTCTTCCCTTTTGGTTCCTTATACAGAGATCAACACACCGACACTTCTCCTCAAAGAGGCGTGCAGTATCCGATACCATATCCGACATGACACTCGTCCGACACTCCTCCGACACGTGTCAGACACGCTGAAAACGTGTTGGATTAAAAAATATTAAATAAAAATTGGACACGCATGTCCGACACGCATATCTTAAATATTTTATGAATTTTTTTAAATATAATTTATTGTATTTTGCGGGATTTAAACTAAATTTTTTATTTCCTATCACACCAAATCAACGTCCGCACTTAATACCCAATCATCGAATATTCCCATTTTCATTCTTTTTGGCAGTGAAGGTATTTTCATCTCCTCTCTCGGTGACTGATAAACGGCATCGACGCTTGACTCTCGACATCCCAATACTAGTCATTTTAAACACAAATTATAGTTAAATGACTTATTATTTTCAAATTATTTTTAAAATTATACTTATTTAATTTTTATACATTATTTTTTAAATATAAAAACTATAATATCGTGCCCAACCCGTGTCCTATATTTTCAATATCTGACATGTCATGTGTCCGTGTTGTATCCGTGTCGCCATGTCTGTGTCTGTGCATCATAGGTTAATAGTAGTTGTTTTATTTTACTCATGCATGTATCATGAATTGCAATTTGCAGACATCCTTTTTTAGGATTTATCTATTGCTCTACAACACAAGGTACTATTGAAGGTTACTAGCCGTTATACACTATGTTTTATGAACAGGCCATCCTCTAAAGCGTAAATTATTAATTATTACGCTAAAGAAAATTATTAACAATAAAAAATAAGAATAAATCTTTTGCCAATCCTATTCAAGCCTTCCTTCAGCCTCTCTCAAGCTCTTCTTCAATTCCTACAGCCCACAATTGATAAAGAAAACCTAAATATAAATTAAAACATAGGCTTAATGTGCATAAAGTAGCCATTAGCCAGTAGAGCTGGATTTGGACTATAATCATGTTTAATCTTCTAAAATGTCTAAACCCTCTTAATTACCCTAATAATATCTTCCTTGCTTTAATCACATATGTTAGATGATACATAACATCCTTTTCAAAATAAAGTAAACATTTAAAAAACAGCAATTTTCTGACCTAATAATTTGGAATTGTTTGACTAAGTCAAGATAGTGATCCCCGCAACTAAAATCAAATTTTCTGCTTATAAAAAATTCTTCCTAGACACTCCAGCAATCATTCACTGAACTTTACTGTAAATGACTCAATGTATATCTTATTAACACCTCATGCTTAAGAGGTCATTGGTTAGATGGAAAAAGTATGCAAGAGTAAAAAAATACAATATAAAATAAATGCAGTGCATATAAAATATTTAGTACTGTTTGGATGAGTGAATGATAAATGCATGCAATTTTTTTTTTATTTGGCTTGAAGCAAATGAATGCAGTCTAAAACCCAATGATCGTGGTGGCTAGTGGCCAGTAAATGGTAGCGGCCACAGCAGCTAGTGTCAAGCTATACTAACAGCGGCGGCTAGAAACAGTGATGGCAGCCAACGGCAAGCGGCAAGTGGCGACAGTGACCGACGGCCAGCCGCAACAACGAGCCGCAATGGTTTGCGATGGGAAATGGCAAAATATTTATAGTGTATTAGAAAATCATTTTAACGATTTTCAAATACATCAAAATTAAACTAGATGATGAATTCCAAATATACTAAAATTTTACTTTGGATTCATTTTACTTCAAATCAAACACAAATATTTTCAAAACACTTGCATTTGAAACATTTACACCACTTTTACTTCAAACCTAACAATCCCTATAACATATGGTCATAACTATTCATCCATTTAACACAGAAGCATAAATAAACTACTAACAAACCCACATTAAACCATTTATTCTCGAACATGGTTGCATAAACAAAAAATTCTAAATTCATAAACCCATCATTAATTGTTATTAAACTAGCAAAGACCCATAAGATAAGTATAATTATTAAGTTAATTATTAATGCAGCCATATTCCCATTTTTTTCAAGATAAAATGAATCAAATAAAATTTCAGGTTTAAATCCAAATTTTAAGATTTTAAATTAAATATTTAAATTCATATACACTCCCCTCCTAAAAAAATTTGGTCCTCCAAAATTTTATATTATTCATTTGGATTCTCACACTCCCCTCTTAAAAGAAAGCATCATAATAAGGTATTTACAGCATTAACATTTATCATATTATATATCTAAATATATACGTCTCATATCAAATTCCGCCCATGCGGCTCCTTATGTTCTTCCTCTATACCATAACATATATATATATATATATATATATATATATATATATATATATATATATATATATATAGAGAGAGAGAGAGAGAGAGAGAGAGAGAGAGAGAGAGAGGATGTGTTGGATTTTTTCAACCTAGGGGAAGTAGATTATACTCCATTTCATGAACTTTAAAAATCATTTGAATTATCAATTAGATGAACAAAAGTTTCCAATTAGATGGATTTAGTTGCACAGATAAATAATTAAGATTTTTAAATTGAATTTAAAAGCATGGGTTGTTAAGAAAATTTAGAATTTAGTTAATGAATTTTAGGGATAAAATATACTCTGTTTGTCTTCCGATAATCATTTTCCTCTTTTTTACAAGCTTGAAAAATGTTAAAAATATTACAAAAATTAATGGCATCGATAAAAATAAAAACTTTAGGTAATAGATCACATAGATACATGGTATGATGCCGAGTTAAAACATCATATAAAATGGTAAAAGCATAAAAAAAATTAGATAGAAGGAGAAGGGCCATTATTTTCTACCATAAGGCATTATATATATATATATATATATATATATATATATATATATATATATATATATATATATATATATATATATATATATATATATATATATATATATATATATATATATATATATATATATATATATATAAGATCAAGTAAAAAGCCTTCTTTAAGGTTTTACAAAAGCATGGAAAGTGGATTAGGAAACAAGGCCATACTTGATCAAGTTTATAGAATCCTTCACTATCTGAGGTGGCTTTTTGCTGCCCGTCTACAATAATTGTTGCTCCACCGACTCCACCATTCCCATCAACAACACGACCCCCAACAGAAAATCCAGTGACCTAGTCAAAAGTTAAGCATGGTCAACAATAATGAACTAAAAATATAATAAATTCAAAGGCAATAAAAATAATCAACAAGGAGAAAGCATAGTTAGAGGCGTATTTACTAAAAAATTGTACATAAACGGAATAGTAATACTTGGAGAGTGAACTTAAGCATGTCAACAAAACAAGAAAAAAATTTAAATACAAACAAAAATGATGTTGCTTGTTCGAAGCTCAAATCAGAACCATTTAGGGTTGATGGTAGGTGAACAGCCAATTGCATAACTTCTGCCAAAATTCATAAATGAATTAATTTTTTAATTTTACTAGTTGAAGATTATTTTGTACCAAGCCGGGCACATCTAACAATTGGTTCTAAGATTGGGCCAAGCTTAAGCTTGGCTCAAGCAAGTTTAACCAGCTAATTAACCTTTTTTTTGAACTTTGGCATCCACTAAAAAGTCATAAATTTTCAAAATAGATTAGTTTTTCTAAAGGCATCTATACATACTGAATGACTTCCCAATAAATCTGTCAAAGCACTATTATTCTACTTCAAGCTTGTTGCATACTATTATTCAGTTATGGATTTAATCTACAATGTTCTGATATAGGCTCATAGTTCTTTACTGGAATAAAAGGTACGTTCTCTTTGTGATTCAAAAGCTTATGATGCCACAGCAACCACGGTAGGCATCTTCAAAAGCTTACATTCTACTATTCAGAAATTAAATATATACATTTAATAATAATATATAATATTCTAAATATACAAATTATATCCATAATTTATAATGCATTATGTCGCTAATTAATAAAAAATACAATCAGTAAACCTAAAATGCTTGTACCTTTTTCAGAACTTATTGCGATCCAAGTTCATCTGATTTTAGAAATTTTACTGAGATTTTCCATCTATGATGCTCAGACACGAACACGGCGACATGGATATGACACGACACGGACATGGGACACATCAATTATTAAAAATATAGGACACGGACATGGGTTGGACACAATATTATAGTTTTTATATTTTAAAAATAGTATATAAAATTTGAATAAACATAAATATTTAAAATAATTTAGAAATACAAAGTCATTTAACTAAAATTTGTGCTTAAAATAACTAATATTAGGAAGTCGAGAGTCGGGTGCCGATGTCGTTGTTAGTCATCGAGAGAGAAGACAACAATGTTGATGTAGAACGGGCACGCCAGCTTTGCTAAGGAGAGGATCTTCACTCCAAAATCTGAAATAAGTTTCTTGTACAACCTTGGAGGGAAGAGAGCCCGTAACCCAAAACCTGAAGTGATTCTTCAGATTTTCCAAACAGCAGTTGAAGGTCTTCCAAGGGTGGAGGAAGTAAAGCAACGGCTGAAATTTTCTAGTTGCTGCCTTGGGAGGAAGAGGGATCCAGGTTGTCAAGAGTTTGAATAAGGTTTAGTGGAGGAAATGCCACGTGAGGGTCTTGAGAGGTTATCGGCCAGCAGAGAACTAAAGGGAAGATTTAATTCCCAAAGTTAAAGAGTGAGTTTTGGAAATATCTGAGAGGTGAATACAGCAAGGGGAATTTCGGCCAAGTTCAGGTGAGGGGTCTTGAGTACTTTCCAAGTGTGGGTAGGGAATAGGAAATAAATCTCTAGAATTTATTATATGGTGGGGCCGGCAGCTTGATGATGAGGGAGGAGATTGAGGAGACATTCAATGTTTACTTAAATTAAGGAATTAAATTTGGAATGAAATATTTCATCCAATATAATTTATAATTTAAATAGGCTATGAATTAGGGAGTTACCAAAAATAGGATTATAATTTAGGTAGCTATTTTAAATTCAAATAGATTTGAATTTACTCATGAAAAGAGTTACCTAAAATATAAAAGACTATTCTAGGAAAGGTTTCAATTAATTCCTCATGAATTTGAAATTCAAAGGGGTCTATATTTAGAAACTTTCCTAAAATAGTTTCCTTCAATAAGGAAAGAAACTCTCAAATTTAAATTATTTGAAATTTGAAATTGGAACTCTCCAAATCAAGTGCATTTATTTATGGAAAGTATTCAAACAAAGATTTGAATTTTGGAGGGAGTTATGAAAGGGAGCCAATAAATCGGATTTTGAATTTAAATTTCAATTGAATGGAATTAAGCACTTTCCAAAAATGGTGGACTAAATTAGGAAAGAAATTTGAATTTCAAATTTTAAACAATTTGAATTTCAATTTAAGCCCTAATGTCATGCACCCCAAATTAAAAAATCCAAGGAGAGAGGGGAAAGGATGAGGCCGGTGGCTAGGGAGCCATGGCCGGCGGTTTGGAGGAATTTTTGGATGGGTGGCCGGTGGCTTTTGGTGAGCTCAGTATGGAGCTTGGACCGTGAAGTTGAGGGAGGAAGAAAAGATGACAAAACAAATGATAGAAGATAAAACGAAAGATGCAAAGAGAAAATCACGAACCCGGCCGTCTCCAAGGTTGGTGGGTGATACGATTGCCCTTCTCCAAGGAACTTCAAATCATGAGCCCGGACCCATCCTACGGCTGGTGACAACTTCGATTCCTCTCATAGGAATCTCACTAACACTCTCTCACAAGAAGAACACAAGTGTCGAAAAATAAAATTTTTCATATCCAATTAACCATCCTATTACAATAGCTAAAGGCCATATATAGGCCACAACATGAGAAAATAAAAAATTACAAAATTGTCCCTTGGGCTACAACACTCAAATAAATTAACCTAGGGGTAAAACAGAAAATAACATAAAATAGAAACTAAAATGCAGAAAATAATTCATAAATGACAACTTAAATTAGAGCCGTCGATTTACGACACCTCCTGTGATAGATGCGCCAGATCTTTTGGCCGATGTCCGCATCACTCTCCCCAGGTGGGAGAATACTCGACTCCGTCGAGTTAGCATCACAACTGCTCCTGTACAACTCTGGACTATTATTTGTAAAGATTTTCAAACAACCCCGGTTGCCCACAAGGTCAACTTGCTCGTTGCACTTTAGCTCTCCAATTATAGTTGTCACTTCCAGAGTTTCATCAACATTCTCCGTTATAGGAGTCTTAACTGGGTCAGGAGAAACATTGGCTTATGTAGGAGTTGTAATTGATTCAAACAAGTCTTTCTCTGCGCATTTCTCCTTGTCAACCAATCCATCTTCTTCTTCATGTTCTTCGTTGATCATCTTAGGTTTCTCTTTGATTTGTATAGTGATTGGAAAATTAAAAGCTTCATTGGCCTCCATCCATTTGTCCACTCTCTCTACTCTCTCTCTGTCTCTTAATGTCTTCTTTCTATCTTTTGATGAAGGGGTTTTTGCATAAAACAATGGGTTAGTCCTACCCCGCCCTAGGTGATCGAATCGTTCGATTGTTTGACGGTGGAGGTCGGCTAAGTCCGCTTGATCTTCCTTGAGATGTTGACTAACGGCGCCCAGTTGGCCTACCAACCAATCTAAAGTCCGTCCAAGTTGATCCGAGTCCATGCTCTGATACCAAACTGATGTAGAACGGGCACGCCGGCTTTGCTAGGGAGGGATCTTCACTCCAAAATCTGAAATAAGTTTCTTGTACAACCTTGGAGGGAAGAGAGCCCGTAACCCAAAACCTGAAGTGATTCTTCAGATTTTCCAAACAGCAGTTTTGATTTATCAATGAAAAAATTAAAGATATACCAAGTAGTGTTTAACGCTACAAGTGATTTTTACCCTGTATGGAAAGCCTACATGTGCTCGACAGCAAGAAAACTTTTGTATTTTTATTTCAAGTTTGTTGAAAACAACAAATGTGTTTTTTTTTAGCCTTGTTTGCAGGCTGTGGAAAACATTAGAAAAGAAGCAACCAGTGACAGCTATAGCACTCGATCACGGTAGTTATCATACTCGAATATTATTTGCTGCAGTACCTGAGCATTTGCTATACAGCCCAGCAGTTTAAGACAATACTAGAGCACTGGAGACCTTCTATTTGGCAAAATAGAGAGTTTGAGAGGGAGCATAGGAGACTTTCTTATCATACCAATTAAGTTATTGGTGATCTGCTCTTTAAATTGATTATTTTAGGCAAGAAAATCATAAATATGATTTTAGACTTGTTCTGGAGTGAGTGACATGATTATTTTAAAAAACTAATGATGTAGCATGCAAGAGCAACCTAACATGACTTCTAAATGATATGCAAATAAATTAACTTGAAGCAATTATTAACAAATATTGATTCAAAATAATCGAATTTCCTCTAAAAATAAAACAGTGCTTTTATGTAGAAATAATTCAGTTCTAGTGGGGCATTAAATATAGTCATACGTAACTGTCACCAATTAAGGTGGTTTACAAAGCTATGGCTGGGCTAATTTTTAAGTGAAGTCCAAATAATCAGTTGTGCAAAAATTATACCCTATTGTAGTAGAGTCAAATATTAGAAAGTTATGGCCTCCTTGTAGGTTAAAAGATCTACCTATAGCTATCACTAGCTCTACAGGTCCTTGGCGAGCGGCCACTAGCCAATGATGGAATCAAGGGTTGTTGTGAATGAATTAATATTGTGATTCTAATGGAAATTATATATCTATAGAGGACTCGGATGGCAGGAATTAGCAAACAGTGTCACAAATTATGAGGAAAGTGCTTGAATTTGCTCATGTGTTGCAAGATTCCTACTCCAGGCATGGATAAGACGTGCAGTGAACAATGAAGTGGACAAAAGCATGTTGCAACAAGTGCAAAATGCTAAGGTATCGGGTGAGGTACTTTACAGTGAAAAGTGATGAAGCAGCATATCGTGGGCGCAAGTAAAAATGCATGTCAAGGAGGATGCATATACGCACATGATCTGTGATAGCGTATGCAATGGTTGGGTTGGGTTCAGCATGAGACGAGTGCTGTGGGTCTGTGAACTAGGAGAGTGTTAGGGTGATGTGAAACTTGTAGGAGTTACTTGAGAAATTATAACGATCAATTGAGCAAACGTGCCGATATAAAATTATTGCTTGCAATAAAGATAGATTTCAGAATTCAAAATTTGTAACTTGCTTAGGCAAAGAAATGCCATCGAGATTAGCCAAACAATTTAATTAAAAATCCAAAGACAATAGTAAATGTTATAAGCTCATAACAAAACCCAACATTTAATAACGAGTTGTTCACCTTGAGCACCTTCTCACTCTTTCACTCTTAGGCTTTAGCGGAGAAAGACGAACCATACAAGGAAGTAGATTACCACATTAGGAAGATGGGGACGAAGAACTTCGTTGATGGAGAAGTAGACGGCGGTGGAGGAAGCGGCGGGTGACCGATGATTAGCCAAAGCGTCTTGGGTTTTTGAAGGTCAATCGTCTCCGCTAAACAGTAGATGATACGATTGACGTAGTCTTCCACCGATTCGTCGTACTCCCAGTCAGGCTCGTAGAAAGGGGAGCGGAGAATGTCGATTTCCCTTGGGCGTTGTAGGTGAAACCATGATCGACCTCAGGATCGAACATGCACCGGTGACAGTGAGGTTGGGAGAGGAGATCACCTTCTTCTCTTGGCTTCAAGTGTCATGAGCAAATTAGGGTTTCCCAAGAGAGAGGAGCCAAGGGAAAGGGGCGGACAAGGTAGAGAGAAAAGGTGGGGGGGGGGACGTTTGGGTGGAGGATTGGGTAGGTTAGAAAACGGGGAGAAAGAATTTAATCAAGATCTGAAATTAATTTCAAATTTTAAGTGGATTTGGCGGGATTTCATTTGAATTTTGAATTCAAATTTAAGTGGGATGGAGGTAGGAAGCAATGGGATTTAGCCCATTAATGGGTAGGCCGGCGGTATCAAGGGAGGAGGAGTGCGGGGGGATGATTTTAAGTAGTTTCCAAACGAGGTTTGTCAAACAGGAAAAAGAATAAACAATCCTCTCTAATTTAAATTTAAATCAGAGTGAGGTTTAAAACTTTCTTATTTGGAACTTTGCAAATTAGGATAGTTTTTGAAATTCAAATTTGAATTTCAAATAATTGAAATACTTCATAACTTGCTTGACTCAATCTAGGAAGCCATGATGATGTGTGGAAGCATCATGATTGTGGGAATCCATGTGAGGGGCGGCAGCAACGGGAAAGTGGGAAGGGTTTGTGGCAAGGTAGGAGGAGAGGGGATTGGGACGTCGGTTGGAGCTTGAGGTGGTGGAGTTTTTGGAGGATTTGGGTGGGGAGGTTAAGCAACAGGTGGTAGAGAGGTAGGAAGGGGCCGGCGGATGGGTTGGGGAAGGAAGGTGGAAGAAAACACAATTAAGATAGAAATAAACTAACCACGAGCCGTGGACTCTTCCAACGGTTGGTGGGCCTTGCACTTGCTCACCTTGAGCTCTCTCTCTTCTATCTAGTGCACTCACAAGAAGAAGAAGAAGGCAAAATAAAATATCATATTATTCATCCCCAAAAATCCTTACAACACATTAGACCACTATATAAAGGTTTCAATCATGAAAAGGAAAAGTACGCAATTGACCTTTGGGCTATAATAACAAGACAATCCCCCAAAGGGGTAAATTCGGAAAACAACAAAATTAAATAAACATAACATGAAGGAATGCATCAAAAGTAAAGGCGTTGAATTGTGGCCGTAGATATGCGATTCTTTCGTCGATAAACTTGTTGGTAGAGCTTGTCGATGTCCTCATCATAGGATGTGGACAATGAATGACAGCAATGTGTGAGATGATGGATAGTGCTAAGCAAGGCACAAAAAAGCGCAAAACTTTATCATGTGTCTGTCAATGCAAAAATAAGACGTGCGGATCATGATTGAAGTGATTAGTGTGGAAAATGCATTGTTAGGGTTAGCAATATGACGAGTTAAGCATGACCCCCACATAAATTAAAGATTTAGGGTTCTAGGGGATATTGGCAAATCTTGTGATATTTGAATTAATAGATGGGGAAGAAAAAATAACTTTACAAGCTCAACTTCAAATGATCTATATGTAAAATTTGAGTCTAAGGAATAATCAATTGACCATAATTAATTTCATCAATTCATTGATTCAAAAACAGCAATAATAATTTGCATATAATGGATCCCTATTTATTGAATTTGGGCTATAGAGATAAGGCCAAATTTTAAAAGCAAATCTAATCTTCCAAACTAAAAAAAGTTCGAATTAAAAATTAATCTTATCCAAAGGATAAAACCAAATGAAATAATCCAATTTTAAAAAAAAAATAATAATGTCAACTTCAGTAATAATTAAAAATGGGCCTTGTGCTAGTTAGTTACAACCTTTTTTTACTAAAGTCGTCGTCATATGTCATTTGTGATTGTGTATACATTTTAATATTGTCGTTACTAGGTCTCAAGTCCTAGATGAGAAAAGTGAAGCATTGTGTTAGGTAGCTGACAGCCAGCATCAAATTTGCAGAATAATCATGACAAGAATCCTTAAATACATTGTACTAATGCTAGGGTGTTCCTTGAAAGTGATGCACTGAATAACCTAAATACAGCGAGAAGTGCGCAAGGGACGCTGCACCGGCACTCTAAAGTGGAGGAATGCATCGGGCTTGTTGTGTGATAGAAAAGTCCCCCTCAAACTTAATGAAAAATTCTATAAAATGGTGGTGAGACCTGCAATGCTTTATGATGCAAAATGTTGGTCATTAAAAGAGAAGCATAATACTAAGTTAAGTGTGGCATAGATGAGGATGCTTAGGTGGACGAGTGAATTTACCCTTAGAGACAGGATACGAAATGAGCATAAACGTGAAAAGGTTGGAGTAACTCCAGTGGAAGATAAGATAAGAGAGAGTCGCCTTAGATGGTTTGGTCACACAAAACATCGGCTTTCCGAAGACCCAGTTAGGAAAATAGAGATATTATATTTGACTTATATTAAGAAAGGTAGAAGTAGACCTAAAAAGACATGGTTAGAAAATATTAGAAATGATCTTTCTTTATTAGATTTAAACGAGAATTTGATGTTTAACAGGACAATGAAGAAAAAGGATTCATGTAGCTGACCCCACGTAGTGGAACAAAGGCTTGATGTTGTTGTTGTTATATGTATGTATGTATAATCACCCACCTTAATTAGAAACCATGTAAGAAAACCCAATGTTTTCCATTGATGATCTTAAATCCTAACTCGAAGAATCAAATTAGGATTAGAGTGCAAGGGTACAATGATGTAGAACGGAACACGCTCTAAGTCCGCTTTCCAAAAATCTGAAAACAGTTTCAGATTTTGATCCAAAATTCTGAGAGAAACTTCAGATTTTCTTCTTGAGAGAATGGAAGTGAAGATAAAGGGTTTTGGGGTTTAGAACTCAAGTTGAGAGTTGAAGGTGCACAGGGAATTTTGGGAGAGAAACAACCTAGGTTGGGACTTTGAGAGTCACGGCCAGCAATGGTGGGGCTTGGAAAATCTTGCCAAAGAGACAAGTTGTAGTTCTGGACAGATTTCACAAGCAATTAATAAGGAGATGGGGAGGCGGCAAATGGAGTGAGGCGGTGGAATTATTTCCTAAATCCTTTGTTTGGTTTTAGGAAAGTAATTAGAGTTTACCCCTTTGAAGTTTCGGCTGTTAAGGTTTGGGAAATAAATTTGGAAAGGGGGATTTTAAATCCCAATCAATGCCAAATTGATTTGATTGTGATTTAATGACTTTCCTAAAATAGATATTGTATATTAGGAAATATTTTGAATATCAAATCACTTGGATTTGAACTCAAATATATTCCTAAATATATTTAACCCATCTTAGGAAATAAACAAAAAGGAAGAGGGAAGGGTGAGGAAGTTTGGAAATAAATCCAAGTGGATTTATTGGAGGGACCGGCGGCATCATGAGGGTGGGAATTTTAGGGAGAGATTAATGAAGGTTTCCAAACAAGGCTAATTTAATTTGGAGGGATTAATGACTCATCTCCTTGCAATTCAAATTTGAATTTTGAATTTTGAATTGGAGAGTTAAAACCTTCCAAATATGGATCAACCCCAATTAGGAAAGATTTCAAATTTGAAATTTGAAAACCAAAATTGTCATGGATTTTCCCTCTCGATTTTTTCAACCCAAATTAGGAAAGGGGGGTAAGTGGGAAGGGGAGATTCACGGGTTGGATGGGGAAGGTGGCCGGCGGCTGAGGGAGTTGGCCGTGGGCTTGGATGGGAAGGGTGAAGCTCGGGTGGGGTGAGATCCGGCGCCTATGGTGAGAATTTTAGTGGAGCTTGTTGTGGGGGAGGAGTGGGAAAATTTGGTGGATGAATTGGATGTGACGAAGAAGAATAAGGAGGGTGGTGAGTGAAGACGAAAATACAACGAGAAAACCACGAACCCGGCCGTCTCCAAAGTTGGTGGGTGATACGATTTTTCTCTCCAAGGGATCTCAAATCACGAGCCCGGACCAATCCTGCGGATGGTGAAGACTTCGATTCCTCTCATATGAATCCCACTAACGCTCTCTCACAAGAAGAACACAAGTGTGGAAAACAATTTTTCATATCAATAATTCATCCTCATTATAATAGCTTAAGGCCCTATATATAGGCCACAACATGAGAAAAATCTAAAATTACAATAATGCCCCTTGGACCACAACACTCACATAAACTAACCTAGGGTAAAACAGGAAATAACATAAAACAAGAGCAAAAAAATTCATAAAATAACTCATAAATGACAAGTTAAATTATAGCCGTCGATTTACGACGCCGCCTGCGATAGATGCACCAAATTTTCATGCCGATGTCCGCATCATACAAGCCTCCATAATCGAATTTATCAAAATTAGAGTAAGGAGTTATGGAACGTTCACTATTTTCAGAACATATTAGGTATTGAAGCTTCACTTCAAAGGTCATAAGCCTAAACCTTAGTTCCACGTCTTGGAGTACTAAAAACTAGCCTTTAAATCTTTGTTAAAAAAATGAACGCCACATTCTCAAATACAAGAAATAAAACCTAAACTAATATACAAATCATCTAAATACAAAAAATTTTGAGATTATGATGCCTAGAAATAAACACCAGAGAGGACTTTGCTATTAAAAATGCTCTATTAAAAATGCTTCCATAAAGACTGATGATACTAAGGCACTACAAGATCTCCATATACTTAAAAAGGCTAACTCAACGGCATTGCACCTTACTATCATCAGGAAGATCCACGGTTCAATTCCTTTAAAATAAAAGATAAAATTAATTTGAACAAACTAGAACAGAGAAGGGTCCATGAAGATAACTATAATTCATGTAAAACATTCGCACCATAGCTGTCAATGGCGCAAAATAGCGCGCGCCATGGCGCACGGCGCGGCGCGGCGCACCTACGACGCCATGTTCATGGTGAGGCGCATGTGTTTAAAATAGCGCGCGCTATTTGCGCCACATGTGAGCCATGGCGCATTGCGCACGGCGCAAAATTGTTTTTAAATTTTCGTATACTTATGAATATTTTTTATATTTAAAAATATATCTATATTTTAAGATAAACAACTATTCATTGCCCTAATTTCACGAAAGATTTTCTGTTTGCTGCATCCGCCGAACACATCCCGCAGTCCTAAGTTGAGGTCGCTGAATCTATCCCGAAGTCGAAGGTTTTTTGTTTTTTATTTGCTGCATTCGCTACTTCCGTCGAATCCAGCCGAATCTGTCCAGAAGTTGAAGTCGTTGTTTCCGCCGAATCGTCCCGCAGAGCAGTGCTTCTGCCAAATCCGCCCCCTCCTTCGTCTGTTCCAATAAAAAATCTTACCAGCTGACTCTGATTTGCAACCTCCAACTGTTCCGCACAGCTCTGTTGTTTTGCACGGCTATTTCTTACAAGAATTTACAACTTAACAGGTATGCTCGGTACCGCTAAGTAAATGCTCGGTACAGCTATGTATATGCTATATACTACTCGGTACCGCTAGTTACTTGCTCGGTACAACTAGGTACCAGCTCGGTACAACTAGGTACCAGCTCGGTACAACTAGGTACACGCTCGGTACACACTCGGTATTGCTAAGTACATGCATGATACCGCTCGGTACCACTATGTAAATGCTCAGTACCGCTCGGTACATGCTCGGTACCACTAGTTACATGCTTTGTACCACTCGGTACAGCTCGATACAACTAGGTACACGCTCGGTACATGCTCAGTATTGCTAAGTACATGCATGATACCGCTCGATATTGCTATGTAAATGCTCGGTACTGCTCGGTACTGCTCGGTACAACTAGTTACATGCTTTGTACCGCTCGGTACAACTAGGTACACGCTCGGTATCGCTTCCTAATTTCCATACAAACGAACTTCAAAATTCCTCTTACAAATAAATTTTGTTCCGGGGGCGCTGCCCCCTGAAACCCCCGCAAGGGCGCTGCCCCTTGACCCCGCGACCTGACCGGGCAGGTCGAACCCCGCCAGGGGGCAGCGCCCCCTTGGATCCCCCGGCAGCCCCCATATTATGTTTCTTGGACAATATTATATTTCTTTTATCTAAATTTGTTTGCTTTTAGGTGATCATAAAATATCAGATTCAGTTCAATCTTTAAAAAAAGATCCAGCATGGAAATATGCTATACTAACAAATGAATCCGACAACAACAGTGTGACATGCATTTTTTGTGGTAAAATAACAAAAGGAGGAATTACACGCCACAAACAACACCTCGTTGGGGGTTTTAGGAATGCAAGGCCTTGCTCTAACTGTCCCCAGCATGTGAAGTCTGAAATTAAGGCATCCATGTTGAAAAAAAAAGATTTAAAGGAACAGTTTAATGACTTATCAAATGTCAATCTTGCTGAAGAAGAAGGAGAAGACTTTGATGTGATGACAGATGATATTTAAGTTGCTAAACCATCTAAAATGTTGCGGACAAATAAATCTAACACATCTAGTCAAGGATCGACATCTACATCTAACTTCAAAACATCACGACCTAAAGGTCCATTAGATACTTTCCTTACACCAAATCCGGAAGATGTAGTAAAACATAGAAAAGGTCAGTTTAACAAAGAAATGGATGCAGCTAAAAAGGAAATGAGGGGAAGGGCTGTTCAAGTGTTCAGTAGATGGATGTATGATGCTGGGATTCCATTTAATGCTGTGAACTATGATAGTTTCCCTGCTATGGTGGAGGCACTTGGGCAGTTTGGACCTGGAATGAAACCTCCTAGTTATCATGAGGTACGAGTTACTTGTTTGAAGAAAGAGGTTAGACATACACATAAGCTATTGCGACGCCATCAAGAAGATTGTGTACAATATGATTGTTCTCTAATGGCAGATGGATGGACGTCAAGGAATGGGAAAAGCTTAATTTCTTGTTAATTGTCCAAGAGGTAGTGCGTTCATAGAATCAATTGATGCTAGTTCTTTCTCCAAGAATGCTGTGAAAATGTTTGAACGTTTTTGCAAGTATATCGAGGTTATTGGACCACATAATGTGATCCAAGTAGTCACTGATAATGCATCCGAAAATGTTCTTGCAGGTTTGTCACAACTTTTATTCTAAAGTTATGTTATTTCATGAAGAATTTGTGTACATCTTAACTTAAATTATAATGACATAACAGGAAAATTATTGATGGACAAATATCCTCACATTTATTGGACTCCTTATGCTGCTCACTGTTTGGATTTATTAATGGAGGACATTTTCAAAATTCAAAAGCTAAGACGATGCTTTGAGAAAGCAGTGGCAGTACACAGTTTTATATATTCTAGGCCTCGCTTACTTGAGTTAATGAGAAGGTGCACAAATCAAAGAGCACTTGTCAAACCCGCAAATACTCGCTTTGCAACAGCTTTCTTAACTTTACAACGTTTTCATCAACAACAACTGAACTTGAAGAAAATGTTCACTTGTGAGGAATTTATCTTATGCGAAAGAGGCTAAAGCAAAACAATCTCAACATACAATCTTACAGCAATCATTTTGGAACACTATAGTGTATGCCTTAAAAATAGCTGGTCCTTTATTAAAGGTTCTTAGATTGGTTGATGGAGAGAAGAAGCCCCCAATGGCTTACATATATGAAGCAATGGATAGAGCAAAAGAGGCAATTGCTGCAAGCTTCAATAACAGTGATAAGTATGATCAAATTTTTAAAATGATTGATAGAAGATGGGAAGTGCAATTACATCGGCCTCTACATGCAGCGGGACATTTTTTAAATCTTGAATATTTCTTCAATAATCCTGATATTGCCAAGGATAAGGAAATAGTTGATGGTCTTTATCAATGTATTGGAAGATTATCTCAAGATGTAGCTAAAGAAGATAAAATCAGTAATGAATTAAGTTTATACATTAGGGGTGAAGGACTTTTTGGTATTCCTCCAGCTGTAAGACAAAGAACTACCCGATCTCCAGGTATCATTATTTACAAAAAAATTAAGACTGATTTGTTATATAATATTGAAAAAAAAAATCATTTCTTCCAGCTGATTGGTGGTTGTCATATGGACAAGGAGCTCCTAATTTACAAAGCTTTGCTATCAAAGTCCTAAGTTTAACATGTAGTTCATCTGGATGCGAACGCAATTGGAGTATTTTTGAACATATAAGTATTTTACAGTGTATGTGTTGATTTTTTATATATGTTCATAATATAGTAATGTAATAATATTTTAATTGCAGCTTCATAGCAAACAAAGAAGCAAATTGGATCATGGTCGCTTAAAGGATTTAGTTTATGTGAAATATAATAGAGCATTGATTTGAAGATTCAATCATCGTGATGTCATTGATCCTATTTCTTTGACTGGGATAGATGATGCAAATGAATGGCTAACAGGAAAATTAGATGATGAGTCTGATGAAGAAAATGATTTTATTGCTGGAGAAGAGGATTTAACTTGGACAAGTGTTGCAAAAGCTACTGGTGTTTATGATAAAAGCTATAATATTAGGGAAAGATCTAAAGGGAAAGAGAAAGAATCTTCAATTAGGCATGATGTTGCTATTGAGAATGATGATGAGGAGGGTGATGAAGAGGATTATGAAGTAGGAGACAATGTTGAAGAAGATAATGAAGCTTTTTTAACATTTGCTGATGATGATGATTCCCAAGAAGAGTAGATTAAATTCATATTTGATCTTTTTAAAAAATATTGTAACATTTGAATTATGAGATATTTGGATGTTACTTAGTCGAACTTATATATGTTATGGTTGTCTTTTATTATTATGATAGCTTGTCTTTCATTTTTAATAATATTTCATATTCATGCTTATTATTTTATATTTTTTATATAGCTTGCGCCATGTTCAAAATAGCGTGCGCCGCGCCGTGCACTATGCGCCATGGCTCCAAATGGACCTTTGCGCCATGGTGCGCCATTCGCCGTTAACAGGTATGATTCGCACAAACTTGAACACATACCTCATGTAATGCTCAACGGGTACAAATAAATAAATAGGTTCCATGAACAAATCCAAAATAATTTGGATATATTGGTCACACTTCAAACACTGTCGTTGCCAGGTCCCAAGTCCTGGATGAGAAAAATGGAGGGTTGCATTATGTAATCGACAGCCAGCGTAAAACTTGTCGAATAATTATGACATGAATCCTTTAAAAAATTGTGTTAATGCTAAGGCATACCCTGGAAGCGACGCGTTGTATTGCCTAAATACAGTGACAAGTGTGCAAGGGCCACTGCACCGGCGCCCGAGTGCAGTGTTAAATAGGCAAGGGTTCTCACATCAAGGACGGATGTGGGCAAAGAAGCTAGTCCATAAAACTAAAATTAAGATATGAACTTAGAATATAGGCTCCCTTACAGGAAAATTAATGAAATTAATAGATATTATGATTCATAGGAAGATAAATATTCTGTGCATTCAGGAAACTATGTGTTGGAGAGAATGCTAAGGAGATTAATAGTTTAGGATATAAATTATGGTATTCGGGTAGGAGTCGTACTAGAAATGATGTAGGTGTAATTATAGAAAGAGTTTGAAGGATAATGTTATAAAAATTAACATAATTTGAGATAGAATTATAGCTTTAAAGATTGTTGTTGATACTAATATTGTTAATATTATAAGTGCTTATGCTCCTCAAGTAAGTTTGGATATGAGTTCAAAATTAAAATTTTGGAATGACTTAGAAGAATTAATACAAAATATGCCTCTTGAAGAAAAAGTTTTTATTGGAGGAGATTTAAATGGACATGTTGGTAGAGAGATAGATGATTTTAAAAGCATCCATGGTGGCCATAGGTTTGGAACGATAAATGAATGTGGTAAGACTATATTAGATTTTAATAGCTAATACATTATTTAAGAAAAAAGATGAGCATCTTATCACTTATAAAAACGGATATAGTAAAACGCAGATTGATTATTTTCTTATAAGAAAATTAGACCGTTTAGATTGCAAAGATTATAAAGTTATTCCGAGTAAAAATTTATGCACCCAATATCGATTATTAGTTTTGGACTTTAAGATAAATGGGCAAAAAATAAAAAATAAAGTAAAACGATTTTCTAGAATTAGATGGAGGCATTTAAAGAATATTAATAAAAATATTTTTGAGAGTAAGATTTTAGATCTTAAGATTCTATCTGTGCATGAGGATGCCAATATTATGGAAAAAAGTAGCTTATAATATTAAGAATATTGCAAAAGATGTGCTAGGAGTTTCAAAGGGAAAAGCTCCTAATAGTAAAAATAGTTGGTGGTGGAATCCAAATGTGCAAGAAAAGATAAAAAATAAGAAGATTTGTAATAAAAATTGGTTTAAATGTAAAAATTCTAATTATTGGGAAAGTTATAAAGAGGCTCGTAAGGAATCTAAGAAAGCTATTTGCGATGCAAAGAGTTTAGCTTTTAATGATTTATATAGTATATTAGATACTAATGAGGGAGAAAGATATATGTATAAGTTAGCCAAACAAAGAGATAAGAGTAGTAAGGATTTAATTCAAGTGAAGTGTATTAAGGATGAAGATCAAAAAGTACTTTTCTTAGAAGATGATATTCAACAAAGGGGATGAGGTATTTTGCTAAACTTTTTAATGAAGAATGTAAAAATATGATTGACTTTAATGACTTCATCACCCTAAATGAAAATAAAGATTTTTATTTTTATCGGCGTATAACTAAAACCGAAGTTAGAGAAGCTTTAAAGAAAATGAAGTGTGGAAAAGCTCTTGGACCTGATGATATTCCAATAGAGATGTGGAAATGCTTTGAGATGAAGGAATTTCTTGGCTTACTAAACTTTTAATACTATTTTGAAGACTAAAAAGATGCCAGATCAGTGGAGAATGAGTGTGTTAATTCCTATTTTTAAGAATAAAGGTAATGCACGGGAGTGTGCGAATTATAGATGAATTAAGTTAATGTGTCATACTTTAAAACTATAAGAGCAAGTTATTGAGCATAGGTTGAGGCGTGATACTAATGTTTCTTAAAATCAATTTGGATTCATGCCGGGTAGGTCTACTATGGAAGCCAAACATTTATTGAGAGGTTTGATGGAGAAATATAGAGAGAATAAGGAGTATCTACATATGATATTTATTGATTTAGAGAAAGCATATAATAAAGTTCCAAGAGAAGTGCTATGGAGAGTTCTTGAAAAGAAATGAGTTAATAATGCTTATATTCAAATCATTAAAGATATGTATGCATGAGATATTACTTGTGTTCAAACACAAGATGGTTTGACCAAGTATTTTCCTATTTCGGTTGGATTACATCAAGAATCAGCCTTAAGTCCATATCTTTTTTATTTAGTCATGGATGTTCTCACTAGACATTTGCAAGAGGATGTACCTTGGTGCATGCTTTTTGCTGATGATATTCTTCTTATTAATAAGACTAGAGAGGGAGTTGAAGGTAAACTTGAATTATGGAGGTCAACTTTAGAGTCTAAAGGTTTTCGCTTGAGTAGATATAAAACTGAATATATGGAGTGTAATTTTAGTGGAAATAGACCTAGTGAGGGGATTGTGACTTTGGGCGATCAAGTCATTAATAAGAGTACACGTTTTAGATATCTTGGATCTATTGTTCAGAGTGATGGTGAAATTGATTGGGATATTATCAACAGAATTCAAGTTGGATGGTTGAAGTGGAGGAATGCATCGGGCTTATTGTGCGATAGAAAAGTCCCCCTCAAACTTAAGGGAAAATTCTATAAGATGGTGGTGAGACCTGCAATGCTTTATGGTGTCGAATGTTGGCCATTAAATGAGAAGCATAATACTAAGTTAAGTGTTGCAAAGATGAGGATGCTTAGGTGGATGAGTGGCTTGACCCTTAGAGATAGGATACGAAATGAGTATATACGTGAAAAGGTTGGAGTAGCTCCAGTGGAAGATAAAATTAGAGAGAGTCGCCTTAGATGGTTTGGTCACATTAAACGGAG
Organism: Dendrobium huoshanense; assembly: GCA_016618105.1. NCBI lineage: Eukaryota > Viridiplantae > Streptophyta > Magnoliopsida > Asparagales > Orchidaceae > Dendrobium > Dendrobium huoshanense. The sequence goes on along the minus strand of CM028358.1, from coordinate 66,789,674 downwards.
GCCTTCTGATGACCCGGTTAGGAAAGTTGAGGTATTAGATTTGGCTTATGTTAAGAAAGGTAGAGGTAGACCTAAAACGACTTGGTTAGAAAATATTAGAAATGATCTTCCTTTATTAGATTTAGATGAGAATTTGACTTTTAACCGGCACAATGGCGAAAAAGGATTCATGTAGCCGACCCCACGTAGTGGGACAAAGGCTTGACGTTGTTGTTGTTGTTGTTGTGGTCACACTTCAATCACCAATGGAGTGTGGGAGAACATTAAGTACATGTATCCACAAAAACAAAAATATGTTTCCTATATTTATTCATCGACAACCAGTGCATGTAACTCCCCTAAGACAGAATCAACTAGGGAGGTGGTTCTTGGTTTCAAATTGTTGGAAATTAAACCTGATCTCAGCAGCTTATGCATTCCACGTAAATTATCCACCAAAATAAAAGTCATTACCTGTTCCTGCAACCACCTAATGATGCAAGTAAGATTGCATGCAATAAGCATGGTAAACATTGGACAACAGAACTGGTCCAAACTGCTTAAAAGAAATAGTTGAAGGGCGTCTTCGTTAAAAAATTAAAGGACCTTCTAGTCAAAACACCTCTTCAAAAAAATATTCAGCACGAAAATAAGATACCCTGTTGTTTAATAATATCAGGACAAGAGGTTTCATATTAACTAAAATAAATAAAAATACACTAAGTAAATGAAGTTTCAGTTCTAAGTTCTAAACATAAGTAGCCAATGAATCGTCATACCTGGAATTTTTGGGAAACTGTAACATGATGATGTTCCACAGTTACAGTCATGGAAGGTGGTGAAACATCAAAAACAGTATTCTCCCCCTTGTAGTAAGGGAGAAGATTATAAACACCTGAAGCATACTAAGATTAATTCTAGATTTGAAGAAATACATTTTTTAAAAGAAAAAAAAAATATTCTCTGTTAATTATTTGCTAAGCGTTCAAAAGAATTACTTTTTTGAGAGATTAAAACTACATTTCAAACACGAACCTACTTCTGGTTACCGCAAAGTAATGAAGAAAAGAAATTATTTAAATTGCACGAGCATGTTAAGCAAAATAAACTATCCTCTTTATAAAAAACCAAATTTAGCTATGCAATAAGAGCATATAAGACATTGTTTATTCTAGCTGAAAAAAAAAAACTTTTTTGGATTTTGGGAGGAAGGGGGATAGTTTTTAAGTTCTTTATTGCAATCAGCATGACAATCCAAACCGATTTATTGACAACCACTTAATCTGAAGCATGTACGAAATCTATACTAAGATTTTAATAAAGATAAATCAGAAATACATTAATTGGAAAAGAAAATTAGTGGTACAAAGAACATACCAACCATTTGCAGAGAGCTATATGGCTGATCTAAACAGTTAACTAATATCTAACTACAATGTACAAATGGCTTGAGATACTACAAATATTATGTCGACAATCCACTGCCTTGGCATCACAGTTTTTGGCCACGGTTGCAAATTTTACTCGATTTCAACATTTTGTTAATCATATTAAATTGCTAGATGTGCTGATACCTTCATAAGACTTTGTTTGCATTGCTGTGAAAAATAAGGTCATTGTGCAGAAATGGATTGGATGATCTGCTCCATGAGTGTGTTATTTTTAGACATGATGATGCGATGGGGCATGGATTTGCATTTCGCATTTTCTGCAGTATTTTTGGTCTGTGCAAAGAAATACACAGCAGAACATTGCCAAATACAGCCAAAGTCTATGGTGTCAAAGTGCATAATATGAATATGAAATCCCGATGTAGTATTGACATAAAAAACAATTGACTCATAAGTTAAAGAGATAAAATTGTAGAAATCTATTAATGACAGATATTGAGTTCATTTACAAGGAATGAGATGAATTTTCTGCGCAGTGGAAAAGTAACAGGAGGGCAAAGAAATTACCACATGGTAATGATTTAAAAGTAAACTTTCCATCGGCATTTGATATGGAATGACAAAGTGCCTTGTTCTCACTGGGAGGATTTCCAACTCCTTGGGGGCAATGCACTTCTAACACATCACCTGAATACAAATATATATGAACTCCTAAAATAGGATTCCCCTGCAACAAAAGGACAATTCATAAAAAAAAGGATAATTCATCAAGCACAAACTGATTTTGATAATGAGATCACCGTAGCTATACCAAAAACCATACTACTAACGGGATCACTTTAAATGCACTCTAAATCTTGCTATTGAACACATTATTTCCCATAAAATTGCTTTCATAATTGAAAATTGTTTCAAGAAATTTGATCATGTTATACAGAGGGACAACCATTCTTTCCAGGTAAACTCTGACCAACAAAAGCACAGTTTTCTGGGTTGCTTTCTTGTATAAGCAGCACATGTTGCGCACTAAATCAATTATCGCTAAAAGAAACATAAACAAAATAGCAAAGCCAAACTTGCTAAAACCTTTACTTCAACTAGTTTTTTTTTTTTTTTTTCTTCGAAACACTCCTACCTAATGAACTATGAAAAAATCGAGAACTTTTCAAACATCAAAGCATCTCATAAAGATGGTTATAATGTACACTTTGTCGAGAAATAAAAAAATATTTAAAAAAAATGAATTTATCAACATAGGCAAAGCTAATGCAACTCCTAATACAAAGAGACATACAAAATGATTATCATCAGACAAATATGCAATTATAGCATCCATGAACGTGCAAAAACTTGCATACATGGATAAATGTATAACTTAGGATCTTTATTAAAACCATAGCATATTTCTGTATTTGACCATTTGCAGTACCTGGGAAACTACAAAACCATGAAGATCATAACCAGATACAAAGAAGATATCATCCACCACTGCATTTTCAAAGCCCAGATTGATCTATAGAGTGAAAGTAAATAATATCAGTATTTATCGAGGCATACTTTCCACATAGAAAACAAATGAAACGTGTATTGCCTCAGATGATCCTCTAAGTTCAACTCCCAAATTAGGATGTGAAGCTCTTAATTTGTAAAATCCTGCAGCAAAAATTGCAAGCAGTAAAGAAAAGATGTATGTATTTCAAAATAAGTAATTCACAGCTCAATAATATTCTAAGGAATTCTTCCAATGAGAAGATCAATTGATATAATTTATACGCCTCAATGCATGACTAGCAAAATTGCATTTAAATAATTAAAAAAAAAAACTAGCAGCAGTCTGATTCATATTCAGGGAGCGCCATTGCCGAATTCTCAACTGGGAAATGAGTGCTGACAAGGAAAAGAATGTAGAACTTAAAAACATAAAGAACCAAATACACGGACTGGTCACATCCTGGCCCTCCCAAAACACCAATCCCCACCTAACATAACATGCTAGCTCACAAACCAGACAATTCTTAAGCATGGTGCAGATAAAAAATCAAATGGAGTATCAGGGTCTTAAATGCCTACATTGGGATTACATATTACGCCCCTTGACATTTAAAGACCTGTTTTTGGAAATGTTGTGCTTTGTATTTCTTTCCGCAGAACAACAATACAACACTAATATAATACCCAAAATTTGATCAAAAAGGTAGGCATACAATTTTCCCTGTGTTTTCACACATATGGAAAACATCAAATATATTTTCATCAAATTAGATATTTAATTTCGAGTAATTTTGATATATATATATATATATATATATATATATATATATATATATATATATATATATATATATATATATATATATATATATATATATATATATATATATATATATATATATATATATATATATATATATATATATATATATATATATATATATAAGTACATCATTAGATGTATAGGTATCTTTTAAATAATTGTTTAATATTATAGTTAATGAATCACAGCTAAATACTTAATGAATAACATCTAAATAACTGTAGTTCATTAAATATAACTGTAGCCTCCACAACCATTCCCACTAATCATGACATGCATTGGCCAGATGGGATCAAGTGGTCGGTAAGCTCTAAAAGGGCATAGTGGAGGGTTAGTGGATATTTAATCATAATATATTAAGCACTTCTCATTCCCATTTCCCATTCTAATTCCTCCCTACCCGATATAGAGAACAAGGGAGCTAGAGACTAGATGGGAGAAAAGGCCTGAAAGCTGAAGGGTTGGAGCTGCCGTAAGCTTCTGGGAGAATTCAGATTTTAGGCAATTGCTGAAATCAGGTTAGGAAAGTGGTGAAAACAGTTAAGAAATATTATTGTTTGAGGAAATTGCTGAAATCAAGTTAGGAATTTGCTGAAATCAGGTAAGAGGTATAGTTGTTTGCTGAAGAAAGTTTGTTGAAATATGTAGGCCTATTGTGTGCTGAAAAATGCTGAAACTAACAAAACTTATATCATTTATTTTCTTGACGTTTCTATCAAGTCTAAACTTACAAATCTAAATCAAATAACCATTGACCTCCACTTTGAAACTTTATAAATAAAAGAGGGACCTTGTAAATAGAGTTCCATAAAACTGCAAACAATTTGAGCAAGCTAAATCATATGTACATAATACATATGGCAATGTGATGAGGACATCGATAGACGCTACCGACATGTTTATCGATGTCGAAAACGCAGATCGACGGCCACGATTCAGCGCCTCTGTTTTTTATTCAGATGTCATGATGTAGTCGATGTATTTTATTATTTTATCTTTTATTTACAGCCTTTTCCGTTTTTACCCCTGTGGGGAGTTAATTTGATGTTGTAGCCCAGAGGGCAATTATGTACTTTCTCTTTGCTTGATTGGATACCTATATATAGTGGTCTCATGTGATGTAAAATGGTTAATGAATATTTTGAATGAAAATTTGTTTTGATTATCTTGTCTTCTTCTTGTGGAGAGCTAGAGAGGAGAACGAGAGCCCAAGGTGAGGGCGAAACACAATACCCACCAGTCATTGGAAGAGTCCGTGGCTCGTGGTCTATCACCGTCATTTCGACTCCCTCCTCTTCTCCACCCGCCGGCCCTAACCCTTCTTTGGCCGCCGGCCACCCCACCTCCTCCCCGTCCCAAGCATCTCCACCGCCGGCTCCTTCCTTTTTCCCCTCTTGCTCGAAATTTGAAAATTCAAATTCTCTTGAGTTCAAAAGTTTCCAAATTTGGCAAAGCTAAATATGAAAAGTTTTCAAAATCAAAATTCAATGAAACCTAAATGGATGAGTCATTATTTTTCCTCCAACTCTTCATCCCTATTTGGAAAGAGCTTGGTTCCTTCCCCTAATCTCTCCCTCTTCCCCTCTACATGCCGCCGGCCTCCCTATGTGGCCTCCCCTCATTAATTGCCACTTAAACCCTCTCCCCATTTGAAATCAAAATTTGAATTTCAATTAATTCTCCCAATTGCATTAAAACTGAAAATCAAATTTCAGTTTTAATTTTCTCCCTCCCTCTCTATAGCCCGCCGGCCCCATCCTTGGCTCCCCTCATTAATCCCCATTAATTCCCCCACTTAAAGCCATAACTCCACTTGATTTGAAATTCAAATCTCAAGCCTTCTCCCTCCCAACCTATTCAAAACTAAAATTAAATTTCAGTTTTGATTAATCTCTCCCAAATTTTCTAAATCCATTTCTCCACCCTAGCCTTGCTCCTTACACCCGCCAGCCTCCCCTCTTCTCCAGCTCCCGTCGCCCACTTTGCTTCTCCCTCGGATTGAGAAGCCAAGGGAAGGATAAGACGATGCCTCCCCTCTCCATTTCAATGTTGAATGGCGGACCCCGAGCTTGAATGGGGTCTTGTATTCAACGCCGACGGAAGCATCAACATCCTAAGATCTCCGAGCTTCGACGTGGGATTTGAAGACAAGACCACCGTTGAAGAATATTTGGAGCGAGTCGTCCCAATTCTCGCGAACATCATCGACCGACGATTCTCAAGCCTCGTAAGCCGCCCACTACCTCCTTCCCCACCGGCTACCTCTCCACCAACAAAGTTCTTCGGCGCCTTCTCTCTAGTGGTGATATCCTTCATCGTTTGGATCTTCTTTCTCCGCTAAAGCTTACTAATAGTTGAGTGAGACGGCCCTCGAGGTGAAACTCTCATTGTTAAGCGTTGGGTTTCTGTCAATTGTACTTTGCATTTAAATTTCCTTGAATTTTGAATGAATTGTCGAGGTTAATCTCTCTTGTACTTCTTTGGGACTTAAGCAAGTTAAAAGTTTCTAATTCCTAACTCTCTCTTATTGCTAGCTTAAATTTAAAAGAGCAAAACTTTAATCTTTTCATTTTAATTTCTGAAATAACTCCTAGTAGTTTCACATCACAATGTGTAAAAAATGTAATGGTTAATTGAATATTGATCCCTCATATGCCTCATTAGGCGTGGATAATTCTCAACAATTTAACATCAATCAATCAAGTCTCTCACGTTATTTATAACTAGAGACCGCCATTGTTCTATTAGAAGCATTAGTAACTACTGTTCTTTTTTCTTTTTACATAAATTCCCTTAGCTTACCTTCTAGAGAGAGGACAAGAAAGAATAGCAGTGTTCAGAGAGAGGCGGGGTATTCAGCTATAACCCCTCAATCAACACATTGGGGTAGGGGGGCAGAAGAAGATGATGATGATGAATGGTTGGTCAGCAGGTCAGCAACCCCTACCACACATTCTAATACATGGCCCAGTTGGAATACGGGAAGACAAAGATGAGGAAAGATCAAATGCATTTTTTCATAGAATCATGGAGGATAGTTGGATGCATTAGGAATGATAAAAGAAATCATCTTAGATGAGCAGTTACAGAATTCTAAAGGGAAGCATTCTGGTGCTCTGGTGCTAAATGTAATATACATAAAACTTCTTTGGTTGGTTTTTACAAAGAAATTGACCTATCAGCGCCTTATAGAAAATATGAGAACCTTGAATGCAGTTTACCCTTAATTTTAATTGGCAATTCTATGAAAGAAGAGGAAAAACATGAACTTTACAGGGTGAATGACAGACCAGGGATGATGTTCGTAAATGAGTAGTCCCCAGTTTCTGATGTGAAAGAAGATACAATGGCATCGTCTGGCATAGACACAAGCTCAACCTTCACATTTGAAGGTCCTCCAGCTTTACTGGGACAGCTGCCTCCACCAACAGAACCTGAAACTCTACCTGATACCATAAACCTACAAAGGATTCCCGAAAGTGAGGAAGACAAATAAATTCAATAGTGTCATCGGCTCTATTTAACAAGTAACACCAGAAACACAATCGGAAGTAAACCTAAAAGGTTTTCAAAGTCTCCGAAGGAATAACAATAAATATGACATAATTAAAATGCTTGAAACCACGTACCCAGTTAATTGGAAATTGATATCTGCATTTGAATTACAGCCACTTTTATCTACAATCACAGGAACCTATAGAAGTTTCGTCAACATAGTATTATTAATAAAAGAATAAAAAATGATTTTCCTTTAAAAGCAACGCAGGTCAATAAAAAACAGATGAGAATCCATACCATTTTTTAATAGATTGAATCCATCTCATACTTACTGAAAATGGTGCACCTTAATACCTCAGAAAGTAAGGCTAGGCAAGGTGAAAACTTCATATAATCATTTCCCTTTTTATTTTTGCTTTATTTAATGAATATAAGAACTTCAATAAATGTTGGCAGGGTAGAGCTTCTACCATTTGAATTATTTTGTTTCAACTTCTTTCTTCATAATGTAACTTTTGCAATTTTTTGTGATGCTTTTCTTGTCTTGTTCTTATTTCGCAATAGATCCATACTATTTTTAATCCTGCAAGCACTTGCTTCCTTGAATTATTTCCATGAGTATTTTCTAAATTTTTTTTTGGGTTAGCAAGGGATTAGTAATTCAAAACTATTATGTTATGCATTTATTATCATGTCCCTTATCATCTTTGTTATTACTTGCGCATGCAAGAAAATTTTCATATTACATAAATCAATAACCATGTAAAATCTAACTTAGACACTTTACATTATTAATTCTAAATTCTTAATTATATAAATTAAGTAAATTTGGCCAGGATGATCTCCCAAACCAACCGAACGAAAGAGGCCGATTAGGCCTCCTTAGAAGATTCTAGTTTTAAATTTGCTAGGATTTGAAATTTCTTGAATGTGGAGTCTATTTTATGTTTCCTTATGTATAGGTTTATAGAATCCTTGAAAATAAGGAACTTACATAATTTGTTTCCGTAAATTTTACTTTTGTTATTTATTTGTTTTGGTTGGTTTCCCAATTTAAAAACATTCCAAGTCAATTTAAAACCTCTATTAAGACAAGGAATAAACCAAGTTTCTTCCTCAAAAAATCAATCCTAAACACTCCAAAAGATCCTTTCTCTCCTTCCATGATTTTCAACCCGAACCCCTCCACCACCCCAGTATGTCTTTGATGTCCCCTGGGAAGGTCAATATGACCCGTCTAGCTTCCCCCAATGATGACAGGAGTTGATTAACAAAAACTTATGAGAGCCACAATGATTTTATTCCTTCTGAGAAGACAAGAACTAAGCTTGAGGGAAATCGATTAAGGCTTGGAAGCACTAAATCTCTAAAAAAGTAGTCATAAAACCATAAACTCTTGGGATTGAGACCAAGTTTGGCATTTGAGCATGGATTTTAGCATGCATAACCATGGGAAAAGCATGGAAAAACAAGAATGAATGTTTACCCTATTTCACTCAAAATACGGAGCCCAATAAAGTTATTTGATTTTAGTAAGTTCCCTCTAATTTAAGACTTAGGTAACTCTATTTAAAAGCACATTGAAGCAAGAAAAATCAAGTTTTTTCCACCAAGAACCAATCCTAAAGTCTCTATTTGATCATTCTCTCCATTATCCTTCCACGGGTTTCTTCTCAAACAGTCTTCAATAGGTCTTCTACACCCTGTCAAGTCTCTGGTACCCTCTAGGAAGGTCATTGTGACCTCGTTTTCCTTTTCTAGCAATTGTCAGCAGTCAAGGCTCCTTCAACAACCTTTAAAGAAGAATATTGAGACCTCCCCAGGCCTCTTCTTACTGTTTCTTGCAGTGGGAGTTGAGTAATGGAGGCCTATGAGAGCTAGAAGGATTGGATTCCCACTGTGATAACAAATAGGAAGCTTGAATCAAATAGACTGACAAAACCATAAATCTCTCTTTTAATAGTTCTAAAATTGTACAACTGTTAGAGGATCAAGTTTGGGATATTTATATAAATTTATTTCATAACTCTCGGAAGATGTGACGAATATATTAAAAATGTCAAAATTAATTTAATTAAAAATGCCTCATTATGATTGTATACAATGCATACAACATTTTTTATACAAAGAAGTTGCAATGAGGATGATATATGCCTAAAATGTTTTCAACAACTTACTTTATCAGGCTCCCATGACCATCCTTCAGGACCCTTGACTTTAACAATAAAAGAACCCTGTGCAAAAAATAAATATCAAAAATAATACAAATAAAGCAAAAAAACCAAACAACCAAAATGGCAGGAAGAGAATCAAAGAATAGCAAGTAAAACACTTTTACGCAACTAGATACAAAATGGGCCCATTAGACCTTGGGAACTTTCTAACAAAGCTGTTGATTGGAAAGAGGCCTCAAAATAGCCAATAATATGTATTTTCTTTTTCGGGAGATAAATTACGTGGTAACAATGGCCCATATCACAATAAATTAGCAGATATAGCAAAAACAAGAAAAAATAAACACGATTTAACCATCTCTATACCTGCATGCGTACATTTAGAACTGAGTAACAGAGCATTGTGAAGCACAAAAAAAAGTGGTAATAAATATGAGCAGTTACTTTCAATTGGCTTCAAGGTACACAAATTATTTTGTTTATCTTGGATCCAAAAACATACGAGGATATAGATATCCAACAAATTTAGGTTCTTCTATTCTAGAAGTCGATGGAAATAGACATTCAAGTTATGAAACTATCCCTGTTAAAAGAAATTACATGAAAAATGAATGTTGAAAAAATCTTATAGCATTAGCCTGTAATTGCAATATGTGTTTCATGTACAAGATATTAGCATGCCCTAAAATGGGTCAAAATGAACTGTATACTAGTACAACCAATGAAAGATATACATGATACAAGTGCTGCAAGTATTATGAAAAAAAAAAGTACGGGTAAAATTGCTTCAAAAAAAGTTATTCAAGTTATCAAAATTTCTTGCTTATTCTAGGCATGGGAGTTATTCAACAATTTTGAAGCACTTGTGCTTTCTAGAGTTGGAAGTTAAGCAAGGAATCTAAAACACCTCTCCCTCTCTGTCTCTCCAATATTCCAAAGCATTATGCTAAGAAAGAAATGATATACAAAAATTGTCTTTTAAATAATGCATCAACAGTTGTTAATTGCCAAATAGATGTTAACACCCCTAATGACACAATGAGAAAAGTCAAAAGGAAAAAACTTCATCGATGATCTTTCAATATATTCAAGGGCCAGAAATTGCAGCATCATGTTCAGTTAAAATCTTAAGAAGATGATGTGACAGGTCCAAAGGAATATCCTACTGGAATTTTTATTAGTTCTTAAAGAGGTGCAAAAAGTGGGCAAAAGGAGAACCTTGTCATAAACTGGAATAAAATAGTAACCATTGGGGGTACATGATGTCTTATCCTTCACCAGCCCGTCAATTGTTTGAAGCTCAACCTGAAAAAGAAAAAAAAAATGGTAACTGTTTGCACATTTAACAATTTTTAATGTAAAATAGCAAGCCTGAGAAGATGTGTGATAAAAGAAAATCGAGCTGCTACGTAACAAAATTTTATGTTATCGTTGTCATCACACAAACGTGCAGAAAGCAGATTATAATTAGTTTCGGTGTTCCTTTTTTATTAAATTCTACTCTTTTAATCAAATCGGTGAAAGAGATGCTAGACAGAACTTGGCAAGTACTTTTGAAAAATATTTATTGCAGCTTAATGATTAGAATAGCATTGCATGCAATGTTGGGAACTTGCCATCATCAAATTTCATTGATAACAATGATATTAGAAAGTTTATCAAGTATGGATTAAAGGTTGCATTCCAACCATATGAAGTTGATTGCTGAAGAAACTGTATACAAGTACAGTTCTAACAATTTTCAAAATACAGTTAATTCTCAAATATCTTCCTCAGAATAGGTCTCATGAACTCGTCGTGTTTTAAAAGATGCAAAACAGTGCATTGGCACCACGAGTGCAGTCGCTTCCACTTATTCAAAACAAACAACAAAATAGGATAACAAAATTTTGAAGTAAATAATCATACGGTGACATGCGAGTAGTCCAGTTTCCGATCGGAGGGTTTCCTTGACTTGATCAGAACTGAGCTTGCCTAAAAAAGCAAAAATATTTAACAAATTAGTACTCTAATTAAACTAATAAATCCAGAAAGTGGTGTCAACGCGGCAAGAAACAAATCATATCGTCCCCGACTTATATGAAAGAATGAAGAAGGTGCAGGATCTTGCAGGATCACCTCGACGAATCCCCCACAACCATGGATGGAGTTCGCGGTGGATAGGGACGCCGAGAGAGCGAATAGGAGGCAAACGAATAGATTTGCAAGGGCCATTAGCGTCGACTATGGGCACACGAAGTTGACCCGCAATAGAAGGGATCGAGGAAGAAAAATGTGTGATGGTTGGGCCTTTCGCGCCTCCTCTAACTGCTGGCCGGAGCGACAAAAACCCTAGCTTGAGCATGGAGATTTTCAAAAGATGACAAGAGCTTATAATTATTACCAATAAAAATGGGAATCATAATTTTTTTGGGCTGTTTGATTTGTTGCATCAAGGGTATAAAATAATTTAAAGAGAAAAATTTTAGAAATATTGGTGTTTATTAAAAAAATGTAAAGTATATGAGTGTATTCACATTACATCATCTAGTGCATTTTGGACGTATTTAAATTTTTTCATATTTAAACAATTTCAAATACACTGTGAACATAGTCATTACAATCACATGCCAGACCACCATCGTCGAACTCCGCCTTCCACCGTCGGCTACCATCTTCGACCACCACCACCATCTGCCATCCGTCATCGCCGCCACATGTTGTCGCCACCCCCTTGGCCATAACCTTTAGGGAAAATTTGTAAACTAAGCGCAATTAATAATCATATTAAGTGTTCAAGCATGTTTTAGGAAAAATTTAAAACTAGGCAAAGGTGCCCTTTTAAATGGCGACTTATGTTGACTAGGCACACATGAGTTAGCTAGTCGTTACCAACTAAAAAAATTAGGTTTACATAAGTCGCTAAAGTAATCTGCAACTTAGGTAAGTTGTCATCATGAATGTTTAAAAAAAAAAAAAATAAGGTAAGAAATCTTTATTTGATGGCATTAGATACTGCAATGACTATGATTGGTATGATTGTATACATGTGAATTGAGCTGTAAAGGTGTTGGTTCATCAGTTTATCTTGTCAGCGTCATTTCTATTATGTTTATGATACTGACTTTTTTTTTCATTTCATAATTTTTTTTTTAATTTGAGTTTTTTTACTCTAGAATTTTTATTTCAGTATAAATATATAGTACAACTATACAAGTCTCCCTCCAGCCTTAAGGTAGTTTGAAAAAAATTTGCATCTTCTTATACAACACTTTGCAATGCATTCATAGTTATGAATTTAATTAGGACAACTCCCACGAAGCAGATGATTTAAGAGGGTATAATTCGTTTGAAAAAAAGTTTGGAGTTACTGATGAAATCCTTGAAGCAAATGCTAAAGCTAATGAATATTTTTTGTGTTGTACACATTTCTGGAATGAAGATGAAAATTGTATATTGTGACATGTGCTTAATGAGGTTATGAAAGTTAAGTTGAAAAAGGCAGGCGATGATCTAAAAAATGTGGGATGGTGATATGTACAATAGAGGTTCGAGTAGGACAGCCGTCATTAGGTTCCATTGCACTTCATCATGGGCCGGATTCGTGAAGTTGGGCACGACAAAGAAGGTTGTGTTGAGGAGATCATTCAAAGATCAATGGTCGATAAATCATTGTATTCTTTATAACACGTGGTATCGTAGAGATGATCAATTCTTGTTAGTCCTATAAGAAGCTAATGGGAGTTGTTGTATCCAGAGATAAGGAGGAGTTTCTAAATATAGCAAACTGGCAGTATATTCAACTAGAATTTGAGAACTACTTTAAATGTTGTTCAACTCAGATACAACTCCAAGCTCACCTCCATATGATACTATGAAATGTTTAACTGAATGTATTTGTTATGATGATTGTTAAGTCTTTAAGTTTGTTTTATCTACTATTGTTATACTCATTTATGATAATATGTAAAAGATCTCCAATTGAGCTTCGTATCCCCATTTGTATGGTTTTTTCACTAAGTTCATTTTATGTAGCATTGGCTTTAAAGTTAGATTTTCTCAACAAAATTTAAAAACAAAATGTCAATTGCATAACATAAGCATAATGAAATACATCTTCATGAGAGTGCTAACATTATCAGGAGTAACATCATCAAAAGCAAGCATCAATAAAACCTAACAGCATTAGGTACTAACATCATATATAGTACGAACATAAGCTCAGCAAACGTCGCCTTCGTGGTCTCTAGGGCAACGCATCACTGTCGAGGGTGTAATGCTACGGTGGTCAGAGAGGCCTTTCACATAGCATATATTATTCACCCACAACAAAGTCAGGCCTGTACATCAGGTGTCTGAATGGTGCTTTGTACAAAATAAGGGCAGAGGTATGCATGAAGATCCCCTGGCATCTGGTAATTGTAAGTTTCTTTCAATTTGATGCGATGACAGTATATTGAACATTATTTAAGATTGACCATCTTTGTAGCGCAAATTACACATCAAACATTCTTGTGAAGCATATTTCTTTAATTAATTTAGTGGAAATCAAGAAGTCATCCTTCACAGTCACCTCATAGGGACATACTCGAACTCAACTTTATGATCCTATTGTTTTGTAGGCATGCAAGTTTTGGCATAGTTATTATTGGTCACTATTGTGTCCTCAATGCCAATTGATGTAGAGCAGTAATCTCGGATGACATTATGAATATCTTTATTAACAATTGCAACTCCATCATTCAACTCTGGTTAAAGATCATCATCATCATCATAACATTGCTTACTAGAGCCACTACTCATAGTCACATAACCGTAATAATCAAAAGAGAATGATTATGTAGAAGGGACAGGAGCTTCCTGTGTGCGTTGCTTCTATATATCACTATATTTAAAATATTCTTCTTGATTTGCTAATCAATATAAATTAATATATTGGACAGATATTGATATGCAATATAAGGAACTCAATGGTCATGTTCTTTTGGGTTTTACCTTGAAGCACCAACAAGCACTTCAACCCTTTCACCTTGGGTCGAAGATTCATGTATATCTCTTCAATATCAATGTACATGATGAGAAATTCAACAATAGCTTGATATAATAAAACTTTACAAGCATTGTCATCCTTAACACATGAAGCAAAAAAACATTTCCCACAGGCACTCGACAAACTAAGTTGACACAAAACTTCGAAGGATCGTACTTGAGGGCTCTATGAATCCTTAACACAAGTTGTTCTAAGTTTATATTTCTTGGCACTTGCATGGGATGATTCCTACCCCCATAATATGTTGGCGCAAAATTCGCATCCAATTGTAATTCACCTCCATACATTAGCATGAATGTTGCTTCTCGTCCACTCATTTGTGAACTCATACGTTTCGAAACGAAATATCAATAAATCATATATATTTAATATACATTATTATTCATTTACACAATTATATTTCTATCATGTATACAAAACTTAAAATTTCAACATCGAATATTACTATGAAAATAACTTTTCAAATTGACAAAATAATTCTCTTAATACATTATAAAGGTTGGCCGCTTAATACAATATATAATTTCAAAATATACATCATTCAACTACTACAAAATATTTTTGATTTAAACTTCATTCCCCTACTAGAAAAAATATTTTAAAAATAAATAATGTTACACTAGTACAAATTGCTCGTATCAAATAAATGGTGTTGAGTACTAACAAAGCAATAACATTACCAAAAAAACACTTCAAACAAAATTAACTCTAACTAAATTATTGCTAACATAATTATCCTAACCCTAAAATACTTCTATCATGCATAACATAAAAAAAAAAACATAGTAGATTGCTTCCAACATGTTCTCCTTGTCAATAGAAATTTAAAAAAAAAAAATCAAAACTTTGCTTACCTAAACACTCCAACCAACGGAGAAGAGTAGATCAGCAACGTATGGCATGGGGAAGACGAACGAATCAGCACTCGGGTGAGGGAGAAAACCTAAAGGGAAATTAAGCGCATTTTCTAAGCAAGGTCAAAATCGTCCGTTTAACGTGCGACTTAGGTTTGTTATGTCAGCACCAAATCAGATGTTTGACTAGTTCAGTCACGGGTAAATCACCAATTAAATGAGCAACTTTGCCTAATTTTAAATTTTTAAAAATCATGGTTAGGCGCTTAATACGTTTTCTAATTGTGCTTAGTTAAAAAAATTTTCCTAACCTTTATGTAATTTATATTGCATTCACTTCACTTCAAAATTAAACAAAAAAAAAGTAATGTCATGCATTCATTTTACACTCACCCAAACATTATTTCAAAATATTCATTTTACTTCGCATTCTTTTTACACCAAATTCATTTTTCAGACAACCAAACAGCCTCTTTATTTGAATGTAATATGAATATTTCAAATGATTTTTTTAAAAAAATACTTTATTATATAAAAAATTTAAAATATAATTTTGACTAGGAATATAATTCTTTATCTATTGAAATTAAATATTAACTAATCAAAATTTGTAATTATAACTTTTTAGTCTTTTTGATTGCTTTTTTGAGATTACAATCTTAAATAACTATTATGGGTTTTTTTAGGTATAAAAATATGTTTGAATATATTTAAATCAAAATGATAATAAAAAAAATCTTATGAACCACAAACTAGCAATAAATTGCAAATAGTTGAAATTTTCATTCAAATAAATAAAAATTTAGGTAGTTGATACGTTATCAAAAATCATCTTGATCATGCACGAATCTCAGACATAGTTGATTTCAAAACTTTAACAATTAAATTTGAGGCTATATGAACTCCGATATCAGCAAAATTATAATCAAATAAATGTTTCGACAAGATACGAAACAAAATGATCCAATCTAAGTCCAATTGGGTTTAAATCAGTTGCCTAAAGTATATTTGGAAGGTTTGAGATACTAATTGGATAATCAAATGCTCTCTAAATATGGGATGCTTATAGTCAAATCGAGTGGCTCGACAAGATGAATTAAACAAGCCCAAGATTACATAATTTTGATGTCATTAAGGCATTTGAATTCTAAACGAACTCTCTATAAATGAGAGAATCAATATGAGTCGTTCGATAGAGCACTTCGAATTTGACCTTAATCTTCTTCATATTTATGGAGCATGTCACTTTCAATATCTATAAATAGTCCTCCAGTTGTTTTGGTTTATAAGTTGAGTTTTGAAAAAGGAATTTTGTAAGTTTTTTTTTTTTTGGAAAAAGTCGATTTTCTGAAACATTTTAGAAATACCCTAGCTTATCCTGTGCGTTGGGCTTTAAATTTTAAATTTAAGAAGATTTTAACTTAAGTTATTAATTTATTAGAATGATGGGATTAGATTTCTAGAAGGTGGAGACTAAAGATTTTGAATTTGCCCCAAATCCTAGATTTAAATTGGACATTGGATGACAGTAGCTCGAACCTAGCTAATATAGTGCAAAATTTGAACTTTCCCCGACCTGGATTG
This sequence comes from Dendrobium huoshanense, assembly GCA_016618105.1. NCBI lineage: Eukaryota > Viridiplantae > Streptophyta > Magnoliopsida > Asparagales > Orchidaceae > Dendrobium > Dendrobium huoshanense. Next base: position 66,772,851 of record CM028358.1, on the reverse strand, counting down.
GAGCGTCAGCTAATCACCTAGGTGCTTAAAAATTATGAGTTCATTCTTCTTTTATGAAAGAGTGTAGATAAGTTACTTAATTAAGTTTGAGGAATCCAGACCGATATCTAGAGCATATCCTAATTGGCCCCTTGACACATGTAGGGTGATTTGATGTTAAAATAAAAATGCAATTAAAATTTGACTCTTTTTTATTTGTTTCTAATGCAATGCATGCTAATTGACTCGATGAATGCATAAATTTAATATGATGCCATTTTAAAAAGTCTTAAAAATAAGTTTTTTCCTAGAGTTTGCACAACATCTAATTAACAGAACTACACCCTAATAGGTTCAAGTAGTCTGCCAGAACTTGCAAGCGGGGAGGTGCCTAACAACGATGAGAATATTCAAGATATATGCATGAAAAATCCTTTGCAATCCTTATTTCTCATAACATTAGCATTTCTAATGTGAGCTTAAAATTTTAATTTAATTAAAGTAAAAAATAATAATAATCGTACCCTCACGAGCATCTGATCGTTTTAAGCTAAAACAAAATATGACATGTAAGAAAGAAAGCTAATAAAATATGTCATTTCTATTGTATAATAAATAAATAAATAAAAAACAAATCAAATCAATTTAAATTAAATATAATGTCCATGTGGCAAGTAATACTTAATGTTACAACCCAATGTCCTGTAGAAATTAAAAGTGGCCATATACCACTAACAACTGAAAGTTCGTGTAGGCTGTTAAACCTCCAAGAATTAGCTTGTGGCTAAGCAAGAGAGGGGGTAAATTATTAATTTTAAAAATTCTTTTAAAAAAAAATCTTTTGTACTTTTTCAAACACTAAAATTAGATGATTTCAACAATGGATGTGAAAGCAAATAAATTCACAATAACAAAATAATTCAGAGTTTTCAACCATACAGTAAATCATAGAAAAATGTAAAAATTAAAATGCAAAAAATACAAAGAACGAACATTCTAGATTTTATAGTGGTTCGATCAAATATGACCTGCATACACTCATTAGAGGCCTCCACTGTATGCATTATACTAAACATTTCAGTGTCTCTCATTTAGCCCCCACAGCTAAGCAGAGAAGTCTTTATAAAATCTCTTCCATCAACCCGGTGCGATTGAGTACCTTAAATCTTTTTTACCCTCCTTGTGAAGACAAAGAACCTAAAAACCTTTTTTCTCTCCAGTAGATGGCAGAGAAATAAGAATCATTTTACTCCCTCTTGTGGTTGGAAGAGAAAAAAAAATCATTTTACTCCCTTCTAGAGTTGGCAGAGAACTACAATCTAGTGATAAAGAATGTCTCCTCGTAGTCACCTGCAAAACCCTTAAAAAGTTGATTTTGTTAGTGTTGTTAGTCCCGGACGAACTGGCCTTAGTCCTGGACGAACTGAAGAAAATTGTGAATAAATCTGTCAATTTCGTCTGTACGAACCTAGAATAGTCAGGACGAACCATCGGGACGAACTGAACCCGAGAGCATCGTCCAGGGACGAAACAAATTGGAATTAATTTCGTCTGTACGATCCGTGTCCAGAGGAGTTCGTCCCGGGACGATCAGGGCATCGTCCTGGATGATCCTGCTTGATAAGTATCGGATTTGAGATATTTTGGAAATATTTTGAAGAGAGAGAAAGTGAAGGCAGGAGAGAGAAAGAGAAGGAAAGAAAGGGAAAGCTTGGTTTTGGAGCCCGCGGAGCGCATTTCGTCCGACGACGCAGTTGGAAGATTTGTCTATCTCGCAGTAAGGAATCTGAATCATATTTCTGATTTCGAGTTTTTGATATTTCTGTGCTCAGATTTGTGTTTCCGTTACCGAAAAACGGGTATAATTTTGCATTGACAAAAGTTTTATCGCACAACTTTTGATATGTTTTTGATATGATATTTTTACATGATTTGAGTATTTTCTGGAAAGTTTTCGCCGGATATTTTGAGTTATGTGCGGTTTGAATCGAATAGAAAATAATCTGGCTGTTGAAAATTACAGCTTAAGTACGAATAAAGTTTTGAAATATTGTTTTACATGATTTCTAGTAATTTGGTAATTTTCTGTAACTGTGCATTTTATGACTTCTGTCTACTATACGATATTTTAAGGGATTTTCTAGATTGAGCTAAATTATGCTTATTGGTTGCCATGCATTGATAAGATAATGATGAATGTTGTTATATGATTGAAAGCACTGTTATATTACTGTGATATTACTGTGCGTATGAAAGACAAGTAAAGACTGGTTGAACCGTTGGTTGGAGACATGATACCTGTACAGGATGGTGGGCCGACGGGCTTTCCTTTAAATAATGGTTTGGTGTTATCCTCTACTGATCACGTAATTTTTAAAGAAAAGCCCGTCGGCCCACCATCATGTACAGGTATCATGTCTCCAACCAACGGTTCAACTAGTCTTTACTTATCTTTTATACACACAAGTAGTATCACAGTAATATAACAGTGCTTTCAATCATATAACAACATTCATCATTATCTTATCAATGCATGCAACCAATAAGCATAATTTAGCTCAATCTAGAAAATCCCTTAAAATATCGTATAGTAGACAAAAGTCGTAAAATGCACAGTTCCAGAAAATTACCAAATTACTAGAAATCATGTAAAACAATATTTCAAAACTTTATTCGTACTGAAGCAGTAAATTTCAACAGCAATATTATTTTCTATTCGATTCAAACCGCACAGAACTCAAAATATATGGCAAAAACTTTCCAGAAAATACTCAAATCGTGTAAAAATATCATATCAGAAACATATCAAAAGTTGTGCGATAAAACTTTCGTCAATGCAAAATTATACTCATTTTTCGATAACGGAAACACAAATCTGAGCACAGAAATATCAAAAACTCGAAATCTTCGAAATCAGAAATAGGATTCGAATTCCTTACTGCGAGACACACAAATCTTTCAACTGCGTCGTCGGACGAAAAGCGCTCCACGGGCTCAAAAACCAAGCTTTCCCTTTCTTTCCTTCTCTTTCTCTCTCCTGCCTTCACTTTCTCTCTCTTCAAAATATTTCCAAAATATCTCAAATCCGATACTTATCAAGCAGGATCGTCCAGGACGATGCCCTGATCGTCCCGGGACGAACTCCTCTGGACACGGATCGTACAGACGAAATTAATTCCAATTTATTTCGTCCCTGGACGATGCTCTCGGGTTCAGTTCGTCCCGACGGTTCGTCCCGACTGTTCCAGGTTCATACAGACGAAATTGGCAGATTTCTTCACAATTTTCTTCAGTTCGTCCGGGACTAACAACACTAAAAAAATCAGTTTTTTAAGGGTTTTACAATCTACCCACCTTAAGAAAAATGTCGTCCCTGACATTTCCCTTAAGGGTTCAAATGCAAAATCGATACAAAATAAATCCATCCAAACAAAACTCAAATCAAATCGAATCAGAATCAAAACTCGTCGAAAACCATACAATCATCTAGTTCATTCAATCACATGTCATTCAATATGCATGATCTATGTCAATCAATCAATTAGTCAAATCATCTTACCAGCAGAACTTTCATGTCGTTGTTGATCTTCATTCTATTGATTGATTCCAACTGTTTTAAATGTTATTATGATTTATTGACTGATTTGACTGATTTAATCGATATTAATGATATGAGGATTTCTTTAATGATATAGATTCAATGATTTCTATAGAGATTTGACGCAAGCACTGATTTATTGAGCTTTACGGACCTTTAAACTGTTTACTGATTCTTCTGTGGATGTGGATTTAGGAGTTTACTGTTTCTTAATGATACTGTTTATGCACTGACTATCGTTACTGTACTGATTTCCGTATCTGCATTGATTCAATGATCATGTGTAACTGACTGCTATGATTTGACTGATTGACATGCATATTGCTTCTATATCGTGCTTTGATTTCAGTGGTAGGTATTAGGTGACCTGCTGGGCTTTTTGAAGCTCATTATATGTGGTTAATATTTTCAGGTCAGGGCAAGGGAGCAGAAGATTGAGGTTGATCAGGAATCTTCCGATTTTTATTCTTTTGGTTATAGTGATTCTTTTGTACTCAGAACATGATAGATTACATGTGATTAATGTGTAGATCCTGAGTATTGTATATGAATTTTTGGGATATGAATAAAATTGTACATTGATGTTTTAACTTATTGATTTTGTTAGACTGTTTGTTATTGATTGAAGACTATAGATAGCTCTGGTAAATGATTGATAATCTTAATGATTGATCGAAATTCTTTCCAAAGTTATATCTTGGGGCGTTACATCACCCAAGAATCAAAGCAGATACTTGAAAAAGATTGGAAGAAACTTTACTTGGAGTAACCTTGTGAAGCTCTCACAACTCTCACAAGAACTCTCCCTCTTTACTCTCCTAAAGCTCTCCTTCAACTCTCTCTAAGCTCCCTCTCAAGAAAATTAAATGGAAGAAAACTGTCTTACAAGATAATGTAGGATTTTAAATAGAAAGCCTCCAAAGAAGCCCTAAATTTCAATTTGTTGTCAAGGATCATCCCATACGATCATTAGATTGTCATGTACGATTAGTGCAAAATAATATGAACGATTAACATCACTAACAGGCCTGCTAAGCACTACACTCATAGCCAACAATTGTACTAGTGAATATTTGTAACCATTAGATCCTAACAAACCAATACATCTGAGTTGTACACATGTTTAGTATATATTAGCTATTACCATCTATATATGTAATACTATGGCTACAATAATAGATATGCTTTTCAGCACCAACTCTTTATTACTTGTCTCTGTTATTCTCTGCTAATTGTAGCAGAGAAATCTGTTTCTTCATGGTATCAGAGCATTAGCCTCACCGACATCGATCCTCTATAATGGCGAACTCTTTTGACTCCAAAAATTCTGAAGGTGCTACAGAAGCATCTCTCGAAGACACCTCACATCACATCTTCTCTCAAGTTTGAATCTCTAACATCAAATCCATTGTCCCAACCTAGTTGTCTAGCAACAACTACCCAATGTGGAAATCACATATTATGAAGCTGTTTCGTGCGAATGGCTTTGCCAACTTCCTTGGTCCCACTATCGCTACTCTTACTAGTCTTTTACTTCAACCAAATAGAGCTACTATCCCAAATCCAAGTTACAACCAATTTCTCCTAATCGATCAGAACCTTGTAGCCACAATCTGCTCCATGATCACTCCAGCTATTCTTCCCTACATCCTACATATTGTCTCATGTCGTGATATATAGATCACTATCGAGAAATGACTTTAAGCTTCAAACAGATCTCGTGTCATACAGCTAAAAAATGAGCTCCAAAATATGAAACACCTCTCCATAACTCAGTACCTTATAACCATCAAAAAGTTTGTCAACAACTTCAAAGCAGCTCGCTCAGTCGCCAATCAAGAAGACATACTTCTTTATACCCTGAATGGACTACTAGGCATTCAAAACAGCAATCCAAACCAAACTGATGCCTATCAACCTTGATAACTTGTATTCACTCCTCATCAAAGAAGAAACAAATCTGGCATCCTAAGCTGCTAGAGAATCCTCTGCTCCCGATATGTAAATAGCCCTCTATGCAGCCCGCGGTCATGGCCGCCGAGTGAAAGTTTGTGCAGGTTGTTAAACCTAATAGAATTGTCCCAATACTAACCAAGAGGGGGGTGAATTGGTAATTTAAAAAAAATTATTGGATTCTTGAACTAATTTAGAAATTTAAATTAATGATCCTTAAATATGTAGTTACATTTAAACGAAATAATTATCAAAGAATCTTTCAACCACAAAAATTTAAATGCATGAAATAAAAATGTGAAAAAAATAAATAACACAAGAAGAACCACCATATTTTATAGTAATTCGGTCAAACCTGACCTACATCCACTCTCTGGAGATTCCTTCTCAAGTTATTGCACTAAACAATAGTGACTCTCCTTTTGCCCCCATAGCAAGGATGGAATAATGCCCTTACGAACTCTCTTCCACCAACTCGATGCAGCAGAGAACCGACACCTTTTACACTCTCCAAGCGAAGGAATCGTATCATCACATCCTTTTTCACCCTCCTAATGAAGGCAGAGAACCATCATATCCATTTTCACCCTCCTAGTGAAAGCGTATAGAACCGTCACGTCATTTTTCACCCTCCTGGTAAAGTAAAGTACATTGATCCAATGTTGAAGATCTTATCCTAAGAGCCTCCAAAGAAGTCAGATAGAAACTTAAAGAAGAAGACAAAGAAGATCCTTACCTTAGACAACTTTGTGAATATATCAAAATTTCTCTTCACTAGATCTCTCACTCTTCACTCACAAAAGTTCTCCCAAACACACTCTCAATGGTCACTCTCAAAAGAAGTTTACAGCAAAGGATTCTCTCAATCAATTTTAAGTACATAATTTATAGAAAAAATTATGAAAAATCATCCAAAAACTAAATTTTGCAAGAGATCCATCCTACAATTGTACGGTACGATCATATATCGTGGATCGTACCGTACAATACAAACAATTTAAAAAATTGGGCCTTTCATTTGGTACGAACCTTATTCGTACTTTGTAAGTCATATGAACGAATTAAGATCGTATTGCACAAACTGCTCAAAAATGAACAAGTTCATATAATACGAAAGGAATTTCGTACTCTGTCAATCGTCTGTACAAATTAATATCGTACTGTACGAACTATTCAAAAATGAACAAGTTTGTCTGGTACGATATGGTACAAAAGGAATTTCATACTTTGTCAGTCGTTTGTACGACTTGACATCGTACTATACGACTAGTTCAAACAATTCAAGCCATTATTTGATTGATTGCGGCTCATTTGGTGAGATTAACCATGGTTTAAGCTTAATTAGCGAGGGTTAATACAAACAGATTGAGGCTAAGCATTCATTTTATTCTTGCTGCTTCTTTAAGCTCAAGAGAATCTCCCTAAAGCTTTTTCCAGCTTTCAATAGTCACCATGAGTCTCAGCCAAAATTTAGATAAAGGCTTTCGCATGCAATTTATTTTATGAAATTCAAATATTAGCAAAACAATAAAGAACGGCAATCGAATAGAAATTGGCATATCTAAATTTTTTAGAAATATATAATAACTAATAAAATTTTGATTCTTGATTGCATTATCTTTAATTTTAATTAAAAAGCTCAAATATAGTAGCGCTTAACAGAAGATTGATAATGCAACTTGAATGTTCAGATTGAGCATTTCAGGCCAAAACAAAATTGAAGCACCAACTTTTTCAATCATATTTTATTGGAGAAAGTTCAAATCGCAACCCAGAAAGGATTACATGGGCTTAACAACAAGATAAACTACTCCCGTTATAAATGAGATAATAAATTACATAAACGTGTCTTATAATACACAATTTCACATACCAAATTTACGTGCCTATTGTAGGGCAAATTATTAGGTCCGGTCACCGGACCTAAATTTGCGTCCGGATTCCATGCGTTTTTATTGTACTTTTGAAGTATTTTTGCAAAAGGGCAGCTAATACAGAATTTTAATTGCATATTAGCTGCTTTTTTGTTGAGTATTTGCAAAAATAAAGTAAAAGCACAGTAAAAGCGCAACAAATATGTCACTCATTGAGTATTTGGTGTTTTTTTGCTGCGCTCTTCAAATACTCAATAAAAATGCAGTAAAAGGACAACTAATATGCAATTAAAATTATATATTAGCTACACTTTTGTAAAAATACATCAAAAGCGTAATAAAAGCACAGAGATTCGGACGCAAATTTAGATCCGGTGACCGGACCTAATAATTTGCCCTATTGCAGGTTGGTGGAGTGAAGTTTGCCACTTGATCTGGTCCATATATTCCTTCTGTTAGGAGAACTCCTTGGTTCATATTTTTCCATTTGTTCGTCCAGTTTTGACACATCCAAGGAAAGCTTTTCCTTGATGAAAGCGTCCAAGTTGAAACTGTTGGCATCTTGGATATTTTTAATAGTCGTGCTGCTTTCTGATTGCTGAAATTTTGCTAAGATTTTCTGACTTCTGAAAAACCCAGGGCTGGTCTGTTCGAAATTCAAGAACCGCTTTATGCTATCAAGTGCAGGGTCGAAGATGTCAAAAAAGCCTGTGACCCATGAAGCATCATCCACGACCTCCGTGCGCTGAAATTTATTAACTGATGTTAGGCATTAATGTAATGGGTAGTTTTATTGAAGAATTAAAGTATAGTTTATTTATAGGTTATTAGATATATTATATTGTATGGATGGTTGTTAATTCATAGGTTATTATATAGATTAGAAAGTGTAATAAGTTATTAGTTCTTTTCTAGTCTATAAATACCCCTCTTGTGGGAAAAATTAGGGCCTATAAAATGAACGAAAATTAACCTTGATGGCTGCTCTATTTCTACCTAAAGTATCTTCGAATTATCTAAAACTTTTTTCTCACAATTGCCTAAAGTTTTACACAAACTATAAATTGCCTAATTATTATTATGTTTTTTGTGATTTTTGTTTGCTTTGTTTCAATGGTAACAATATGATATAAACAAAACATAAAACCAACATAAAAGGACTAGGCAACTCCAGCTTGCCTATAAATTAGAAAACTACTAAGCATCTATTAAACAACCTGATATGTCTAATAACATAAAAATTCAGTGGACTCACTAATCGTCCATTAAAATTACCATTAAATTAATGCTTAACACTGAACTTTTCAATTTAATCATCTAGATTTAATACGACTAACAACCTTTGGACAAAATCATATTTAAAGCTATAATGCATATATACGGACACGGCGACACGAATACGACAAGACACAGACATGGGACACATAATTTATTGAAAATATAGGATACGAACACGGGTTGGATACGATATTATAATTTTTATATTTTAAAAAGTGTATAAAAATTGAATGAGTATAATATTAAGATATATTTATAAATAACAAGTTATTTAATTAGAGTTTGTGCTTAAAATGATTAATATTAGGATGCCGAGATTTGGGCATCGATGCCATGTATTAGACATCGAGAGAGGAGACGGCAATACTGTCGAGAGTCAGACATCGATGTTATGCAATAAGTATTAGGCGTCAATGTCAAGAGGACACCTATCATTGATGTTGAGAGGGTGTTGGTCGTCACTGTTAAGAAGACGTTGGACAAAGATGAGAGCGGTCAAATTGTCGATGTAGAAATTGCTAGTGTTGCGCATCAATGTCAAGGCAATGTCTAACTTTGATGTTGAGATGATTTTGAAATGTCAATGTTGTAACGATGTCAAACGTCGATGTTGTGATGACATAGGGCATTATTGTAAAACCAAAAGTCACGACCCACCAAAGAGAAATGAAAATGAGAAAATTTCATGAATTGGGTATTGAGTGTGGATAGAATATAAGAAATTTAATTTTAAAATTTTAAATTAAAATTTTTTTAAATACAATAAATTATATTTAAAAAAATTCATAAAATATTTAAGACACGCGTGTCGGACAAGAGTATCCAATTTATATTTAATATATTTTTAATCGGACACATTTTGACATGTTCAACACGTGTCGTACGCATGTCGTGTCAGATACGTGTCGGACACTTCACGCTTCTTTGGAGAGAAGTGTCGGTGCATCATAGATTTAAAGTAAAACAAAACACATCTTAAAGATAAAAAATAAAGAAAAACAGAAAGTTGAAGGGAGTACAGAAAATCAAGCAGTCCTTCCTAGCGAAATTTGATTAAACGTTGGAAACGAGCCATGTAAACTAGACTTAAGGAAGAGGGCAAATCACCTATTAAATGGGCGAGATTTGTTACATCAGCCGTCAAGCAGCCTATAGTATTAGTCGAATAATTGATTATTATTATTACCATTTATGATAAACTACATTAGCTTATAGGCTTAAGAAACAAGATGCATCAATTTGGCCTGGGGCCTGTAACTTCAGGATGTGTTGTTCATTTTTTTTAGAATTTATATCCATTTTATTGGATGGCTAACATTCCTGAGGAGGACTTGCTATGCTAAAACAAAGTTCATGGCCTTTAAAGTTGTCCATTATAATTTTTTCTTTTTCGGGCTTTCTTCTTAAACGAGAGACTTCAATAAACCGCAGAGCTAGAATGCTACATATTCTAGGACGAGCACTAGTGTAACAGCATTAAAGGTCTATAAGAATGTCTAATCGTGCCTTTTGATCTAATTAAAGTGCATCAAGCACTTCTATGGATGTTATGAATCAAGGCAATCAACAAATTTTGACACATTTTGAAGATATTTTAATATCTAAAGCTTATAAGATTGGCAACTAAGATGATAGGAAATAATTTTTAACATATTTCACATCAAAATTTTTTTATATAAACATGAAGAAATGTTCATTTTTTATAACATGAAGTTACTTATTAAGGTTTCTGATAGGAAATACTTGATTCCAACTTCCAAGTATTTCCTAATCACTTTAGCCAAAGATCTCACAGCAAACTGCTGTCCACAGCAGGAAATCAGCCAAAACAGTGGGAAAACACAAGAAAAACGATAGGAACACGAAGTAAGAACTTGTATTTTACTAGAAGATGAAAGGAAAATAGCAAAGATACAAGGATCCTCTATTCGAGAGGAGGATCGCACTCTCCCAATCTCTAGAATTCAATCTAGAGCCCTAGCCACCAAAGAAGAACAAGAAAACTTTTACCAAATATCTCATAACCCTAATCCCCCCTATTCTCCCCTACTTAATGCATACAATTCAAATCTAAAACAAAAGGACCTAATTACCCTTGCTTCCCCTCCTTTTGGCTCCAAGAAACAATTCAAACTTCAAGTGGACCCCACCCCTCTCCCTTCTTCTTGTGTCCGCCGGCCCTCCTGGCGTAAATAATCAAAGCCGGCCCAAGGGGCTGGGCCGGCTGAACCGGTCCTCCTTGGACCGGTCTAACATTACCGCCCTCCCAAAGAACCACCTTGTCCTCAAGGTGGAAGTCAGGAAACTGTTGCTGCATCCGCTCGTAAGGCTCCCACGTGGCCTCGTAGTCAGGGAGATTCTTCCATTTGATCAAGACTTCAGTTGCTCCATCCTTTTTCTGACGAACCTCCATGAGCTCCAAAGGTTCCAGTATCATCTCCATCTCTTCCGTTAATGTTCCTGGCAGCTCCGTACTGGTAGCATGATTCCCGATGGCGCTCCTCAACTGGGATACATGGAAAACGGGGTGTATTGTCGACGTCGGTGGTAGCTGCAGACGATAGGCCACTGCTCCAATTTTTTCCAACACTTCGTAAGGACCGAAGTACCTTGGAGCAAGTTTCTCATTTCTCCGGTTGGCGATCGTTTTCTGTCGATATGGGCGGAGTTTCAAAAATACCTTCTCACCCACCTCAAACTGAATATCCCTCCGATGTCCATCAGCCTGTTTCTTCATAATCTATTGAGCCCTCAGCAGATGTCTCTTTAACTCTTCAAGTGTCTTATCCCTCTCCTCCAAATACTCCTCGACGGACGACACGGGTGTACTGCTACTCCCAAAATGCACCAAGTGGGGCGGGTCCCTTCCGTACAACACCTTAAATGGAGTCATCTGAGAGGCTGAATGATAAGAGGTGTTGTACCAGTACTCGGCCCATGATATCCATTTTGCCCATAGCTTGGGTGTTTCTGATACGAAGCACCTCAGATACGTTTCCAAACTTCTGTTGACTACTTCTGTTTGTCCATCCGTCTGTGGGTGGTACGCCGTGCTTCTCTTTAGTACTGTCCCTTGCAGTCTGAACAACTCCTTCCAGAAATGACTGAGGAATACTTTATCTCTGTCTGATACTATCGCTTCTGGTACTCCGTGTAGTCTGACTATTTCCCTGATGAATACTGATGCTACAGTCACTGCGGTGTATGGATGGCGGAGAGGAATAAAATGAGCATATTTGCTCAATCTATCCACTACTACTAGAATCACCGTGAATCCCTCAGAACGGGGTAGCCCATCAATGAAGTCCATAGATATCTCCTCCCAGACTCGTCCTGGTAATGCCAAAGGCTGCAGTAATCCCCCTGATGACATGGCCATATACTTATTTCTTTGGCAGATCTCGCACCTGGATACCATCTCTTCCACATCTCTGTGCATACCTTTCCAGTAAAGCTAAGCTGCTAGCCTCCTATAGGTCTTTAGCACTCCTGAATGACCTCCCACTGCAGTTCCATGGAACTCCTGGAGCAATTGTGGAATGTGTACTGACGTTCTGGGCAACACAAATCTCCCTTGATACAACAATCTCTCCCCCTCCAGTGAGTACCCTGGATGGCTCCCTTCTTCTTTCACTAATTCAGCTCTGATCTTGCTTAATTCCCCATCTTTAGCACTCTCCTTCTTTATGGCTTCCCAATCTAGCATCATTGGGATTGATACAGCTACTGTCTGCAACTCGCCCATGCACCTGGACAAGGCGTCTGCTGCCTTATTTTCTACCCCAGGCCTGTACTGAATTTCAAAATCATACCCGAGCAGTTTTGATAGCCACCTCTGATGCTCCTCGGTCACCATGCGTTGCTCCAACAAATATTTCAGGCTCCGTTGATCAGTCCGGACGATGAAATGCCTTCCAAGTAGGTAGGGACGCCACTTTTGGATGGCCAAAACAATTGCCATCAATTCCCTCTCATATACAGATTTCAGATGGGCTCTGGCAGTCAACACTTGGCTGAAATAAGCAATGGGCTTGTGGCTCTGCATCAGCACTGCTCCCAGCCCGTATCCTGATGCATCTGTCTCCACAATAAAGACCTGAGTAAAATCCGGTAAAGCTAAGACCGGGACTGTGGTCATAGCTTTCTTCAACTGCTCGAATGCCGTAGTAGCTGCCTCCCCCCATAAAAATCCATCTTTCTTCAACTGCTCAGTGAGTGGCCAGGCTATAGTGCTGTATCCCTTCACAAATCTTCTATAATATCCTGTAAGCCCTAGGAACCCCCTCAGCTCCCTTAGATTTTTGGGCAAAGGCCACTTAAGCATGGCTTCAATCTTAGACTGATCTGCTGCTACCCCTTCCTTGGATACGACATGACCCAGGTACTCCACACTGGTTTGGGCGAAGCAGCACTTCTTCAAGTTAGCTCTCAGCTGGTGCTCCTGGAGAACCTCTAACACTTTCTTCAAATGCCCCCAGTGTTCTTCCTCCATTCTACTATATACTAAGATGTCATCGAAGAATACCAAAACAAATCGCCTCAGATATGATTTGAAGATCGTATTCATGAGTGCCTGGAAAGTGGCTGGGGCATTGGTGAGGCCAAATGGCATCACCAGGAACTCATAGTGACCCTCATGAGTTCTGAAAGCGGTCTTGGGCACATCTTCTTTCTTCATTCGGATCTGATGATATCCAGATTTCAGGTCGATCTTGCTGAAAATCACCGTTCCACTCAATTCATCCAACAATTCGTCAATCACTGGTATGGGAAACTTATCAGGTACCGTTTCCTTGTTGAGTGCACGATAGTCTACACAAAATCGCCAGCTGCCATCCTTCTTCTTCACCAATAGAACAGGACTAGAGAACGGGCTGGTGCTGGGCTTGATGATCCCTGCTTCCAGCATTTCTCTGATCAACCTTTCTATTTCATCCTTTTGAAACTGAGGGTATCGATAAGGCCGCACGCTGACCGGCGACACTCCCTCCCTTAATGTGATGGCGTGCTCTTGCTCCCTGGATGGTGGTAATCCTAGAGAGGGTTGAAAAACCTCCTCGAAATCCTGGATCAAAGGCTGCACTGAGAGGGGTATGTCTCCCTCTTCCTCCCCACTCCCTCCCTCTAAGCTGTGTAATTCCACCAAGTATCCTCCCCCTTCTTCCTGAATTGTTTTGATTAGGGATTTCAGAGAAACCCCTGCTTTGGTCAGCCCGGCATCCCCTTGGATCACCTTTTTCTTTCCCCCTTTTTCCAACTCCATTCGTAGTGTGCCCCAATTGATTTTGGTTTCCCCCAAAGTTTGTAACCACTTCATCCCTAGGATGACATCCGTACTCCCCAGTTCCAGGGGAAGGAAGTCTTCCTTCACTTGTATACCTTGAATTTTTAGAACCACTCCTTTACAAACTCCTCTTCCCATTTCCACCTTTCCCGTGCCCATCATCACTCCATAGCCTCCCGTATCCACTAACTTCATCCCCAATAGCTCCACAAGTTGGGTGGAAATGAAATTGTGGGTTGCCCCACTATCAATCAGCACCACGACCCCACGGTCAGCTATCTCTCCCTTCACCTTCATAGTGTGACTCGGAGTGAATCCAACTACAGAGTTGAGAGAGACTTCTGCCACATCCAGATGCATCTTCTCTTCCTCCTCCACTTCAGACTTGCTCCCATCTTCCTCCTCGTCTTCCTCGTTATCACAAACGAGGAGAACCTGAAGAGTTCTGTCTCTGCACTTATGCCCTGGCATATACTTCTCGTCACATCGGAAACATAGCCCCTTTGCTCTCTTCTCCTGTACCTCCTTCTCATACAACCTCTTGAACTGTCCCCCAATACCTCCCCCACAAGATCTCTCCCTGGGCACCTCCCTCTGGTTCCCTGGGGCTACCCCTTTTGAGGGTAGTACAGCGGTAGTCATCTTGTACGATCCCCCCAAGTAGTTGCCTCGAGCCCCTCTTTCCGATTTCTTCTGATCTTCCACCAATTGCGCAAGCTCCATAGCCTTGCCTAAGTTCCTTGGCTCCAGCACCCGGACAGCTGTTCTTATCTCCGGTTTGAGCCCTTTCATGAAATTCCCTTCCAGGGCCGATTCGGAGATATGATCCAGACGGCTAGCCAAGTACTCGAATCTGTCCCGGTAGTCGGCCACGGTCCCCTCCTGAGTCAGAGCAAAGAACTGTTCATAGAAGTCTCCTCCCCCGTCGGCTCGGAAACGCTCTAATAAACAATCCTTGAACTCTCGCCAGGTCCTGATAGGCTCTCTTCTGTCTCTCCACTAGTACCATGCCAGCGCCTTCCCTTCCAGACACAAACCTGCTGCCGTCAGTTTTTCGTCATCTGTCAACCCGTTGACAGCGAAGTAGCGCTCCACCTTGTATATCCAGCCATGGCCATCTTCACCCTCAAAGATGGGCATCTTCAACTTCCTCACCTTCGGATCCCTCCCGTTACCCCGGAAATCTCCGTAACCTCCCGTTCCTCGAAGAGGAGGTGCTCCCCAGGTGTCCCGATCCTCCCTCCGACGTTGGTAATCGAATCCTTCATCATAATCCCCTCTTCCCCTTTCAAAATCAGCACCTCGACGCTGAAATTCAGCACCTCGACGCTGATATTCTTCTCTCCTTTCTCCAAAATCCGCACTACCTTCATATTCCCCCCGCCTGCCTCCAAAATCCACACCTCGACGCTGAAAATCAGCACCTCGACGTTGAAAATCAGCACCTCGGCGGTCATTCCCCATGCTCATCTCTTCTCTAGAGAGTGGCTCTAGAGGTGGCATGTCGTCATCCCCTTCAAGAATCTCCACCTCCGGATTCCTCCTCCCCCGGATTGGGTTTGGAATTCCTCCTACGCCATGGCCGTCAGTAGTCTCTCTCACTTCCGATGTACCCTGATTGGTTTTCATCTCCAATAGTTTCTTCATCATTTCTTCCATAGCCGCGAACCTCCCTTCCAACCTATCATTGTTGGTGGAGATTTCCAGGAACTTTCCCTCCATATCTGTCTTCAGTTGACCGAACTCGCCTTCTAATACTTCCACCTTCTTTCCGGCCATGTTTCTTCTATCGGATCCACAAAAAACTTCTTCCGGAGACGAAGATCTTGCTGAAATTTCAGAATTTCAGCCGCCGGTGGTCCCGAATCGATGCTCTGATACCAATTTGATAGGAAATACTTGATTCCAAGTATTTCCTAATCACTTTAGCCAAAGATCTCACAGCAAACTGCTGTCCACAGCAGGAAATCAGCCAAAACAGTGGGAAAACACAAGAAAAACGATAGGAACACGAAGTAAGAACTTGTATTTTACTAGAAGATGAAAGGAAAATAGCAAAGATACAAGGATCCTCTATTCGAGAGGAGGATCGCACTCTCCCAATCTCTAGAATTCAATCTAGAGCCCTAGCTACCAAAGAAGAACAAGAAAACTTTTACCAAATATCTCATAACCCTAATCCCCCCTTTTCTCCCCTACTTAATGCATACAATTCAAATCTAAAACAAAAGGACCTAATTACCCTTGCTTCCCCTCCTTTTGGCTCCAAGAAACAATTCAAACTTCAAGTGGACCCCACCCCTCTCCCTTCTTCTTGTGTCCACCGGCCCTCCTGGCGTAAATAATCAAAGCCGGCCCAAGGGGCTGGACCGGTCCTCCTTGGACCGGTCTAACAGTTTCATGTTTCTACAAACAGCCTGGCCATAGATCTTGGAAATATTAAATCCATCACGGATTAGCTTAAGACTCTTTATGATATTCATAGCTTTCATGGTTTAGCAACAATTTATCATCATTTAATCATGTTTTTTCTACCATCTGCTCTCTTTGATGTTCATAGCTTTCATGGTTTAGCAACATTTTATCATAATTTAATTGTGGTTTTTCTACCATCTGCTCTCTTTGATGTTCATAGCTTTCATGGTTTAGCAACATTTTATCATAATTTAATTGTGGTTTTTCCAACATCTGCTTTCTTAGCTATAGTGTTGAAGATATACATCTTTACTTGCTCCCCAACTACTCCAACTTTTAATCAAAGTAAGATTCTTCTGATAACATCTCTTGCTTCTAAACACCCAAATTTAGACATTTATGATCTCTCATTAACCAACAATGTAAATAAAATCAAATTATTCACCTCCTTCAACAATAAAATAAAATTCCCGACAACTTTGATAAACAAAACTATTATCACATTAAATTCACATGATGAACGGGTGTTTGCTCAAATCACCCATTAAATGGGCGATTCAATGATGTCCCTTCGAATAATTTCTGATTGCAGGGTCTCCCTCAGGAGAGGTGCTCCTTTCTAAATTTTATCATCCATTAGCTTACATTTCTATGCAAGTACCTCTGTAGAACTGATAGGAAAAACTTGAGTTCGCAAGCAACCCTAAGGGAAATGCTTGAGTTCGCAAGCAAACTTACCACTAATTGGTGAAAACAGCGAGAATCATGCAAAATCTGGGTGAAATCAGCCCCAAAACGATGGATTGCAATAAGAGAATCAAAGTCAAACAAATACAAAGTAAGATACAAGTGATCCTCAATTCGAGAGGAGGATCGTTCTCTCCCAATCTTTAGACAATGAGTCTAGAGCCCAAGAAGCTAAAGAACTACCAGAGAAACAAATCAAGCATAACTCTCACCCTAAAACACCTCATGCTATTTAATACATAAACTTTCTAAATCAATTTCCCCTCCAAATCCCTAGCCGACCCCCTCCTTTTTTAATTTGAACTCAATTGGAATAGTGGGACCCACTATTGTGGGCGACAAGCATAGGGGAGGCGGGACTAGCCCGCCTCCTATAAACCCAAACTGGCCCTAGACGGGCCGGTTGGTATATACATTATCCTAACAATCTAGCAATTGGAAAATGAAGAATATTCACAAGAATGTGGCACAGACAAATAAAGCTTATTTTAAACATCAACAAGAAAAACTTAGCTGAGTATATTCAAATTTGTTTATGCATGACTAACCAGCTACTTCTAGATGCTACTTGTGTATGAAGTCCAAAATAACATGAAAAGCAAAGTGATGGCCAGAGAGATTCAAAATACCATTTTAATGAAAGGAGCATCAAGTCCTCCTTGAGGAGAGAATAGATTTTTTTTTTCTAAATATTAAGTACAACTCATGAAAATGTATTAGAATAATATGAGTTGCCCTCTTTTAACTCTTCGCCTCTTCAAGAATTCTACCCCATAGAATTTAAATGTTGATGAATTTAAAAGAAAAATTAAGGGAAAATAAACAAACAAATATGAAGTTACAAAACTAGGAATGCAAATATGCAAATGCAACAATACTAAAGACTCCTATCATAGAAGAGTAGTGAAAGGCAAGACTCCAATCATATAAGAGTAGTGAAAGGCATCCAAATAACACTGACAACATGTTAGAATCAAATTCAATGTAATAGACTTAGCTAATAATTTCCCAGAAGTTCTTTGAAATTTTTAAATAAAAGCATACTTTGCAGAACTAACCTGCTGAAAATATAAATTTCTTATTTCTTCGGCCCGTACAGCATTTCCATGCTCCTCCTCCAATGCAGCCCAAGTCATCCATGTCACATAACTCTGAGAATTTATGTTTAGTGAAGATCTAAACAACCTTCTTGCTGCGGATAAATTTCCAGCCCTCTGTTCTAAAACACCCCAAGCCTGAAAGTTTTTAAGAGAGAAGATTAGAATATTTCAAATAATGTTTCTCACGGTAGACATCCGCTTTGAACCTTGAATAGCCAAAGAATTTCTCCACGTGGTGACCAAAACAAAAAAAACTTGCGCTCATATAAGACTTAATTTTAAATTATGCTAATAGTAAACAAAATTAAAAAACAGCATTCTTCACATAAGCTGAATGAGATAAAAGGCCAAACGGCCCAAACTGCTGAAGTAGAAGAAAAACTCTTTTGCTCGGTGTTAGCCTCAAATGATAGCACGGTATTTACAGAAAAATATCAATGATACGTTACGAAATTGTCACGCTCTTCAACTCTACAATTTTAACACTTGATGCGTCAAACTAACAGAAACATCAGAATACACTAATGAAGCAAAATAGATAATGGTATCCCCGTAGAAGGCATCTTTAAAGCAAGTTTTTAACTAGTAAATATCAACAGACAGTACAAAATCATTAACTAATCAAACAACTTTTGATTCGAAGCATCAACCGTAGATAGTAATTCATGCAATGCTTGGATGGGCAAAATTTTGCTCGGATCCTCAGGTCAAGTCCCTATGGGTTGGCTAGGCTGAGCCTATATTACTTAGTTTCCTATCCTTGCATGCTTTCATTTGGTTTAACTTGAGTTGAGTAACTTTTACCATTTTGAGTGTAAAGACCAAATTTTTATCAATTTAGAGCAAAATTTTTGTAAGAGAGGAAGATCATAATACCCCAATTATTTAAATAAAAAAATAGACTGGCGATAGTGGTTTTAGCGAACTGACACTCCACGGTTCGGCTCTTATAAATAGCACATAGGGACAAAGGGAGCTAAACGAAAGAGGGAAAGCGAGAGGGAGAGCAATGAAGAGAAATCGGAAGAAGAGCAGCAAAGCAGGCTTGAGTAAACGAAAAAAGCAAGAGTGGGAGATTGAATGAAGAAGCCGTAAAAAAGGAGAAGAAAATAAGCAGACAACCTAGAGAGGAAGAGCCTAGGCGCGAGAGGCAGAACAAGGAATTTTTATTTGGTCCGGTCACCTGACGTAGCTCTACGTTCGGACGTCAGTAAAATAGTGCCACGTGTTCTCACGATTTACCGAGCGGCCCAACAACCCCGACCTGGAACGGAGACATGATTGCTATGTTCGCGTGTTGCTAGGTATTGCTCGGTATTGGTCGATTTTGCTCGGCAATAACGAGAAATATTATTTTGTGAAGACCAATACCGAGCAATACCGAGAAATATCGAGCAATACCGAGTTTGTCTCGGTATTGCTCGATATTGCGTATTGCTCGATATTTCTCGGTATTGTTCAGTATTGGTCTTCACAGAGCGATATTTTTCATTATTACCAAGCAATACCGAGCAATAGCTAGAGCAATACCGAGCAATACGCGAACATAGCAATCCCGGGTCAAGTCGTCGGGCCGCGCAGTATTGAGTAAGACCACGTGGCGACATATTATTGGCGTCCGAACATAGAGCTACGTCAGGTCACCTGACCTAATAATTGTTCCAGAACAAGTGCGTACTTAAAGGAAAAAGGGATAGACCAACATTAAGGTTTTTATTATTAATCAATTTTCATTTAGGATTTTATTTTAATTTACATATAATAAACCCTATATTTTAGTTTAACACTTGAAAAAAATAATGGAATTAAAAAAAAAAAAAAAAAAAAAAGTTATATAGCAGATTTGTAAAAGAATTAAAATGTTATTAAAACTTAAGTTTATTCAAATATAAAAGACAAATAAGTTTAACTGTATATGTGTGTGGGTAAAGAGAGTAAAACAAGAGAAGGTATCATTCATTTTGAAAAAAGGAAAAAAAAAAGGACTATTTGAAGTATGCATTTAAAATAGAAATATTTAATTAAATTTAATTTAATGATGATGAAAATTTTCTGATAGGATATTGGATAGTTAATTCGCAGGAATGTAGAGAACATAATGATAGGAATTATTAAAGTAATAATTAATTGTTAAATTTACTTGTGATGAATATTTGAAATAAAAATGGCTAATAAACTCATTGTAAGGATAAGCTAAGCACTAAATTAATGATTTATAAAAATTCATTATGAGTTATGCACTTAAAAAAAATAAAATAATTCAATTAAGTATAATTTATATTTTGGAATAAAATAAAAAAATATATTAATTGATGATATCAATTTTAGAAAAAATAATGCATGGTTTAAATAAGATATTTAATACGAATATCCTTGCATGTATTATCACAGATATTCAACTCAGGGAGGTAGAGTTTAAGGATTAAGAAAGCAAGTCATCAAAGGTTTAGCTACATATATATGTTCTTAATTTATATTAATAATAATGCTTATTCTGAATCAAATGCATTAAAAGATATTGATATTTATTCAATTAATTGTTATTTCAAATTCAATCATGATTAATCTATAACATAGCAAACATTGATCATGTTGCAATCGGTGATAGTTATCATATCATATTTTAATTATTATACCATACAATGGGTATTATAGTGTTGGCTCAAGAAAAATGGCACGAATGCATGAATCCCGCTTTGCAGCCGTAGGATTCCACTTCTCTTAAGTCAGATTGAAATTATCCAGATTTCCCCTGAGGGTAGTGTCAGGGTTTATAGATCTGGGGTTCTTACTTCCTATGAGCGCAAGCGCCCATAGTTAATTACCCCTCTTACAACATAAGAGAGAACTCTCGATTAAGGATGAAATAAATTTTAGTTATTTTTAGTCTCAATAATGGGGAGGTGGAGGTAAACCCGATCAAGATCCCATGGTTCCGTCGTCCCGGGTATACCATAAATTTCAGTCTACCAACACTAACAATCATTGACTGCAGTGTCCAGGGAATCTGATTAGCAGCCATGGGTTGCCTCCTCTCAGGGATCCCGAGTAGACTGAAGTGGAGATGTGTGAATTTTTAGTTTAGTTTAATTTGGGTTGGGGCTTATTACTTCCTTAGAAGTTGCCCGTTAATTTATTTAGTTTGGGGCTTACGACTCCATTAGGAGTTGCCCAGATGATTTCAATTGGATAGGTCTTATGACTTCTTTAGAAGTTGCCTATTGATGGGTCTTACGACGTAGCATTATAAGCTAAGCGGCCCGAGTTGTGAGTCTTACAACCAAGCCATATAGACTAGGATGCCCGAGAATTTTAATTATTTGGGTAGGACTTATGGCTTCCCTTAGGAAGTAGCCTGAAAAATGGGTCTTACAACTTAATCGTTTAGACTAAGATGCCCAAGTGAGGGGTCTAGGTTTGTGTTATCACCTAAACACTTCCCTCAGATATCGGACCTACGACTTCTATTAGAAGTGGCCGGGGTTTTAATTGGGTTTAGGGGTTAGGTTAATTTTTTACCTAAAACTTTCTTCTAAGGTCGGGCTTACAACTTTCTTACGAAAGCTGCCGGGTAGTGGATCTTACAACCTAATTCTTATAAATCAGGCTGCCCATATGATTTAAATTTAGATTGGGATTTACAACTTTCATAGAAAGTAACCCAAGTGTTGGGACTTATAGCTTTCGTAGAAAGTAGCCCGTTAGCGGGTCTTACAACCTGATCCTTATAAATCAGGCTGCCCAAATGATTTAAATTTAGATTGGGATTTACAACTTTCGTAGAAAGTAACCCAAGTGTTGGGACTTATAGCTTTCGTAGAAAGTAGCCCGTTAGCGGGTCTTACAACCTGATCCTTATAAATCAGGCTGCCTAAATGATTTAAATTTAGATTGGGATTTACAACTTTCGTAGAAAGTAACCCAAGTGTTGGGACTTATAGCTTTCGTAGAAAGTAGCCCGTTAGCGGGTCTTACAACCTGATCCTTATAAATCAGGCTGCCCATTAATTTTAATTTTGTTGTTTGGACATTTGTTCTGAATTTATTTGAGTTCGTTGAGTTTATAATTTTGATACTTTTGAGTTTTGACACTAATGTTAGTGTAGTTGTTTTGATTTGTGCTTGTAGTCTTTTTCCTTATTACAGTAGTTTACTTCTTTTTTTTTTTTTTTTTTTTTTTTACCCGTCTTTTCAGCACTGTTACACTACTGGATTTTTTTGTACTTGACTTTCTTGCTTTTCAGTACTTTGCTCTGCCTGCAGTAGTTGGATTCATTCAATTTAATTATGATGCACTGACTACTAATATGTCTGTTTGTAGATGTTTGTATCCAGTGGTTGCAATAATTGGGGCTTGCAATTGCAAAGGATAGGGTCCACAAGTAGTTGTAGGAGCTTTTACAGGGGAGCCTTAAAGAGCATGTAAAGGAATTTGAATGTTTCTGAGTTGTTTGGAGAGTTTGTACAGTTTGTTTGAGAGTTATTATTTGGAGAGGATTTTGGAGAGTTTGAGAGCATGTATATGTCAAATAGTGGACAATATTCTTTCTTCCTTTTTTTTTATTTTATTCAATGCATTTTTTTTATATTACTCGTTCTAATTAGTCAATTAAAATGCTCATGAATTTAAATTGCTCTCAAATAATTTCTTATATTTTAAATAACTTTTGTATTTTATACAATTAATCAATCAATTAATTTTAATTAATTTCGATAAATTAATATTAATCAATTAAAAAAAATTATTAATCAATTGATTAATTAACATTCAAAATTTGATTGCTCTCCAAATTTAAAATTTTTTTTATAAATCCGTGTTTTTTCAAAGTTTGCTAAGTCCAGAATTTTTTCAAGAATATTTCGGCAACCTCCCGGCGTCTCCTCCCCACCGAGGGAGAAATCGGGACGGCGCTGCCGTAATTCTTCCCGCCCGGATCAAAGATCGACGGCGCGAGGTCTTCAATAGTTAAACCATCATACCCGGATCAAAGATCGACGGCGTATGGTCTTCAATAATTAAACCCTCATACCCGGATCAAAGATCGACGGCGTATGGTCTTCGACAATTAAACCATCATACCCGGATCAAAGATCGACGGCGTATGGTCTTCGAAACCTGCTGAAATCCTCTTTTTTTATATAAAAATATTTTTGGAATATAATATCATTTTAATTATATTTATAACAATATATTATAATATAATACATAATAATTATATTATTATATATTACATATAATATAATATAAGAGAGGGAGAGAGGGAGAGAGTAGAGCCCGATCGGAGAGGGAGCGGAGAGCGCGATCACGCACAGGCTCGGGAGCGACGTCGGGGTTCGGGTCAATCGGCGGTTTCGGCGTCAGGCGGGGTCGGCGGCGAATCAGGCCGGCGACTTTGGTGGCGTCGGCTCAGGCGGCGGGACGACAGGAGTCGGCTAGGTCGGGTGGAGGCAGGTCGGAGAAGCGAAGTCAGACGACACAAGGAGTCGAAGGAGCGGCTCTTACGACCCTTCCCCTCTCGCGAACCAAAGCCGAACAGCAAACGAAGGAGCCGGAGATCAACTCGTGCAATCTCGTCGCCTCCTCTGGAGCAAAGCCGAACAACAACGACAAAAAGGGAAGATGAAAGACGAAACCTAGGTATGCGTGCGAAACGATGAAGTCGAACAGGAACGAGAGCATAAGTTTTTTTTTCTTTCTCTGAATTCCTTTCTTCTTTTATTGGTTTCTTTCGTCGAATGACGGTTGTTAGAACGAAACAATGCATCATTCGGTGAGGTGGGGCCGGCGGAGAGGAATGTCGGTTTCTCTGATTTTTTTTTTTTTTTTTTTTTGCTATTTTTTTGTACAGTCAACATATAGAAAATTATTTAATGATATGGACAATGTAAATAAAATGAACTATGTGCTTGCACGTACATGTAGATTGGAGTTCACCTTGTAAATATACTTATTAGGGATGCAATGTACCTACATGCTTAAAAAGATAAATTTAGAAAAGAAAATGAAAATAAAAGCTACCTTAAATAGTAGAATTTAGATGGTGCATCTGTGACAGTTGTACTATATGAAAAAGACACACATATGATATGATATGATTATGCATAAGAACTGTTTTAAAACTTTTGCATTGTCATCTTCAAATAAAAGGAATTACCAAATAATTCATACCAATTTATTTAATATGAAAAGCATGCACATTATTTTCTAATATCCTTCATGCTATTACAATTTAAGGACATGATATATCACCACTAAGTTATAATAGTTGATCATTGTTCTAATTAATTTTTTTTGTGATAAGATATCAATAACTAAATGAGTGTAAGAAGAGAACCCATGTCATAGTTGAGCCTCCATAAAAAAGAGATATTTACTTTGAAATCACTATGCTTATTTTTTAAAAAGAATATTGTGATGTTGGTGGCTTTTTTGACATATTGAAAGCAATTGGTTATTAGTTAATGTAAGTAAATAAAATTTTAAGAAAAAAACTCCGTCCAACTACCTGTTCTTTCCTTGACATATTGAGCCTCTTGGTCGGGTCATAACATAGACCTTGCATCGACCAAGTTTAGCTTGGGTTTGCTTATAGATACATGCTTACCATCACATGTGATTTCTCAAGAAAGATATGAATTTTCATGTGCAAGAAGAAGAGTGATGTTCTAATGGCATTCAAGAAGTGGAAGGCACAAGCAAAGAAAAACCAAGGCAATAAAAATAAGAGATTAAGGATTGACAACAGCTTAAAATTCTATTCTATTGAGTTTGAGAGCATTTTGTCACATAAGATTGTAGTGGGTGCAACTCATTAGAATTGATGACAAAAATAATGAATAAGGCCCTCATAGAGTGGGTCAGCAATACATTGCCTAATGTAGTTTGAACAAGTACTTTTAGGCATAGATTTTTAATATGACATACTACTTAATGAGCAAATATTTATCTGCTACTATTGAGCTAAGAACTCATGAGGAGGTGTGTTCATGTAATCCTAAAAAATATTTAGTTATAAGGTTCATTAGTTCTCTTGCCTATGGTTATGTCAAAGAGTAAGTTCTACGTTAGAGCTCAAAAGGGCATATTCCTTGGATATGCAAATAAGATTAATAGATACAGCATTGGTATGTTGATAGCAAGCATGAGGATCATATATCAATAGGAATGTCAAGTTCAATGAGATAGACGTGCTTTGACAGAATTTTATACAGATTGGTGATTTTGGAGGAGATCAAAAAAGTGGAAAGAAAATAGATTTAAGGTTGATCATGTACAGTTTAATAGCTCACCACAACAACCTATTTTGTCCTGACCTTGGAACGAGGTGACACCACCACAACAAAACAAAGTAATTCTTCTCATATGCCAACAAAGCATATTGGAGCATATTAAAGATGTGTTTATAAAGATTTCAATCATTCTCATATGATTATTAATTCTATGAATGTTGTGGAATCAATTGTTAATCAAGAGCCATCTACTTTTCAGGAAGTAGATGGTGGAAGGTAATCAAGACAATGGACCACAACTATAGTAGAGGGGTTGGAGTCTTTCTAGAAGAATGAGACTTGGGATTCTGTTCAACCCCCTGAAGGAAAATATATATATTAAATGCAAATGGATATTTACGCATAATGAAGGAATTTAAGGTGAAGATAATATCAGATAAAAGCACGCTTTGTTACAAAGGGCTATAATTAAAAAAGTCTGGACATAAGGAAAATTTTATCGCCTTTATTAAGCATAACTCTATTCATACTTTGTTAACAAGAGTTGTAGTGCGTGACCTAGCATTGAAATAGTTGAATGTGAAGAGAACTATCTCCATAGTAATTTGAATGAAGATATTTAATGAAGCAATCAATAAAGTTTGAAATTATAATAAGATCAAGTGTCTACTTAGAAAAATAGAATTTAAAGCTATCATCTCTTTAAAAGCACTACAAATTATCGTTTGTAATACGATATGAATAATTATAATTGTTGTTGTTAGTATTTTTATTTTGATTTAGTTGGTGACCTTGACAAGAAGAAGACAAAGACTGGTTACATCGTCAAACTCTCTTGATATGCCATTAGTTGGAAGGTTTGTCTTAAACCTACAGTTATCTACTATAAAGGCATAGAGTGTTACAGTTTTTAAAGCTAACAAAAAAGCTATTTCTTCGAGCTGCTTAGTTGAAAATGAGTTTGCACCAAGAAAACAAAATAGAGTTTTTTATTTTATTTTATCAGGGTGTACAATTCATAAGAAATAATGCTAAAGATGATGAGGCTTTTGTTCACAAGATCTGCACATAGAAAAATCCTATTGAAATGCTTACCAAGTTAATCCAGTCCTCAAGTTTAGGTAATATCTAGGCCTGATTAGATTTTGCAACTACTAATGCCCTTAAGATTATATATATAAAGTGAAACGCAGAGAAAGAGAAGAAATTTTTAGGATTATATCAAATCTCAGAACTTCTGTAAATATTTCCTTCTAGCCCTAATTCTTCTCACGATCCCTAAACAGGATGGAATTTTATAATATTGGGATCAGGCTAGAAGCAAGAATTGAAAGGATTGGGGGTTTATGGATTTCTTCTTGGAAGAATTTCAAAATCAAAAGTGAGGCCTCTTGATTTTCTATAAATTATAAAGAAGGTGAATGATTGAGAGAGAGGAATAAAGATTTCCTCGCAGCATGGAACAAAGGTAAAGTTCACTACTCCTTGTTTCTATCTTAGAGGCATGGTGACAAGAATTCTTCTTCTTTGGCTTTCTCTTGATTAAGATTATTCCTTATATGGTGAGTTCTCAATTGATTTGATTTTTCTTAATATTTCTCTCATTTTGTGATCCTTCATATATTGAAGGTTCATTATTTGTACCTCATTGCTTTAAGAATGTTATTCTTGACCAAACAATGTAATGCTAGTGTTCTTATACGTGTGATTGTGTTTATTATTTCCATATGTTTCTATATCATATTTACATGCGTGATTCGAGTTTTGTTTCTTCAAAGTTTTTTTAATCTCTCTCTTTGGCATATTCAAAAGAAAATATTTTGGGCTGTTACACTTTCACAAAAGGTCACCCATTCCTACCAACAATCAACAAGCCATTGTAGAGTGGGTTCTTCACACAATTGCTAGTATGATCAAAACAATGTTGATCATCATCAATTCATAAATGCATGGAACCAAAAGAGGACATGATGGTGCATCAGTACTCTTTACGTCAGACCATATTTAACACTTTCAACACTCCTCAATGTAAACAAAGCTTACCGTATTGTCATGAAATTAACCATCCTCCAAGAAAGCTACAAACACCTAAAGGATGCTTTAATTAATCACATCTTCATAGCTTTCAAAGCCAATATGGCACAATAATCATCACGGGATGAATGTGATGCAGTCATCTTTGCTAAATTATAGTCAAGACTAGCACTCTTAATATAAGAAGACCTTTGGTATAAAGCTAAGAATTAAAAAGGAATTCGAAAAAAAGCTCTCTTAATATAAGAAGACCTAGCCATTTGTAGCTTCAATTAGTTAAAACGAGTATCATAATCCTTTTACAGGTAGCTAATGTTAGCAAGTTAGAAGAGTTTTGTCGGTGCATGGCATTCAGGAAGGAAATGCAACAACATTTGACAACATCCATTCAATCTACTCTTAACATTTGTAGTATGCAACAAGTATCATCCCACAACAACTATCATGACATCGTAATGCTCTTATTTGTCAATTTTTTAGCGGCAAGCATAATCACAAACCAAACTCAACAATATAAGTACCTGAAGGCAACGGGCAGCACTTGCACTCTCTAAGTCAATTGATAGAGCCCTTTGATAGAGCTCTCTAGCAATATTTATGTTTCCTTCTTTCCATTCCATCCATCCCCAGGCCTAAAAAAAGTCATATATCAAAATTTGGAGAGGATATATAGCAATAAAAGAATCTATTAAATTTTTTACAGAAAAGAAAGTCTCACTATAGCCAGAACTACAACAATACTAAACTTTAAAAAATGGTACTTAAAATGATCTAATATCTGCGGAATATTTATTATTTTCATATGCTTTTAGTACAAGTATTTTTTTCATGAAGGTAGAGAAAAAAAAATGCAGACATAAATAGTTCCATTTGAAAGTAAGAAAACACTTAGCTTCATTATTGAATGAGTTTGCAAATTAGTCCTACACAGAAAGCAATATATTCTACTCTCACATGACTAATGTATAATCATGGGAAAGACAAAACATAACAAGATGTTTCAAGCACAACCTTTTCCAACTCAACTACATTTAAAAAAAAAAACCTACTAGCAGACAAATCTTTTTTCCCACTTTTACCATTGCGACTTTTCATCAATGAGGGAAGCATTTACCAATATTTCAAACGTGATCCCTACATGAAATTTGCTGAATTATTGACGAGAAAATAATAGAAAACTTTGTTTGACACTTATCCCGCAGAGACATGGTCAAGGTCTTATGGTCATGTTATATTATAGTTTGATGTTCTATAGTAAAGTTCATTTAAAGACATTATAAATGTAATCCTATAATAAATCATGTATTTCAATGGTGCAAAATCAACATGGAACGGAGCATCCTTGGTGCCATTTGCTTGGCGTAAAGCACATGTTCAAAATGACACATGCTATTTGCGCCATATAGATGCAACAGTGCATGGCGCAAAACATGTTGGTCACTATTTTTTTATTTTAAATTTAAGATTAATATTTATATTTATATTTATTAATTTTATCATTTTTTATTAACTTAATAGTACCACCATTACATATAAATGTACCTTAATTTCTAAAATAGATGGCAGAATTTATTTATGAAATATCTTTTATGTTTATCAAAACAATTGATGCCACATATATTTATTTATTATTCACAATGTCATTCGCATATTTAAAACGAAGGTAAAAAGTTCACATATCTACTTCCTCATAGGCATTCGAATGAATGTCATATATAGTTAAAAAAAAATGTATAAAATTACGTAATATTGCAAATAAAGATGATAATAATTACATGACATGTATTTTTTGTGGAAAATAAAGAGGATTATGAATTAGGAGAAGATGCACATGAAGGAAATGAGGCATATTTAGCATTTGATGATGATGATAACCTTCAGAAAGACAAGTTTAATTTCTGACAAAACAAATAGACTTAGAAAAAACTATTACAATGTTTTCAATTTTAAATGGTTGGGATGTTGATTACTTAAACTTAAACTTCAAGTTTAATGATTTTATTATAATGATGATTTATTTTTCCATTTAATAGCACTTCATATTAATATCTATTTGTGTTTACAATTATTTAATACATGCATCATATGTAAAATGGCGTGTGTCGTGCCATTTGTTATGCGCTATGGTGTCATGGGCAACTTTGTATTATGGTGAACCATTAACAGTTGACAAGTATGCCATAAATTGAGGTGATCAAATAAAAGAATAATTTGCTTGAAGAAAATTGACATGTTAATAAGCTATATCACTAATAATAGTGATAGATTATGCATGTTGAAACAAGTTAAGCAAGGAATGAAAAAGGTTACATGACTAAAGAAGAATTAAAGTTAGCCATTATAAATATCTTATTTGTAATTACAAATATTAAAATAGGTATTAAGCTAAGGCAGCTGACATTTAATGATTACTTGGAAGATCAAATCGTGCAAGGCAAATGTGAGTTTATTTGTTCATTTATTTATATGAGATAATTTATTATTATCAGACCATATAAATACTTGTTCATTTATTTATATGAGATGATTTATTGTTATCAAGCCATAACTACAAATATTTTACATTAATTTA
This sequence comes from Dendrobium huoshanense, assembly GCA_016618105.1. NCBI lineage: Eukaryota > Viridiplantae > Streptophyta > Magnoliopsida > Asparagales > Orchidaceae > Dendrobium > Dendrobium huoshanense. The sequence goes on along the minus strand of CM028358.1, from coordinate 66,742,787 downwards.
TCTATTTCAATGCAAAATAATTTATCATACTGAAATAAATAAAGTACCTGTTCCCACTCTATGCTATAAATGTTTTTATCATATTACATAATATTTTCTCATAAAAAGGTAATGCATGCTAAGAAGTATGCAAATAAAATGATGCATATAAGAGTGTTTGCATGTGTATATTGATAAAAGAAGCTCTCATTTCACTCCTTTTCTTTTTCTCTTGAAGAGTGCTTGTAGTGAGAGAAACCCATGAGAGGAGGTGACCAGAGTTCACCTCCACACTCAAACAAGACTAGCGTTGAGGATTTTTCAGGTGGTGATGGCAATAGCACACTCACGGGAAGGACAGCGAGGTCGTTCAGGAAAAATGAAATAGAGAGACTCGATCCTCTTCAAAGAAGGTTGTTGGACGAGACCTTAACCACTACATTGCTGCTACATCGAAGCATTAAGGAAGTTCAAATCCAGCTACGTCAATGCACAAGGATAGTTTGAATCCACCCTTACCGCTAGAGGGAACATCGAAGGTCCAGTTCAATCTGATTCATCATCTATGGAGATCGACCAAGTTCAGCCATCGAGCAGGATAGTTATAATACCTAAAATTCTCATAAGCTTAAATATTCCCAAAAAAATTATACCCATTTTTTGTTCATTCCAAAATTTAGTGAAATCATTTTTATTTCATTCTATGCTTCAATTCAATCATTTTGATATATTAGAATATATAGAAATGATCAACGTAAATTGATTTATACGCATAATTGCATTTCTCTAAAGTTTTAATTTAATTTTATTGTACATCTATTAATGTACTGTAGAAATCAATTTTTTTGTGGTGATTGAGGCGATCGAGTCAGTAGAACATTTAACTAAATTGTATAATTAAATACATATAACCCCTTAAGCCCTTCTTCTCCTTACTCGAGCAGAAGAGGGCAGAAGCAGCAACTGTGGGCGAGGAGGCTACTAGTGGCACTGTGGCGAAGCTAGTAGAGCAAAATTACTGCAACAGCATTATTGTAGCAACCAAAAAAGGAAAATAAAAGAGAAAGGAGAAAAGAGATGAGGAAGAAAAGAAAGGAAAGAAGGAAGAGGAAATCAGGCACAAAAGTTTATTGTGTTCGATTCACGTGTTGGAATAAAAAAACTTGAATGAGGAATAATTTAACTGAGGTAAAATTTAATTTTTGAGATTTGTTGTAAATTGGATTTCTAAACTAGGAGTTGTTTATAATTTGTGAAAATCTTGGTTTATTTAGGTTATTTACAAAAGGAAAAGAAGTAATCAAATCTATCCTGCTAACCCTTAGGAAGTGGTGAGAAGATTAATCTCTAGTATAGAAAGCAACAAATTTTATGTCTAAATTTTATAATATTTCTTCATATAAAGTATATGATGAAAATTCTAGTAATGATGAAAGTTCTAGTAATTCTAGTCAAGAAATGAACCTAAGTTCAAGTCCAATCCTTCTCCTTGATAGAATGGGAGTCGACCCGACTTAAACCAATGAACAAATATACGGCCGCAGCATCGACCGGGATTTTTGGTTTTATATGTTCGTATTAGGCCTTCAAGGCCTATAACCAAGAAAATTCACCAATAAAAACATAAAATCAATAAAAAAATCTGATCCACTGTCAGCAAGTAGATATAGTTGATAAGGTTCAATCAACAAGTAAAATCACCAATAAAAACCCTGATGATGGCCATGTTAAATGTTTATCTCAACCAAAGGGGATCATATTTTTTTAAATGCCCTCAAACTTCCATAAAATACAAATATTTTAAAATGACCTCATGTACAACGATGATGGCTGTGTTGAAATACAAATCTCAACTAGAGGGGTTATATTCAAATATGTTATATGCCTCCCAAATACCCATGAAATCCAAAAACTCCAAAAAAATATCAAATCTAAAATATTTAAAATCAAAATTAACCATCAAAACACTTAAAGAAAAATTCATCCACCCTCTGCAACAATTTATCGAGGTGGAAAATTTAAATATCACTTCAACTCACAAAGAGCTAATGTCTGGTCAAGAACATCAATAAGATTCATTCTCAAACAGTCTCTTGTCAGCAAAAATATGGCACGTGTACTCTAACCGACGATTTTGCTGCCAAATGTCACTGCAAGTAAACGTTTATAACTGGGGCCCTTTGAATCGGGAGTCTTGCCGCCAAATGACGCTAATAAATTATGATCATGACCAAAGCCCGTATGCTCTCCAATGGCACTAAATCCTTGAGATATGAGTCAATAGGTATAACTGATAAGGCACAAAGCCCTCTATCATCTAATGTGGATTCATATTTGTCCCCTCAGATAAATACTCATCCCAAGTCTACAAAGAAACCTTGGACGAAGCAACTGATAGTTGCCAACAAGGATCATTCTATCAGGTTTGGTCAATTACCTCCTCTGACTAAGAAGACCATGGACCACGATAGACCGTGACAACGGAACCATGGGATCTTGATCGGGCTCATCATCATCCCCCCGCCATCTGCTTTAAGTGCAAGATGTTGTAATTTTTAATTTTAAATATCAAAATTTTCAATACGAAACCCAAGATGCTACTATACGCTAGATACCACATATCTCTATGTATCTAATTGACGACTAGCCTTAATCGAAAGTTCTCTCTCGTCATCGGGAAGGGTAATTAACTACAGGGACAAGCACCTATAGAAAACCATAACACATATCTAAATTCCTCGCAAAATGAGAGCAAAATCTCTGGGTAGTAACTTATCTACAAACCCAATCTGCCTTGTGAAAATTTGCCTCAAAACTTAACTCGTTAAAACTCCCTCGAACGCGGAGGAAGCCAGGGCGCGAATTTTCGGAGCCCATAGGGAGGGCGCTTGCCAATTGGGTCCACTCAGCTGGATCAAAACGACAGCCGAGGGCTTCGGGGGAACAAATTGACTCAGGTGTGTCTTCGACTCCTCCGAATGAATGATTGTGAGGCTTTCTAGTTTTACTTATTATAATTATAATTATTATTCATAATTATCATTAAAAATAATATACAAATAATTCCCTCCTCTTCACTAGCTTCCTTCACTTGTTGTTTCAAACAGCAAAGAACATATCATAATGAAACGGTCAGGATCGAGCTATAGTTACACGAGTCAAATAGATGGGAAGGAGATAGACTTCGGCTTGCAGATTCACGCACAGCAACATGTGGGGTACAAGAGGTGGATCGGGCTGAACGCAGGCACACCTGCGAGTTGGTTGAGGACGGGCGGATCGTGTACAATAGGTAGGACTAGCAGTCGGTCGGGTCTGCAGGATGGTAGGAGGAAGTGGGCGTGCCTTGGACTAAGGTCGGGACTAGTGCGATAGGAGCAGTTTCACTCGGCTTGTTAGCCTTCTGTGTGTGACATGATGGAGAAGATTGGGACAGTGGGGGTCGGAGTCGAAGTCGTGGAGGTTGCAAGCAGGCTTGGGGTTTCATATGTCTGAAATCGAGAGCAAGGAGTCGAGTGTCTGGGAAGTTTTGATCGTGTCTCAAACGAGAGAGGGAATTCAGGAGTTATGTAAGGGAAGGTACGTCATCTGGGAGAGGATGTGGGTAATGGGATTGTGGGTGAGTGGTTGGTTGGTTAGAAGTCAACAATTATATTTATAGCTTAATATTATATTTAATCAATATTTACGAGATAAAGAACTTGAGAATTAGATGAGTGAGCATCAATGTATTGTAGAAGTGATAGCTACAAAAGAACAATATTTATATCAAATTGATGACTGACATAGTAATAGATTTGTTTTCTTTTAATTTATTGAATAATTTTTTTTGGGTTGATGGCCCTTCCAATGTATTGGGAGTCATTATTATGAAGATATTTATGAATAATTATTTTGATATTATTTAAAGTTAATAAATATAATTTAAAAGTCAGTCCAACCGTATATTCCCATCTTGATAATATTAGCTCTCATGTTGGGTCATGAAATAGGAAATGATAATTTATAGTTGTTATATACAAATTACTCAATATACTAGGACATATTTTGAGATAAAATGTCGGAAGCTCAGCGACCATCATGATAGAACTGAATATCCAAGTTTAATCATATTCTTAGATGAAAGATAAATTCATCTACTCCTTTAGTGGAAACATAATGCTGCACCACATTAGGAGTCATTAATAACTCAGAATAGGAAGAGAAAAATCTTCTCAGTCTAAATCAGTTTTGCACACTTGCAGATAGAAAGATAATCAACAAGAAAAAATAAATAACAAGAATGATTGAAGCATTAACTAAATATTGCAGATAAAGGAGATTTGTTATTCTTACAAACCAAACAGGCTGATGCCTTGGGTCAATTGCAGATGCTCTTCTGAATAATACACGAGCAAGATTAGCAGATGAATGCTTGTACTCGAGAAGAGCAAGCGACTGAAGGAGCACAGGATCCCTGGGGTTTAGAGCATGCCCGATCTTAAGAAGTTTCCTTCCTTTTTCAACGTTAGCTTGATTAGCCTCAAATAATGCCCATACATGCCAGGCAAACCTATTTTTTGGACTCGATTGAACTGCTTTCTGCATCAGAAGTTACCAAAGCATATAACGCGATTACAGCAAGATGCATGTTTTTGAAAAATGTTATTCTCATAAAATCATGCAATCAGAATGAGAAGACAACGAAAAGCAATTCCTTCATATTATCTGTGTAAGTTTATGACATCTAAAAATTTTTCTAAATTCCAATAACAAAAAACCTAACCTTCTACAACATTCTTAAGGAGAAATAAAAGAAAAGAAACAAAAAAGTGGGCATCAACATTCTTATTATTTAAGGAGAAATAAAACAACTTCAGTTGTTGATACAAAGGCTTGTATCATTTGGCGAAGTTTGTTTCAATATAATTTGGAAAATGCTTGGAATTGAGTTTCTGAGACAAGTTATATTCAAGTGAGTTTTACAGATTTTTATTTGTTATAACAATGCTCCATTCGAAGTTTTTTTTTTTTTTTTTTACTTTATATTCATTTTTTTATTCCACCCACATATTAATTTTATTTTTATTTAATCATCAATAAAAGTAAAAAATTAAATTCTAACTAATCATCCAAAAGATTATATATTATTTTGTTATTATTACATGTAAAACGTAAAATCGAATGTACCTTCCAAGCACTCAAAATTGAAGCTCGCCTCTCCCCTTTAGGAAGGTGAGTTTAGAAATAAAAGCTCACTTGCATTCACTTTGTGTACAGAAAAAAAAAGCTTAAATTACAATCACATCCAACCAATTATCTCAAAATAAATTAGCCCTAAGTGGAACATGGTATCAAGTATTAGCAACGACACATCAAAAGTCTGACAATATGACAGTTCACATACACAAGGAAATAGGAAAAGGAACCAAATCAATTGGAAGAGATGGAAGTAATTACATTTATAAGAGCAGATAACCAAAAACAACGTTATATTGTGATAACATTGATCCCCAAACATACAGGTGAAAGTTCCTTATTAGAGTTCTAAAATGCCATAATGCAGCCTCTGAGAGTTTACGAATACTATCAACACTAGTATAAGGGATTGAGTTCCTCGTTATAGCTCCATACAGGTTGAAGTAACAACTGCTCAAGATAAAAAATGACCATGCTAGAGTTTCATACAAGTAATAACTTCTCAAGAGAAACTACCAATCAGGCACATGATCCAGGTATGAAAGTAGAGATGAAAATTCAGTTAACCATGACAGACTAGGAGTCAAAAATAGCATCTATTTTATCAATCCTGATTAACCATATATCATATAGAAATTGGCAGCAGTATGCCCAGCAATAAACGGAATAAGCTGAACAAGGTCTAGCTTAGAAAAACCAATACAGATATGACGCTTTCCAAGAGGAAATTAAAGGGGAGTGCTTACACAACTTCCATGTTTGAAAATGCTTCCCCTTCTTTTCCACTTGGGAACAGCTTCACTTGTCTCATAAATTTGATCCCCTAGCCTAAATTACAATAATAATCTACCTATATCATGAACCTTTTGTTAAATTTTTAAATCCCTTTTAATATTAGAGAGTGAACCAAAGGGAAAACAAAGTTGGGTTAAATACACCAACAGTCAAAAATATTTTCAACCAACAGTTTAAGCCTAAAAGGGAAGAGCTAACAACTTGCTACTTCTACACTAGCGTATTTTTAAACAACCAGATGTCAAATTAAATCCAAGTTTCTTATACCTTAATAATCCCTCCCCACTGGCCATCACTTCCCTACAATAGAACTTTATATATTACTATACACCAAGAGCCCACCTAACCACATGAAAGTGTTGTAAGACTCACGACAATCTCAAACTTTGCTCGACTATGGTGGAATGGGGGAAAAGACCCTAAATATCTAAAAAACTCGTGATCCACTAGATCCTAGAAAAACCTGTTCATATGCATAAATAATTTCCCAACAAACATTGATTGCAAAGTCAATGCATAATAGGTGGAAGAATCGTACTCAAGTTTAAAGAGGAATAAGAGACAGAAAGAGGAATCAATACAAGTTAGGTAAAGCGATGAAATTATTTAAGGTTAAATACTTATATTTTTGTCTCTGAACAAATGGACATTAATGACTTTGTGCAGTCATGAACGTACATGTATCTCACCAAACCACATTAACTCTGTCGTACTCTCTTACTAGTTTTCTGCTTTCAAATTACTTTTCTCATTATCGTAATTATCATTGCTCTTGGACGCATAATTTTCCCAAATAAAAAATAAATTCTACTTGTTTGTGGGTGAACTAAAAAGGAATCAAAGTTCTGGCATATGGACTAATAGTCAAATCTATTTTCAACACAAAAGTTTTAGCCTATAGATGATAAGGAAATGTCAACACCTATGTATTTTTCAACTATCAAATGTAAGACTAAAGTCACTAAATCAAAAGCTTTTTGTTCCTAAGCATTCAATTCCATTTAATATTTGACATGAAGAGCATAGCATCAACTTGGAATTACAAAGCCATCCGCATTGTTATGAAATGAAAAAAAAAAGTTTCAAAGTGTCTATGGAATTGATGCTATGGAAACCAAAAATTCGCACCCAGCTCTACTGAGAGATTTTAGAGTTTTAAGTCGCATTTTTAAAATACAAATTAGATTGCATATAAGATAATATCCAGAGATTCATCCTCATTTTGTAAGGACTTTATAATTTTGTTTTAAGTTTCTCATAGGCGCAAGCCCCAATATTTAATTACCTATTCCGATGACAAGAGAGAACTTTCCATTAAAATTAGTATTTGACACTAAGGGCTTAGTGTATAGCAGCAGCAATTTTGATTTTTATGTTGAGAAACTACCATATTTAGCTTAAATTGGAGGGTGATTAAGTGATGATAAAGCTGATAAAAATCTCATCATCGTCTCATCCTGGGCCCTCGACTATTTAGTCAGAAGAGGTAGTTGAACCAACCTGACTAAAGATTCTTATTGGCAACTATGGGTTATATCATTCAAGGAGGCCTTATATACATGGGGTGGATGTTTGTCTGAGGAGATGATCTAAGTTGAACTTAGCAAATAGAAGGTTATGTGCCCTATCAACTGCCACTATAGAAAAATCATGTTTTACCGATGGCAAATGGTCATTTTCCAGCAGTTTTGTAAATTTTCAACGGCTTTCCGCCAGTAAAACATGCGTAGAAAAAATATTTTTCGCTGGTAATTGACGATTTTCCTGTAGCATGCATTCCATGATCCATTACTCAAGGGTTTCAAGGTCATTGGAGAACTTACCAGCTCTAGTTTTAGACATAACTTAACAGTAACGTTTCGTGATGGAAATGCCCAATCATATGATTTCGATCAAAATAATTTACATGTGGTGTCATTTAGAATTTATTTAGGGAAGCTGCAATATTTATAAAGGTGGTTATGAAGCTGTTATGGGAAAATTAACTTATGTGAAAGTTGTTATAGATATTATAAATATATTATATTTTAAAAATCAAACTATTTTCTTAAAGCTGTCACACGTTAGAAACTCTAACTATAAAGAATAGCTTCCCAACACCGAAATTTATAGAAATGAGCAAAAATGCAACAAAAAGATAGTACTCAAACAATTTTTGTAATTGCAGTCTAAAAAACAAAGCAATATGAAAGCTATCCCTAATAGACCCTTAGCAGAAAAAACCACCAATTACATGATGCATGTCATATCCTTATTCTTAAGAGGTTGTTTTACAGTGAATAGCAATACAATTGATAAGACATGGGCACCTTATAAGCTGAGATTATTCTTAAATTTGTTTCCCTCAACAAACAGTTATAGATGGTGAATGGTTATTACTTGTGCATTTTAAGATTAAAGCCCAAAATAATGTGTTCGAAATTGGGAGCATTCTGATAATAAAATTCAATTTTAACTGAGATTCACTATCAACATGGCCACCTTTGGAGTTTTGAACTCTTTCATTTTATTGCTTTTGATCTTGTCAAGGCTAGTAGCTTGCTTGAAGAGGATCAAATATGTGAATAATACATACAATTGCATTTGAACGACAAAACATATTTGCAAGCGTATGGATCAAATATTTGATTAAAACATTGCTCGATTAAAAAATTCCTTCTCAATAGTGTTGTGATAATTTATTGAAAGTTAAAAATCTTGTCAAACTCCAATCTTACGAACATGGAGGATCTTACTTCAAAAGTAAAACTTATGACCCCATCCTATAAGTAGGGAGCCCACTTGAGAGCATGCTTTAGCTTTGATGAGTTTCGATTTACCTTTTCAAAATAGTTTGAATTTCTCAAAATAATTACAAAATATTTATACGCTTCTTGGAGCAAAAAAAAATTTAAATATATTATTACTTCCAGTCCGCGCAGCATTCTCACACTTTGTGTTCAAGCATTGAGTATATTTGTCGGAACATATGTTGATGAGTCAGAATATGTAAATTTTAAAATGATTATAGACCATATAAACAATAAAATATTTTTTGGAGCGGGAGAAATTTGAATTTAGTATATTTATCCCACTTATCATTTGGATTTCCAAACTTAGACATCAAAACATTTATTAGAGGACATGCGAATAAATTTTTTGATGATTTGATATTTTGCACACGCTTTTTGATATATTTGTAAAACGCAATTACACATTGTTGACCTCATTTTTGTATGAGGTCATTGAGACCCTTCCAGACTCCAGATTAATCTAGATCCTAGGATTCTTTCATACTCTAGATCCTAAGACCTTTCTAGACTCCAAATCCTAAGGCCTATCTGGATCCACAACCCTTCTAGATCCTAGATCTTAGAATCCCTTTGGATCCTAGGATCAATCCAGATTCAAATCAAACCATACCTTTGATCAATTCAAATCCCAGATAAATTCAAGTTTCAGATCAATTCAAATCTTCACTCAGTCCAATTGAAAATTCAAACTTCAATCTAGACTCTGATCCTACCTTTGATTTAAGCTTTGACCCCATCCAGTCACTAATAATCACCACAAGATTGTAAATGATTTGGATACTCCTATATTGATCATCCAAACTCAAAATCTAATCTAAATCCAGAAATTCAGACTCAAATTCAAAGTCTTAAGGCCCTGTCCTAAAGACCTTTTTCAAAGATTTTTCAAACATTTCAAAACCCAGTCAAATGGTCTCTGATTCAGGGTCTTTCACTTACAAAGTGATAAGACATGTCTCTAGAGGTTACCCTCCAACTTTGAGCTCATTCTGAGGTCTCTAACCCCAGAATCTGAATTAAAATCCAAAGGCTGTAAAACCTTCAAATATTTACAGCCCATGCCACTGAACCTAACCCCTTGAAGATTTTGATTTTGGAGCCCTTATCAAAGCCTCCAATCACTTCCAGACTCTTGATCTTAACCCACTGAGCAGTAAACTGCATTTTTCATATCCATTTTTGACCCTAGTTGACTGATGGGTCAAAATTGACCAAAATACCCTTATGGGATTTCAAATGGTCATTTCAACCCAAATCAATTTCAATCTCTTTGAAACCACTTTCAATGAATTTCAAATGTTAAACTCAACTTGTTGAACCCAAACCCAAACCTTGGGTCAACCTGGTTGACCAAGTCAACCAAGTTTGACCCATGGACCCATACCCCCCCTCCTCTTTCAAATTTTTGAACTAAGTCCATTCCAAGTCCTTTGAATGCATGGGATGACCCCTTGGGTACCCAAGAGACCCGTCTTACTGACCCAAGCCTTTGGTTCATTTGGGTTAGCCATATGGCTTGACCCAAGTGACCAAAGAGAGGTCTCCCTTGAGCCATCTTTTAATCTTAATCAAATTAAATCCAAATTAAGGTGTTATTGAGTTCTCTTTCACCCAATACACCTTCCTTGATCAGCCCAACCCTTGGGCTCACTTGGGTCAAGAGTTAGGCTAACCCAAAGTGCCCAAAAGCACTTGGGATTGAGCCAACTCTCAACCTAAGCCTAATTGAACCTGACCAACACCTCCCATAGGTGGCCCTAGGTTCAATACACCCCCTCCAGCCAGCCCATGCCTTGGGCTAGCTTGGGTCAAGAGTTAGGCTAACCCAAAGTAGCCAAAAAACACTTGGACCCGAGCCATCTTCCAGCTCAAATCAAATTGGACCCAATTGCCACTTGCATTGGGTGCACCAGACCCAAACCCACTTCCCACCTCAAGCCCAGGGTCTGGCCTGACCTGGGTTGAGCCCAAATCGACCCTAACCGAGCAGATTTTGGATCAACCCGAGCCAACCTTTGACCCAGACCAAATTGGATCCAATTGCCACTTGCATTGGGTGCAACAGACCCAGGCCTGCCTCCTATACCGAACCCAGGGTCTGACCTGACCTGGATCGAGCTCAATTCGACTCAAACCAAGCAGGTTTGAGCCCAACCGAGCCACCGGATCGATCCCGGCTTCCCCAGACCAATTTGACTCCACTCCCAGCTCCAGTGTGTCCCCATCGGCCTTCCCTGGTCAACCCGACCCAGACCATGGCCGGCGGCGGTCGGAACCAATGGAGAGCAAGCTCCGGTGGTCCCCCCAGGCCGATCCTGACCGAAAGCCTTCCAAAGGCTGTGGCTCGCCGGCTTGAGGCTCACGAGCTCTCTGGAACGGTGCCCCTTTCCACTTGGCATCAATCCGAGACCCCCTCCGATTCAATCCTGGGCATCCGAGCTCGCGGGAGGAGGCTGAATAGGCTGGTGCTCCCCAGAGCTCAAGAATCGATCCCAGCATTTCGAAACGACTCCCCAGAGTTCCCCCAATCTCCCAGCATCTTCCCTCGAGCTCCCAGACCTCCCCTTCCATTACTTCGAGCGAACTCCGGCGAAAGGCTTCGGCGTCCCGCTCAAAGTCCTACCTCCGGCCATCCTCCAGTCGCGGCCTCTGAAGGAAACCTGCTCGCCTTCGTCCCCTGAAGCTTCCAGATAGAGAAGCTCATCCGTTGAGACTTTCTCTGCGGTAATTCCTTCATCCCGAGCTCCCTAGCTAGGTAGTCCGGTCAAGTGTGAAGGAAACCTTCACCCCAACGGATTTCCACCGTTGGATTGAAGGTTTCTACCCCCCTGATCCTCCCTGTGAAATTTCGTCGAAGTTCGCCGGCGGGATAACTCGGATCACGCCAGAGAAGGTTCACGGCCTCGGATAAGAGCGGAGGTTGAAGACGAAATCTCAGCCGTTGATTCCGATCAACGGCTCGGATTAGATCCCGCTGTTTCGGAGCGCGTCTGATCCCAACCGTCCGATCCGCCATCTGATGGCTGTGGTTAATCCGACCGTTAACAGTTAGCGCCAATGATTGCCCAGCCAATCAGCGCGCGGCGCGTGTAAAGGGAGCGCTGACTGTGTAATGGCCGAATTAATAATTCCAAAAATTCAAGGGAACTTTGGAAATTCACACTTGTCCAAATTAGGTGTTCTTAGGCTCATTGGAAAGGTCTCAGGGAGACCTACAAAAGCCCTATGGTTCCATGCCCTGGTTAGGTCAGTGTTAGGTTTAATTTAAGTTTGAGCATTTTGTTAATTTCTTTAATTATTCTTTAAATACAAGTCCACCAGGCATGGAATTTTGGGAGATTGAATTTGAACATGCTTTTGACATGTCCAAATTTTATCTCCCCTTTTTAAGATGTTCAAGGGCATTTTCCCCAAATTTCAAATTTAAGGGTCATGGTTTGACCCTTAAATTCAAAATGGGGTATAGACCTATCCAATGGGATTTATGGTGTGATTTTTTGTGTGCTGATGATGTGTAGGATAAGGAGTGTAGAGCCACTGATTTTGCCCCAATCCAAGCTTAGGATACACCCCTATAGTGGTTTGAAGGTGACTTAGAGCTCACCTTAGGTGGTTTAGTTAACCACCTTAGAGTACTACATTTGAGCTCAAATTTGGTGGGTTTAGTCCTTAGGGTCAGGTGATCTTATGGTCCAAATTTCATCAAATTTAGAGTCCATTTGGTTTCCCAAGTAGGAACCATAATAATCCCCCTTAGAAATAACCCTTTAGCCTTAATAAAATTCTAATAAATCTGATTTAATTCTTAAAATTCCCTAAAATACCCCCAACTAACTTCAATTTATCTCTTAATCAGTGAAAATTGAAATCACTTTAATTTGACATTAAAATCCATTCTAATTTAATTTTAATCAAAATCAATGTCTAATCAATTTTAATAAATTAAAAATTATTAAAAATCCCAAAAAAATCTTTAAACACTTGCTGATCTCTCCTTATATCATTTCTGATCTTTGGAGTTGATTTCAAGAAGTTTAAGACTCATTTGGGTTCAAATCATTAAAAGGGCCCTTAATTGAAATAATTAAATAATTTCAATAAATACCCAAACTTCCAAAATTCATAACTAATTGTAAAAAATTCTAAATCAATCAAACTCAGTGGCTAATGACTCTAATTTAAGTCTAGTATTTTCCAAAAATTTCAAACCCTCAAAATCTGGTTAAAGTCAAAAGGTCAACATTTTGGTCAACTCTAGGTCAAAACCGGGTTAAAACTTCTAAAAATCATAACTTTTAATAGAAAACTCCAAATTGAATGTACCACCTGTCTAACAACTCATAATTAGGTCTAGTATTTATTAAAAATCTGAAACCCTTAAGATTAACTCTAATTTTAAAAAATCAAATTTTGACCCCTTAGTTAATACATCCGGATAATCTCTTAGAACCTATTAACTCCCTCAAATTTCAAAATTTTCTTAATAGGATAATAAAATTCTCAACCAACCCATTAAAATCAGTAACTAACTCATTTTTATATTAATCCACTCTTTTAATTCTAACCAATTTAAATCAACTTAATCAACCCCGATTGCTACTGGGTAACCCAGGCCTACGAGGCTATTAGCTTAGCCCCAAGGAAGGTGAAATAAACTTCACGGCCTCGGTGTGAAACAAAGGTAGTAATCAATTAATTTTTAAAATATGTTCAATTAAAATTCTTAATCTATTAATGCTTAAATTTTAATCTAAATCCCCTTTTAGGCCTTAACAAATTTAGAATTTTTCTAGATAACTCTAACTAATCACCCACTTTAAAATTTACCCCAGCCACACGACCTTCTACACACACTTTAGATGATGTGCTAGAACAACCAACTCTAGATCTAGGTTAGGCCGGTGTTTACTTTACTGCTGTGTGCCGGATTTTTCGTAGTTTTCACTGTATGTTGATGAAATTGCTTTATTGTGTCTGCTTACTTTTCTGCACTCTGTTGATGGATTGATGTGTTTGGCGACTATATTACTATTAGGTTAGGTACGATCTGAATGTTCACACAGTTTTCTGCAGGTGGCCACGCTCATGCAGGGCAATAAAAGGGGGGCTAAGTTAATAAAAAAAATCAATTATTATAAATGCTTGCACAGGTGTTTCAGCTGCTAAAGCCCCCAAATAAAAGGAGCGTGGCCAGTGTGTTTACTTTCTCTTCTGCTCATATATAACTGCTTGGGAATAATTTCTTTTTCATTTATTAACTGCTTAGGATAACCCTGCAGATGAGTCTAGATTTTATTTTCAAATGAATGTAATTTGTATAAGTGTTAAGTGTTGTGAAAGTAAGATTTTGAGTTGGGATATATATAGGTCCAAAGCTTGGACTCCGAAGAGAAAAGGATGCCCCTAAGGGGAGTAGACCTTTTCTATTTGGAGATTCAAATTTGGGCCACACTCCTCCCTACCCAAAGAGGAAAGAGTGGCCTTCCCCTTAAAGGAAGTGCCCTCTTATCCATTTGGATAGTCCAGTACGAAGAATCAAAGGAGCTCGAACTAAAAGGAGCCCAAAGAAGAACGAGACTGAAGATTTGAAGATTGAGAATATCTAACTCAAAACTACTTGCGTCATTACTAGGTTTAGAATCCGGGTTGTTGTCAGTGGTGCCCGGCCACTTTACTTTCTGCAAAATTCTGGTTGGTAATAAGCAAGGCAATTTTGCCTATGGACATTTATTAATTAATTTATATTTGATGTGATGAATTGATTGCCTTTAGGACTGCTTGTTTTTCTTAGTTTTTTGGCGATTGCGTGCCGCTTTTGTTTTTGCCTGGACTTGTGAGGCTCGTAAGGGTGTGAAAGTTTTATACTCGTAACTTTAAAAGTCTAAAATTTTAGTGAGTTTAAATAACATAGAAATATAACGAATCTAGGGAATTAGCCGGTGATCGACCCCGGGGTCGCATGCATATTTTTTGCATTATTCTTTCCTTGCTTTAGACCCTTCCCCGCCTGCGGGTAGAGTCCGGATAGTCTGACCTATGAGGACGAGGTGCCGGACCTGGGGAAATCCAGTCTTCTAAAAAAATTATTTTCTAAGCCTGTTTTTAAAATTTCAAGCATATCTAATTTGAAGTTGTTAACTAGCATGCATTGCATTAGAAAAGAATTAAAATAGTCAAAATTTTAATTTCATTAGTTTTAGCATTTTAGCACCCAACATAAGTCAAAAGGGGCCAATTAGGAGAATTTCTAGATGTCGGCCACAGCTCTCCAAAACTTTAAATATAACGTCCCTACCACTCTTTCATAAAAGACCGGACTCATCTCTTTTAAATCGATTAGGTGGTTAGCTGGCTCCCCAATCCAGGCCGGGGTAAGTCCAAACCTTGCACTGCATTAGTTAGGATCGGACGACTGTGATCCAGTGTCCAAAATAGATTTAGGTTCCGGGGCAGATCTTTGATTATAAGACCCCAAACTTCGGGAATCTAATCTCAAATTTCTAATAAAATACCCAACTCTAATTAAAACTTCATCTCAATCCTAAAACATAAAGCCCAACACTTAGATTAAGTAGGGACACTTCCGGATGGTTCTGGAATCTCAAAGTGTCCCCTACCTCTCCTCCTTTAACTCCGTTAATAACTGCTCAATTTTGATCCATTCTCTATTGAATTTCCAAAATTCACTTCTTTTTTTTATATCACTCCTAGAAACTCTAACAAAATTCTGCCACCATTTTAATCGGGAGTTTTCGTAGGAGATTTTATCTCCCTACGATGTAATTAACTACGAGGACTTGCGCTCGTAGGAGATTTGGAACCCCACACACCTGATTTCAAAATTAATCTTTTTTTACAAAAAAAAAAACCCTCTTAGATTTCTTTAAAAAAAAAAAAAAACAGGAGTCAAAAGTGATTGTCATTGTCATATTAGAAGAATTATCATTGAAAGGTGATACCTTCCTTTGGGGAGATACATTCTTCTTTGATAAGGCTTTGGATATGAATTCGGCAATCATACTCCTTGAATATCATAACTAGATTATTTAGTTGAACTCTATCTCATCCCTTCGGGGCCGTGTCGAGTTCTCTTTAGAATCTAGCCGTGATATTCAAGACGAATTACATAATTCTAAATCTGAACACCGTTATGAAATTTTATTTTCGTCCTTCGGGGTGATATAATTTTTCTAACGGGACGATTCGATTTTAGAATTAGAATTAAATCTCAATTTTAAAATTCCTAAATAAAAACAATATTTTCAAAATATATTTTCAAAATTCCACCAACACACATTTCATGATGCACTTGTACACTTTTTCACACACATAAAAAAGTACACTTGCATGTTTTTTGGTAAATTTACACAATATATTTGCATATTTTTTTGTGTTTCTATATTTTTCAATGCATTTGCATGGTACACTTACATAAGTTTCAATGCATTTGCACCATGTGCTTGAACATTTTTTAAATGTGCCTACACAATGAAATTGTATGCTTTTCATAACATTTAAAGTGTACTTGCACACCTTTTAATGCACTTTCTCATTTACGGTGAATTTGAATAGTTCATTTGCATGTTTATTTGGTACATTTGTACTGTTTACTATTTTTTTCCACTACATGATGCACTTGCATAATTCTCAAAGCGTATGCTTAGCCTTTAATATGTTTGCATGGTGCACTTATAGGCTTTTCAATGCATTTATATGATGAATTTACATATTTCTTAGTGCATTTGTATGTGCACTTGCACGTTTCTCCATTCATTTGCACTATGTGCTTTTAAATTTTTCAATGCATTTGCATGTTTTCGATGTACTTAATATAATTTCATGTTTTTTATGCATGTATACCTATGATGGATCGACACTCCGTTTTAAGAGGCAGTGCAGTGTCGGACACGGACACGCGCCCGACACGGCGGGGACACGTGTCCGACACGTTTTGAGAGTGTCCAGAATTTTTTTTAAAAAACTTAAGCCGACTTAAGCCAGACACGCGTGTCCGGCTATTTCATATTTTAAATAAATAAAAAATAAATAAAACATAAGGCATAAGCACCGGTTCACTCCTATTCCGCCCTAATCCCGCATTATTTCCGATGTTTGCTTTCACTGGAGCGAAGGAGCATTCCACGACTCTTCCTTGAGCAGCCATCGCCGCGAGCAGCCACACCGTCGCCCCTTCGAGCAGCGTCGTCGCCGCGAGCAGCCGCACCGTCGCCCCTTCGAGCAGCTTCGTCGCCGCAAGCAGCCACACCGTCGCCGCGAGCAGCCGCACCATCTTCACACGATTCTTCCTTGTGAGTTCCGTCGAGTGAACCATCGGCCCTAAATAAGTTCATGTAAGTTAGATTTTGAATTTTTTTTGTCATTCATCATTTCTCTCAATTTTTTCTCATTTATCATGTGGATTTGTGTTCACAAGAGCATGTTGTGGGATTTTTCTTGTTTTTACCTAAATCAAACCCTAGGTTGTAGATTGTAGGTTTTTTTTTGCTTTTGATTTTGGTTGACAAGAACAAAAAATGGTAGAAAGTTTACAAGTTGCAACCCTACTCTCTTTGTTTTTAACTAAATCTTCACTTTTAGGGTTTTGTGAGGCCAAAATATATGAAAATCTCTACTGTTGCCTTATAAAAAATTAGGAATATAGAAATTTTTTTCTGTAATTTAACTTCTATTGTTACATCAAAACTTATGGTGGAAGCTCTAATGCTTTGTTAGATTATGACTTTATGAGTTGACTATTATGAAGTTAGTTTTGCACTGCTTAGTATGTGATGTTTGCCAAAATATATGAAAATCTTTGAGCGACATGATAACCTTTAATTGAATGTTATGGTCATTGTAGCATTGGTGGCCTTGTAGTCTTTTGTTAGTAGTTTGCATTTACAATAATGTTTTATTTACATCATATTCATTGTAGTGGTGCAATAGCATGCTCAGTAGTATAATAAAATGCTTATCAATGCATTGATGTGCTTATTGGTGCTTGGAATGCTTTTCAATGTGATGTCATGTTGTTTAGTATACTACCCTTGATCATAGCCTGGAACATTATTTTCAAATCTTATGAAGTCATCCTTCATTTATTGAATTTAAAAGTCATCCTAGTTCTTGCTTTTGCTTTTTGTTTCGTAGGTTGTTCTAGCATTTTGAAATAGTGGTTATTTTGTGACATTTTTTAAGCCTTTATTACTTCCATTTTACCAGTGCATTTTAAAGCAAAATGAGCTCTACAGCTGGTGGGAGTGGATTAGGCGAAGGTTCAAAAGATCAATCTGTTGAAACTGATAAGCCATTATGGCTTCATGTTACCAAGTTAGGAAAAATATTTGGAGGAGGGAATGTGTCATTCAAATGTAATTATTGTGGTGGAACCTACAAAGGATCATATTCTAGGGTGAAAGCACATCTACTTAAGATAGCTGGCCATGGAATTAAAATGTGTCCCAAGATAACTACTTCGTTGTTGATTGAAATAAACAGACAAGTTGATGAAGCTGAATGTAGGATCAAAAGGGCACTCCCTAAGGAGATACCTTTGCCATCTACCCATGGTTCGTCCCATGCTTCTTCCTCATCGGTTAGAGTTGATCATGCTTTATCATTCAGAAGTGAAGGATATCAAACAAAGAAAAGAAAAGGAATTGCCAGTAGTCCTTTAAAGAAGGCTTTCAGCTTGCAGCAGAGAGAGGAGTTGGATGGTGAAATAGCAATGATGTTTTTTTCAGCGGGCTTACCTTTCAACCTTGTAAGAAATCCTTACTATAAAAATGCATTCAGTTTTGCATGTAACAACAACTTTGCAGGATATGTTCCACCTGGTTACAATGCATTAAGATCAAAATTATTGGAAAGGGAAAGAGCACACATTGAGACATTGCTTGAACCAACAAAAGGAGTCTGGAAAGAAAAAGGTGTTTGTTTGGTGTGTGATGGTTGGATAGATCCTCAAAGAAGACCACTCATAAATTTTATGGTCGTTACAGAGAATTATCCTATGTTTATTAAAGCTGTGAATTGTGAAGGAGAATACAATGATAATTTTTTTATTGCAAATTTGATTAAAGAGGTGATAGTCATGATTGGGCCTTCAAATATTGTGCAGGTTATTCCAGATAATGCACCGGTATGCAGAGCTGTAGGATTGTTAGTTGAGCAATCTTATCCCCATATATTCTGGACACCTTGTGTTGAGCACACCTTAAATCTTGCACTAAAAAATATTTGTGCAGCAAAGAATACAGAGGCAAATGAAATCATTTATGCTAAATGTCATCGGATAACAGTGGTTGCAGATGATGCTGTTCTGATCAGAAATTTTATTATGAACCATTCAATGATACTTTCAATGTTTAATGACTTCTCCCACTTGAGATTTGAGAATGTTAGTTGTTGCTGAAACTCGTTTTGCCTCTGTAATAATCATGTTGAGAAGATTCAAGCAAATTAAAAATGCTCTTCAATCTATGATAATTAGTGAGAAGTGGTCTTGCTATCGAGAAGATGATGTTGGGAAGGCAAGGTATGTTAAATAAAAGATCTTAGATAATTTGTGGTGGGATAATGTAGACTACATTTTGGATTTCACTGATTCAATCTATGATATGTTGAGAGAGGCTGACACAGATAAATCATGTCTACATTTGATTTATGAGATGTGGGATTCTATGTTAGCAAAAGTGAAAGAAATTATTTACAGACATGAAAGAAAGTCACATGAAGAGACTCAAATTTTTGGAGTGTTGTCTATATCATTCTTGATGATAGGTGGAGCAAAAGCAACACACCTTTGCATTATTTGGCTCATTCATTAAATCCAAGGTACATTCATATTCATCTTTTAAATTAATTTAAATTTTTTGGTTAATGAACATGTAATTTATATGCTTTGTATTATTTGAAGGTATTCAAGTAAATAATGGCTTCTAGAAGACCCTCAACGTGTCTCACCACAAAAAGATTTAAAAGTTTCAAATATGAGAAAGATATGCTTGAAACGATATTTTCCAAATGAGAAGAGAAGAAAAATTAATATAGAACTTGCAAAGTTCTTTGGATCTTTAGAGGATTTTGGTGATCAAGAATCTTTGGTTGATAGATGGAGGATGGATCCAAAAATGTGGTGGTTAATTCATGGAGCGTCGGCACCTCTTCTTCAAACAATAGCAATAAAACTTCTTGGTCAAGTATCATCATCTTCCTGTTGTGAGAGAAATTGGAGCACATACTCATTTATTCAATCAATGAAAATGAATAAAATAACTCCACAACGAGATGAAGATTTAGTTTATGTGCATATAAATCTTCGTCTTCTATCAAGGAAAACATGACAGGTGATAACAAGACGTGAGATGTTGCTGGAGATGGGTTCGAGTGCCTTGATGTTATGGGATTATTGGAGGTTGCAAATCTTTCTTTAGATGAACCAGAATTGGAAGCAATGATATTCAATGATGATGATATTGAAGGCCAAAGACTAACCTCTGAATCTAATTCTATCATTCCCTCTATTAAGTAGTTGAACTTTTATGTTGTACTAAATGGTTTTTTGGTTATATTTTTGTGGTTGTACTAGACATTTTGTACTAAACATCTTTATGTTATAACTAAACAAGTTATCATGACTTTGATTTAATATTGCTTGCCATTTTTAATATAATATTACCTTAATTTCTATATATTATATTTAAAATTATTATGCCGTGTCCACGCCGCAACTATGTCCTATATTTTTAAAAAATGTCGTGTCCCATGTCCGTGTCGTGTCGTGTCCGTGTCGCTGTGTCCGTGTTCGTGTCCGTGCATCTTAGATGTATACTTTACGCTTGAACATTTTTTAATGCATTTGTACATTGCTTTAGAATAGTGGCACCCTTCTTAGAATACTTCCCGAGTCCGTGGCACATTTTTCAAGGCAATGGCATGCTTCTTGGGCTTGTTACATTATTCTTGTGGCAACTACACATATTTCTTGATGCAGTTACATGATTCTTGAGGCAATTGCACATTTACGCGGTAGTTGAAAGCTTTATGATAAATCATATTTCGATTTGAAAGTTAGCTTGTGATGCTTGCATGATTTAAATAAAAAATTAAATTCTGATTTCTTACACAAAGTTTGTAACTAGAATGCATGCAAAATTTTATTATGATATTTTAAAGTATGCCTGCATATGTATGTGTTGTAGATTTGGTAGCATAGAAGGTGAGTTGGGATCTTTTGGGGTATTTCATGAAGTGATATTTTTTGTCTTTATGCAATTGTATTTTAATGACGTGGGCCCCAAAAGGGATTAATTTCTCCCATATAAATAGGAATGACGGTCTTAGTTCATTTCACTTTCACTTTCTCTTGGGTTTATTTAGCTAATTGTGTCGATTCTTGAAATTTCTCAATGTACAATAAAAGGGATTTCATCCATACTCTTGCCCACATCAATACCCTTCATCACTTGAGTTTATCTGTTAAATTTAGCTCTTTGAATGTTCATTGCATAACATTTTAGTTGTCTAATCCTTTTGTTCTAAAAATTCATTTTGTTCATTCATTTGGTTATATTTTTTAATCAAAGATGTTCTTTAATGTCATTCCTTGTATGTTCATTCAATCTAAATTTCAATAGTCTTTCAGCATATACACCACATGGGGGCATCTTCAGGTTTGCTAAGCCTTCCCACGAAGCTTAAAAATACATGCATGATTAGTATCATGAGATACTGCACAGCGAGTGGTTTTCTAGCCAGACAAGGGAAAAAAAGCATAATATGTGAAAAAGAATAAAATAAATTAAATGATGATTTATATGAAAATGAAAGTATTAAAAGAAGGAAAAAATACATGCATGCAAATTACAGGAGCTCACTCCCTTATAGTACTAGTTGGGGACGCAATGTACCCATGCATGTTAAATGAAAATGAAAATGAATTGTACATTTATTGGTACATTTAGACGGTGCTCTTGTATTAAATTAAGAAAAGAAAATGAATATGCTATTTGATAAGTATAAATAAAAGATTTATGTCATATGAGATAGAAATGATATATATATTTATATATATATGCAAAAGAAAGTCAAATGAAAATATTTATTTTATGTATGTAAAATTGCTATATTACGGTGTGATTACCCACTGAGTTTATTTTGTAAACTCAAATTGTAAAACTATAATTTTTTAGGTAAATATTCAGAAAAGTAGAAATGGATGAAAAAGGGGAGTACGTCTATAAAAGACGGCACTCTTATGAAACCAGGTAATATATGATTTATGTAAATGTTAAGATGAAAAAAATTGTATTAGTAGTTTGATAAAAGTTTATGTTAATGACTCCTCAATTTATTTGGAATGTAAAATGATAAACTGTGTTTGAAATTAAAAGAAATATTATATATGTCCGATTGCTCGTTCTCGCCTCATTAGTTAAAGTATCTGAGCCGAGTCGTGACGCATATCCTTCACAAGACAAACATAATGCTATAAATGCAAAACATTTACACCAGTTATTATTCAATGCTCCAAGCTACTTTGCACTTATGATTCATCCTCGCTGAGGGTTAATCAAACCATGACAACCTATAGGAAATCTTCCTCATTCTATTTCCTACATCTTAAATAACTATTGCATTTGCATCATTCCAAATGCAAGCATTATATATGATTCAATCCATCAGAAAGATACTCAAGATTACATACGTACTCCTGATTTGGGACCACAATTATAAACTTCACCTTTCTTTCTCTATATCAGGCAGACTTTTCATTGTTAAATGTGGAATTACTCTTTTCATTTTATTCATTTGTTTTAAAGTGGGGATTGGTTTCTGTCATCTTAAGGCCGCAAGTTCCATTCAGCAGAACTTCAACTTCTAAGAAAACAATTGTGATCAGCTTGGCAAGCTATCATAGATATTATGTATATCCATATAATCAGCTAAGAAATAACCTCTATAGGGATATGCCAGCAACACGATAATTACTGCACAGTGCCAAAAAAAAAAAAAAATCTGGGAAGCAATAGGTGGTTCCTCTACTCTTTGACTGGAATAAAAGATAAATTATCAAGTTGGTCAGCATGTTTTAAGCGTGCTTTGCTGATATATATATACACACACGCACACAAATATGTTGACATGCCCGCAGTCTCTAATGTAACATGTGCTCTAACATATCTTGTGCTCTAAAGATATGAAAATAAAAATGAGACCGCAACATACTCAAAAGAATTAAAAAAAGGTGATAAAAATAACCTCGAAATAAAAATGTCACCTCAAATAGAAGTCTGGCCAAGTGGTTATTCTGTTGTTGCATTTCTACTTGTGCCCATGCCTGCATCAAGAAAATAATGTAAAAAATTTACCAACTCCGCCAATATCGACATCTGTACCAAACTTAAGACTAGGTGATTTCTACATGTGAAATACAGGCAAGAAGATTCATCAATGAAATACGCGGATAGAATTCTTGGTTTAGAGATTAAGAAGAAAATTGATAGACTAAAGACAATATAGCAGGTGTGTAGAAGACTTGCACAAAATAGATTTTAAATGTAATGTAGCACCAATAGAAAAGAAAGGAGAAGGAAAATTTATAAGGCAGACCCAAACTAAATAGGATAAGGGAAATTATGATGATGCTGGCGACTTTGCAGAGAAAATGGCACTCACAAGCCAACTAGCACAGCTTTTAGGATTACATTGAGTCGCTTGCTGGAACAAATACCGAGCTTGCTCAAATCGATTTCCTTTGGCTTCAAGTAAAGCAAGTGTTTGATAAATATATTCATTCCCACCAGAATATTTTAGTCCTTTTCCAAGTAGATTTCTAGCTTTATTTAAATTTCCCTGGTTTATCTCCAGAACTGCCCAACCATGCCAAGCTGCAACATGTCTCTTATCAGCTACTGTGGCAGCATCAAAAAGTTCCCTTGCCCTTCTTACATTCCCAACCTTTTTTTCTAGGACAGCCCAGCACTGTTTTGTCAAGAATGTCAACCAATTGGATAAATATAAAATTCCAAAAAAAAAAGACTGAATTGTGAAAAACAAATGCAGGTTATTAAACAGAAATAAGGATTTGAGTTACTCGGAAAACAATTTTGCTAGCAAGTAGTTCGGAAATTTTATCTTATATAAGGTTCTGAGTTATTCACTACAAATACAAGGAGTCACATTCGTGCCATGGGTAACTGACTAAAGAGTGTCATGGGCAACCGGCTAACAAGTTTTAGCACTTTCTCCGAGTTAACTTTGCTTACAATTGCATATTGATGAGGCCTTAGACATACAGGAAAGGCTTTTATAACATACAATGGCACTCCTAGTGTTAATTTGTTCAATTCAAAAAGGTGTCATTATATTATTTATTTATCAAACTGGGAACTAAAATTGTGAAAAAGAATTTCTGGTTGTATGACCAGAACTTTTTTTTTTTTTTTTTTTTTTGGTACACTTGGAGCATAACAAAGAAAGCATTTTCCCTCCTTAAAGTCATGCAAGTAGAGGAACAAAATGAAACACAGCATACAGGGAAAATGATGCCATTTCTACAAGACAAACAGTTGCTTTGCACTCCATTGACGTGAAAAAAAGACTTAAAAACTTGCAGATCGACCAAGCATGACTCAAATTAATGAACAGTGGAGAATTTATTACTGAGAAACAAGAGCTCCTTTTGACTTTTTGTCATGTCATAACTCAACGCTCAGCACAAAAACATAGGTCAGCAGACAGTGTAGCTATAACATAATAAAAATTCATTTAGAAAACAATGATTCATTTTGAAATTCCCAAATGATCTCATAAAACAATTGCTCTTTTGAAGGGATAATAGACTGAGTTGCACATGTGAGGAAATGTCCTTTCCCCAACAAAAGGGATGAATTTCCACAACTTTTGCAGTATATGCTTTAATATTCTTAGAAGATTGCAGACTAAAACATCCTTTGCCTGATTCAACCCTTGAGTAAAAACAGATGCAATAGTCTGTTACAAACATGATCATTCTACAGCCATATCAATACCTTAATGCATATGATGTGGCCATCGATCAGAGGTTCGAGCATGTGTATCGCCGGAGACAGCGCAGATCGACGGCCGCGATTCAGAGCCTTTACTTTTGATGTATTTTATGTTTTATTTAGTTTGCATTTTCATTTCCTAGTTTACCCCTATGGGGAGTGTTGTCTTATTGTAGCTAAAATGGCATTTGAGTACTTTTCATTTCTTTTGTTTAAAGACCTATATATAGCGGTCTCATGCTTTGTAAAAGGTTAATGAATATTTTGAATGAAATTTGTGTTTTGTTTCTACTTCTTCTTGCATTAGAACTTGAGAAGGGAGAGAGCTCAAGGGGAGCAAATCGCAAGGCCCACCAGTCATTGGAAGAGTCCGCGACTCGTGGTTAAATTACTCTATCGTCTCGTCGTGCTTTTCTCCATCTTCTTCCCCTCCACCACAAGAAAATCCCTTCAAAACCCTAATTGCAGCCGCCCCCTTGGAAGCCCGCCGCCGGCCACTTCCACGGCCCCGGCAGGCCACTTTGCCGGCGACTTCCCCCACCTGTCCAACCCTTCCTTCCGCATGTTTCAAATTTGAAATTTGAATTTCAAATTTCAAATTCTTTCCTAATTTGGAAATCCAATTTAGAAAAGTTGCTTTGATGAATTCCAATTCCAAATTAAATTAAATTAGAGTCTTTATATTTTATTTCCACGTCATCACCCTAAATTGGAAACCACTTCCCTTTGATTTCCCCCTCTCTCCCTCTTAGCATGTCGCCGGCCTCATCCTTGGTGGAGCCCCATTAATGCCACCATTAAGGCCTTGATGACACTTGAATTGAAATCAATTTCAAATAACTTTTCCCTCCTAATCCCCTCAAAACCTGAAATTAATTTCAAGTTTTTAACATTACTCCCTCTCCTCTCTCTCTCTCAAACCGCCGGCCCCATTAATGGGCTTTCCCCTTGTTGTTTCCAATTCTAGCCCCAACCCAATTTGAATTCAAATTCAAGTCTTAATTTGATTCCCTCCAAACACAATTAAATCTGAAATTTATTTCAGAATTATTGGGAGACTTATTTGGATTGGATTTCAAACCCTAGCCCACTCCTCATTGAACTCGCCGCCCCCTTCCCCTTGGAAATCCCGCCCCCTCTCTCTTTCCCCTTCCTCCTTCTCAAACTACAAGTGCTCTCTCTCAACACCATGTTCTTCCCCTCTTCTCGTTGAAAGATTCTCCTACGCCAAGCATGCATGGCGGATCCGGAATTTGAGTGGGGCCTTGTATTCAACGCCGACGGAAGCCTCAACATTCTACGATCTCCGTTTTTCGACGTGGGATTTGAAGACGACGTCACTGTTGGAGAGTACTTGGAACGAGTTGTTCCGACCCTTGCTAGCGTCATCGACCGCCAACGTCTAAACTATGATTGGAGCATCAACAGTCGATCATTCCCGCCATCCTCGCCACCGTCAACCTTTCTGTGGTTCAAGGCCGTTGGGGTTGCCACCGTCCTCGTGGCATCGTTGGGTTTGCTAAAGAACTTGAGCGTGAGTGAGCAAGGTAACTCATTGCGAAATTTCTAAATATTAGTCGTGGGATCCTATTTTACTCGCATTTGCTTTATTGTGATAACTTCAAGATCTTCCGTAAATTGTGCTCAAACTTCGAATTTGTAATTGCTTATCATA
This sequence comes from Dendrobium huoshanense, assembly GCA_016618105.1. NCBI lineage: Eukaryota > Viridiplantae > Streptophyta > Magnoliopsida > Asparagales > Orchidaceae > Dendrobium > Dendrobium huoshanense. Next base: position 66,716,337 of record CM028358.1, on the reverse strand, counting down.
ACAACTTTAACAATTAAGAATTCTTGAACCTCACCTTACGATATTTTAATCTTAAATTAGTATACTTTGTGATTCGTTATAAATTTCACGTGCAATTATTGATTGTATCACATCAACATATCTACAAAAAAGCTAAACATCACTTCATGTATCAAGCTCACAGAACATTCATGACTCAAAATCTCATGAATTCACCCATACTCAAATGCAGGCCTCATCACATCAACATAAAACAGAACAGTTTGACCACTAGAAGTTGTCCACATTGTTATGGAAGTGGGTAATGCAGAATCAGGAAAGCACGTGTTCGGTTACGCTGTGGCAGGACTGGCTACTTATTCTCTACACGTGCTCTGTTATAACAAACTCTGTATTTCATATTCCCTTTGAGCTGTATATATACTACATTAATGTAGTAAAGCCTTAGCTAATGAAATACATTTTCAGCTCAATTCCTCTGCATTTCCTTTCTACTGTTCTTCTTTACTTTTCTGTATTCTTAGCAGATTATACTTTCTAACATGGTATCAGAGCAGTAGTATCCTGCTGTTCACTATGAGCTCCTCCTCGGCATCTTCAACAGTTCAACCAGCCAAAGCAGCCACCTCTGTTGGAATGCTGGAAGCTACAGTTCCATCGCAGCTCAAATTTTTGATGTCAAATGCGAAGAACGTTATTGCAAATCCATTAACGGCGGAAAATTATCGAATCTGGAAATCACAGGTTGCAAAACTGTTTCGCGCAAACGGTTGTGAAGGTTTTCTGGATGGCACGGCTCAGTGTCCAGTTCAATTTCTTTTTGAATCAAGTGGTTCTCAGACTTTAAATCCACAGTATACTACCTGGATTCTCATTGATCAGAACTTGGCTGCGGCTCTATATTCAGTGATCTCACCGGCTATATTACCTTACGTATTAGCTCTTGAGCATTGTTCAGATATTTGGACTACGATTGCCAAACGCCTTCAGTCGTCAACACGATCGCGTATTATGCAGCTGAAAAATGAACTACAACATATTACTATGAAAGATAAATCTATGACGCAGTATTTGCTGGAGATTAAATCCAAGGTTGATTCATTGGCAGCTACCGGCTCGTCACTGGATTCAGAGGAAATTATACACCATACACTCAATGGCTTGCCAGCGAACTACCAGGCATTTAAAACATCCATTCGCACGAACCTTCAACCGCTTTTACTGGATGATCTTTATACTTTGTTGTGTAGTGAAGAGTTAAATTTAGCACACGAAGTAACTCGAGAAATGAGTTCTCTGCAACTTACTAATTCTACCACTGCTCTGGTTGCGTCTCGTGGTCGTGGGAGAGGTCGCTTTAATGCCTCTCGTGGAAGATCTACATCGACGTCCAGACCACCTTCAACCGTCTCTCGTGGACGATCAGCCAGGCCAAGTGTTGCTTGTCAAATTTGTGGCAAGCCAGGACATACCGCAGTTCGCTGCTGGTATCGCCATGATTCTCAGTATTCCACTGATCCGCCAACATCTGCTATGTTTTCTTCACCAAACCAATCGCCTGCAACTGAGTGGTATCTGGATAGTGGCGCGTCTTCTCATCTTACTTCCGATCCCACTCTTCTTCAGTCGTCTCAGTCTTACACTGGAACGAATCAAGTTGTCCTCGGTAATGGACAGCAAATTCCTATCCAAAACACTGGTAATGGTATTCTACCTACTCCGGCAGGTAGTTTGCAATTATCGCAACTCCATCTTGTTCCGAATCTTTCTTTTAATCTCCTTTTTGTTCATCGTTTAGCTACTGACAATCACTGTGACATTTCTTTCTCTTCTCGTGGTTATTTCATTAAGGACCGAAGGACACAGCAGCTTATTCTTCAGGGTCCCTGTATTAACGGGCTCTATCCGGTTTCCTCTGCTTCAGTCGCACCATCACCGGCGTCTTCATTAGCTCTTTTCTCCGTGCAAGTTGTTCCCGATCTCTGGCATCATCGCTTGGGACACCCTTCTGCTCGCACTTTATCTTTTATTTTAAAGAAATGTTCTTATATTCGTCCGAATGTAACAATTAAAATTTGTCATGTCTGTCAGCTGGCCAAGAGCCATCGTCTTCCTTTTGTTCAGTCTTTACATCGCTGTAATGAATCCTTTGCATTAATACATTCGGATATTTGGGGTCCCTCTCCTCTTTCTTCTGCGTCTGGTTATCGCTATTACATATCATTTATTGATGATTATTCGCGGTTTGTCTGGGTTTATCCCCTTGTTAAGAAATCAGACGCGTTTCTCAAATTTTGTGAATTTAAATGTATGATTGAATGTCAATTTCAATCTTCTATAAAAATGCTTCGCACGGATGGTGGTGGTGAGTATTTGAGTACTCAATTTCAAACATATTTGAAGCATTATGGCATACTTCATCAATTTTCTTGTCCCTACACTCCATCTCAAAACGGTGTTGCTGAGCGTAAACATCGTCATCTCTCTGAAACTCTCCGCTCTCTCCTGTTTGCTGCCCACTTACCTCAATATTTATGGGTTGAAGCACTTCTTACCGCAGTTCATCTAATAAACCGATTACCCTCTCCTAATACTTCCAATGTCTCTCCTTATGAGCTGCTTTATCGTATATCTCCCTCCTATGATCACCTCAAGGTGTTTGGGTGTTTATGTTATCCTTGGCTTCGCCCATATAGTTCCAACAAACTTTCTTCTTTCTCTCGTTCTTGTGTATTTCTTGGTTATGCTTCTCCACAAAAAGGCTATCGTTGTCTTGATATTGCTACCAATAAAGTATACATATCTCGTCACGTTATTTTTAATGAATCGGTATAACCCTTTTCTTCCAATACTTCATCCACTGTCTCCTCTGATTCTCCACCTAATATTCCACCTTTGTTACTTGTTCCAACATCTTCTGCTTCCAATCATAATTCTGGCATTTCATCTCCAAATTCATCATTGCCATTATCTCAATCATTACCAGCCCCTTCAACTTCTGTTTCAAATAACTCCTCACCTGTAGCCACCACATCAACTTCTTCATCTCAGCTTCAGCCTCCATCTCCTTCCTCTGTGCATCCAATGCTTACCCGGCTCAAGCATGGAATTATAAAGCCAAAACAAATCTTTAATTTGGCTCACGTTCTTTATCCAGATGATCCCACTACTTTTTTGCAGGCTTCTAAGTTCGAAAACTGGCGGAAAGCTATGTCCACCGAATTTCAAGCACTTCAATTACAAGGTACTTGGGATCTCATACCACCTTCTGCAGCTTACAATGTGCTTGGTTGCAAATGGTTCTACCGTACCAAACGCAATTCTGATGGAACCGTTGCTAGATACAAAGCTCGTTTGGTTGCTCAAGGGTTCAATCAAGCTCCTGGTTTGGACTATCAAGAAACATTTAGTCCTGTGGCAAAAATGCCCACTATTCGGCAGTTTATACTTGTTGCTCTTCACCATTCTTGGCCCATTGCTCAGCTGGATATATCTAATGCATTTCTTCATGGTCAGCTTACTGAACGAGTATATATGCAGCAACCTCCGGGGTTTGCTGATTTTGTCCATCCAGATTATGTCTGCAGCCTTAAGAAGTATATTTATGGCTTAAAATAGTCCCCTCGCCAATGGTATGCCACACTGTCTAAACATCTTCAACTGTTTGGTTTTAATTTTAGTGCAGCCGATCCCTCGTTAATGGTGTATAATTCTGGCTCCATTCTTCTTTATATTTTAATCTATGTTGACGATATTTTGTTAACCGGTAATGATCCGGTTACAATAGATCGTTTGCTTGCCAGCTTAACAACCAGCTTCTCTATGCGTCATTTGGGTTCTCTATCCCATTTTTTAGGAATTCACGTTACTGCATCTCCGTCCGGTGTTCATCTTGACCAAACACAATATGCTCGTTCAATTATTCACAAAGCTGGGATGGAAAACAGTAAGAATGTCTTCACTCCGAGCAGTATGAAATCAGCTGTTTCCTCTGTTCATCTGCAGCAGTTCTCAAATCCGATTCTTTATCGTCAGCTGGCTGGATCATTACAATATTTGACGTTGACTCGTCCTGATATTGCCTTTGCTGTTCAACAGGTTTGTCAGCATATGCATAATCCTCTTCAACTTCATTTTGAGCAACTTAAACGGCTGCTTCGATATATAAATGGTACTATCAATTATGGGCTTCCATTCTCTCGAGGTTCAATGGAACTTCATTGCTATGCTGATTCGGATTGGACTGGGGACTCCAATGATCGCAAATCCGTTTCAGGTTATTGTAACTTTATTGGAAATTCTCTTATCTCTTGGCAAGCAAAGAAACAGTCTACGGTTGCTCGGTCTTCTACTGAGGCCGAATATCGGTCTTTAGCCACACTGCTTCTGAAATTATATGGCTTCGGCGCTTACTTTCAGATTTTCATTTTTCTCCAACGGCTCCAACACCGTTGTATTGTGATAATACGTCGGCCATTGCGCTTGCCAACAATCCCGTGTTTCACGCCAGGACGAAACATATTGAAGTTGATTGTCATTTCATTCGGGATTGTATTCAAACTAAACAAATTGTTGTTCATCATTTGGCTACCCAGGATCAAATTGCTGATCTTTTTACTAAGCCGTTACCTATTAAACAATTTAAGTTCCTTTTTCTAGCAAACTGATTGCGGCAAATGCCTCATCTGTTTGACGGGGCCTGTTATGGAAGTGGCTAATGCAGAATCAGGAAAGCACGTGTTCGGTTACGCTGTGGCAGGACTGGCTACTTATTCTCTACACGTGCTCTGTTATAACAAACTCTGTATTTCATATTCCCTTTGAGCTGTATATATACTACAGTAATGTAGTAAAGCCTTAGCTAATGAAATACATTTTAAGCTCAATTCCTCTGCATTTCCTTTCTACTGTTCTTCTTTACTTTTATGTATTCTTAACAGATTATACTTTCTAACACACATAAGCACCTTTTCATCTATGCATGCTACACAAAAGGCAAGCTATAGGCTTTCCTAGGAAGCCAGACAAATGATAAGTAGGTAGTTAGGATGTGATCGAGTAAAAAGTTAATCAATAAAATAATGTCTACAAACCTGCCAAATATAAGGGTTATCTCCTTGTGTTGCTTGGGACCCTCTTTCATACACTGACCTAGCTTCTGCAAATTTTGATTGCTTACATAAAAGCTTACCAAGAGCGACATAAGCTCGTCCATCTTCAGGCCAAAACAAAATGCACTGCAAACAAAGATAAGTATTAAATATTAAGAGCATACAAGTTGAATCATAAAAACTGTTAAACAACAAAACAAAGCTACCTCCCCCCACCAACTACTACGCTTTAAAAATGCTTCCCTTCCCCATCCAACCTCCAAAAAAAATTTTTTTTTGATTACACCTTAAAACTCTATCATATGCTGTTTTCCCTTGCTCAAGTTGTTTATGCTGGAATTTTCACGGGAAAAAAAAAGTAGTTAAAACTTGTGCTCTGAAATATAATGATATCGATGAAATGGGAAGAAATTTCTCTTATCTGTGCAGCATTTAAAAAAAAATTTAAAAAAATCAACCCCCCATTTCTTAAAATTGCAAATAAACAATTAGACCAATGATGTTCTGACAAACCTAGCTAAAACTAAATTGCCAGGCATAAACGAACAAATTTATGGAGCAGGGGAAATTCAAGGTTCTGAGTTCCAAAGTGTTGGGTGTAAAGGAATACACGCATTCACTGTAATTATTTAGTTAGCTTACTTCTTTGTCGATATTCCTTTCAGTTATTTGACAATGACAAATGTACAAGCCTTCGTTCAAAATCTAATATAAGGTAACATAACCTAAATTTAAACCATTTTTAATGAATTATTCAATACTCCATAACGTTAATTAGAATCAGATGATCTCTTACACCATACCGCTGAATGGAAAATTCAAATCAACATATTATTCAGAACCAAATATACCTCGTCTTACATGTCCAAATAGCAGATGTAAGCAATCAATCTTTCCCACAAAATGCAAATTACAAATGTTCCACTTAAGAGCTTCAGTGTATCACCTTCTGTAGAATCTGCTCAGCTTCCTTGTGCTGGAAATCCCTACTCAAAACTTTGGCCCGGTATAGTCCCAACTCCAAATTGATTCCCAGAGGTCTCTCGTCGGGCGCCACTCCCCTCTCTGGCGCAAAGATGGGCATCTTTTTGGCAAACTCAGAAAGCCCTTGGTCAAGCTTTGAAGTTGAAGGATAGCCATCCTCCCCAGCATTTCCACTTAAGCCATCCTTAGATTCAATATCCTCCTTTACCGGCCTTCGAACGGATAACAGCAACCCCTCCAATGCCTCCTGTTCATCCGTCTTTCCTTTATCTTCCTCTACCCTTACTTCATCCTGCTCGTCTTCGGATTCCGATAAGATTATTTGGTCTTGCAGAGGGGACGCCGAACCGGTCTTGGACGACAACGTAAGGAATTTGAGGAAGGGAGTGTTCGCAAGGCCATTGATCGGAACATTGGCGTGAGATCGAGAGGTATTATGGTTGGCAAAAGAAGAATGACTTGGAAAGAGGGAGGGGGTGAAGGGAGGGATCTGGGGTTTCGTAGGTGATAAGAGCTGCATTCTGACGAGAGTTGCAATTCTTACCGATGAGTGGTGGCGGGGGTTTTAAGAGAGAAGGAAATTAAATCACAGATTCCTAGTTGGGGACTAGATGGTGGCCGAGAAATGGCCACGCCAGTTATCCATTTGGTATCAGCTGGGCGTCAGCTGCAGCTTGGACTGACACCACAGCCCATTAGGACTCCGCCCGCACGAGGCAATTGGTTTTCTAAAACCGGCTGGTCCGGGTTGATCCACGCATGCTGAAAGCCGATCCTGGACCGTTTTCAGTTTTTTTATTTGAGAACTTCAACTTTTACACAACTCTCCTTGGCCTATTGGTTGAGAGCTTAGGCTTCCAACTAAGAGGTCCACGGTTCGAGTCTATGTGTATGCGTTGTGTGTGTGAGTTTGCCTTAAATGACCTAAATGTCCCAAAAAAAAAAAAAAAAAAAAAAAAAAATAACTTCAACTTTTTGGCAGTTTCTGGCATGATTCAATAATGCTAAAATCTATTAAAACATTCAAATTCATTTGATTGATTAATTAATTATTAATTCAGGTAAATATTTGTTGAATATTTTGATTTATTTGTAGCCATACCAGAAGGTAACTATTAAGGAATTATTAAGGGCCTCTCCAGTGGAATGGCAAATAATAGTTTATTGTTCTTCCGTCGCTCCAACCGAGCGGCAATTTTGCCGCTATTTCATCGCAGGTGGCGTCGCACTATTCACCCGCTAAATTTGTACGTGTCAACAGGATTTGCCCGCGAAATGGAGAAAAACGGTTACGGGATGACAAAGCCCGCAAAATGGAGTTCGTTGGAGCAGAATTACTGCATTTTGGAGTTTTGCTGTATTTTGTAATGGAAAATGGGGTTTTCGGTTGGAGATGCCCTAAGGAGCTATTTGGTCAGCTAAAAAAGAAATATAGTGACAAAGGATTGTAGTGTAAAAGGATATTTTGGAATTATTTGGATTAGTATAAAGTAAATGCATGTGAAATGTTTATTTTTATTTTGGTTTGAAGTAAAAATGAATATAGTGTAAAGCTCAAGGATGATGATGTTGGATGGCTACGCTAGTAGTGGCCAGTGGGTGGCTGTAATATCTCGTTCCCTTGCTGTTCCTCTCTGAACTGGATTTTCCTCCCAGAATCGGCCAGGACGAAGTCGAGATCGTCCAGGCCGATCAGTGCATTGAAAACAGCTGATTTCTGGTGTGTTTTCTGGAAGGATTTCTGTACAGATCGTCCGGGACGATGTTGATATCGGTCTGGCCGATCTGTACTGTAGAAATTATCGGCCAGACAACAGCCCTGGGAACTGTCCAGGACGATCAGGATTTGATCTGATCGTCCCGGGACGATGTGGATATCGGCCTGGCCGATCAGTTCACAGATATAAGAAAATCAGCTCGTTTTGAGGAGAGAGAAATCATTTTTATAAAACGAAAATATCTGAGGAGAGAGAAAGAGCGGAAAAGCAAAGGAAGAAGTTCGATTTCGGGGCCCGCGGAGCGATTTTTGTCGTTCGTTGCTGTTGGATATTGTGTTTGTCTCGCTGTAAGGACTCCGAACTCTACTTCTGTTTTCGAAGATTTTGAGGTTTTGTAAAATAGTACTCAGATTTGTGTTTTTGTAAGTGATTTTCGTACCCGGTTTGGTACTGGCGAAGATTTCACCGCATAACTTTTGGTATAATGTAGATGTGATTATTCTGCACGTTTTGATTATTTTCTGGCAGATTTCGTCCGGTTCGTTTTGGTTCTGCAGGGTTTTATTTTGACTGCAATTTATTATGATGTCCGAATTGGTTTGAGCAGTAAAAGAATAGTCTTATAATGTTGTTGTGCACGTTCTGTATTAATTTGGTGAATTGTGATTTTTGGAGATTTCTGTGTAAATTCTGTAGACTGCCGTTGCTCTGCCCGATTTTCGTATGATTTCTGATTTTCCCGGAATTGATAGATTGAATTGATATGTATATGACTATTGATATGATTGTTCTAGATTTCTCTATTATTGCTTATTGCATCGATTATTATATTGATTGATTGATTCTGAAAGACAAGTGGAAACCTGGTTGAACGTTGGTTATAGAAACCAACGTATAGATATATACAACAGCAATATTGATAACTACAACAGCACTATTGATAATAGCCAGTTTAACCTGCTTGAATGATTGATAACTACAACAGCACTATTGATACGATTGATAACTACAACAGCACTATTGATAATAGCTAGTGTTTGTGCTTGTCGAGTAAGACCATTGTATGAAATTGCATGTATACGATATTGCATCGCATAGATTTCCTGATCTGTATTGATTTATTGATTTCGGATCGATTTATTGATATTGACGGATTTATTGATTTACCGATTTCTGCTTTATTTGGATTTGATCGAATTTACTGTATCGTACGATTTCACTGATTTCATCAATTGATTAACGAGCATTGATACTACTGAGCATTGAAATGGACATTGTATAGATTCATTATTTTGTATCTCTTTTCTCGATTGATTTCAATTGATTAGATCGTATTATTTGATAGCATCGATTTGATTGACGAATATTGATTGATTGAGTTGATTTATCGATTTGCCTGCCGCTGCATTGATTGGTTTTATTGACTATTGATTTCTGGATTGCTTTGACTTATTGATCATGTTCGACTGATTGATTTGACTTGAGTTGATTAACCTGCATATTGTTTTCAGTGTCGTGCTTTGATTTCAGTTGTAGGCTTTGGTGACCTGCTGGGCTTTGTAAGCTCATTATATGTGGTTAATGATTTCAGGTGCGGGGCCTCCAGCTTGACGATCTTTCTGCCGAGTTCTGTAGCTTTTTCTTTTGTAGCCTTGGTAGGCTTTCTTTTGTAGCCTGTACGGCTAGTGTAGTATTTTCTTTTGGCTGTACTTTGACTCTTGTATTATAGTATCCGCTGCTGTTTCTTTTCTGTAATGTAATTATCTCTAGCTCTGGATATATGTTTGTATGGATTGATATGATCAACATATGAGGAAACCGATAGAAAGAAAAAAAAAGAAAGAAAGAAAGAGGCAATAAAACAATCAGATGAATCCTTTCGCTACACGGATCTTGGGGTTGTTACAGTGGCAGTGGTGGTCAATAGTAGTGGTGGGTGGAGGAGGCGGTGGGTGGCAATGGTCGGCGGTAGGTGGTAGAGGTGTTTGCTAACGAGCGGTGGCAATGGTGGTTGGCAGAGACCGACGGTGTGTGGTGCCGGGCCATATAGTGGCAAGTAGGTGATGGCGGGCAATGGTAATGGTGGTCGCAGGCAACGAGTTGAGGTTGAGTGGTTGTTGGCGGTGGTGATTTGTGGCAAATGGCGGCGACCTGTGGTGATGCTGGCCGACGGTGGATGGCGGCGACTAACGATGATGATGGTCAACAATGAGTGGCAGCATCCATTAATGAGTGGTGTCGAAGGTCAAGCAAATTTACTTGTGTAAAACGGTTATAACTCAGAATTAAAAAAGATTAATTTATCTCAAAAATAAATTAAAATAACTTATGCTATATTTATTTTATTTTATATATTTTTTTCATTCAATCAAATATCACTATTTTAAAATTAATTTCACCCACTCCAAGCAGCCCGGAAATTTCTGATCCGTTCCTTGCGCGTTAAATATCAATCGCTCACTATTTTAAAATTAAGTTCCAGAGGCTTCGCTTCTTCCGTCCGCAGGCATGGGAGTTCTAACTGCGCTCAACTGCCCGCTTCTAGCATACTCTTCCCGCCTTCCTCGACGACGCAGGAACACCTCCGTTGAAAACCCTAGATTTCTTGCGTTATGCTCACGGGTCAGATCTCAGCCGATTTGTTTTTTTTTTCTCTTCCCTTAATTACATGAATAATTTTTCAAGTTATCTGTTAATTGTTCGGTGACAATTGCCGAATCAGAATGTGGAGACGAATAGCGAATACAAGCCTGGTTTTGTGAATGATCTGCTCTTGAATTTGTTTAGAAAGAAGATGGTGGAGGTCAGCTCGATTCCATAGATCCATATTTTCGTCTTTCCTTTGTCAATAGAGTTTCGAACACACGAAAGGTTTAAATGAATACACGAAATTGTGATTTCAATTAATTTCTGTCATTGCTGACGGATTACAGGATATTGACTTGAATTATGCTGCATGTTATGCTTTAAGTTTCAACTTCCGTTGCATTTAGGCATAATGCAGTAATCATGATAGTATTCATGATCCCTTATGATAAATCGATTTCTTTTAAAGCTGTAGGAGGTTGGATGGGATTCCGAGAAACTTGGTTATGATGGATTGATTGAAATTGTAAACCGCCTTATGCTGAAGGGGAGAAGCAATTTGGAGACTGAACAATCAGCAGTAATCTCCTTCCTCTTTATTCATTTATCCTTGAATATATATATATATATATATATAGTGTGTGTGTGTGTGTTTATTTATTTTCATAGACACGCTGTTAAAGATTAACTTTGCTTCCCTTAGGAGGAGAATGGAATCCCTATTTTATTATTTTTTTAAATTATTTTGATTAACTGTTTTATATTATCCTTAATCTGAAGAACACACCTTTGATTATGATCTATGGCATAATAAATATGTCGAGATTGATTTTCATAAACTTTCATTATGATTTAATTAGTCATCAAACATGTGAAAATTTTAATGATAATTGGACAATATATAGAAGCGCTTTTAAAAATGTAATTTTGTCCATTTATTTTATAAATTAAAACCTTCAATTACTTGCAATATATCATTAATAACCCATGCATTTGATTTTAAGCTATTTGAAATCCTATAAAAGTAAATCACAATTTTTTTTCTCACATAATCAGAACTATCCATTATAAAATTTTGATGCATTCGATGAATGACCAAAAGATCTTAAAAACTCTTGATATCATGTATATCACTAATTTTAATGATGTTGAATTGTTTCCAACTTGCATTTGAAGGCGATAACATCAAATTTAATTAGATTTATGATACTAATTCTACTCATAAGAGAGGAAAAGTGCATCTCTCTCAAATTAAATATATTCAATGATCATAACCTTGCAGTAGCTGTCTTTGATTTAGCCACCATACTTTTTGAATATGTTACTTTAGCATGAAATGGTTTTTTACAGCTCCTGTAACGGATGACAGGTTAGGATACTGAAATCATTGTTCCCACCACTCATACTTGTTCTTTTCAAAATGCTTGTAGCACCTATAGGCAGTGGAAGGTTGGCTTCGATGATGGTTGGTGAGTTATTACTAATTTTCATCAATAGTTTAACTTTTAAGTTTAGATTTCAAGGAAGCTACTCCTTCTATATCATGCTCTATAAGAATGTGGTTCATAATAAAATTGACAAAAATGAAGAGAGCGTACAAATATATAAAGCAAATACTTGACACCTGGTCATTCAATATTTTATGTTCATCCATTTTTTTCCTGAAGCAAGGGTAACTGCGTGGTCTTGTCAATGGCTAATGGGAGCCTCTTCAGTTAATTCTATTGATCTTCCAGATGGATCATCTTGCTCTAGTGGGGTATTTTAATTCCAGTTTGTAGTATATTGATCTCATGTTAATTCCCATGGTTTTAAAGTTCTTGATAATTGCATATGCTATTTTCTGAATCTGATTGTTTCTTTTTACAATTTTTAAGGTCTTTGTAGAGAGATGCAAATATCTGGAAGAAAGTAAATGCATAGGTATTTGCATAAACACGTGCAAGCTGCCAACTCAAGTCAGTGGCTAGTACAATCCATATATTTGAGTTAAATCTTTATATTAATGTTCACTTTTTCCATGATAGAATGCTATTATAGTTTTTCTCTTTTTAGTTAATTAACGAGCAATATTAAATGTTTGTATTTATGAATATGGCAGATCTTGCGCCTTAATATCATGTTTTTATACTCAGTATCTTCCTTAATGTAAGAACAAGTTGAAGTTCATCTTTTTTACCCTTACCAGTGTGATTGGATGTATTCAATGCGTAAACTGTCCCAGTTCATGTTCCGAGGGATGCCTACTTTCTCTCCTTTCAACTTTTGCATGTTTTATTATCAATCCATGTGTATGTATTAAAGACTTCACACATTATTCCATTTCTCCGAAGTCCTTCAATTTGACTTGATAAGAGAAGCCTTTGATAGTCATTTTATTTTATTCTTTATAATATGAATTTCATTTTACTTATTTTAAAATCTCCATGACTTGAGAAAAATATTGACAATAAATTCTATAAAAAATGAGTATTGTTATGGTTCATATGCTTCTACATCATACTGGAGCACTTTTTAAACGACCAATTGTAGATATATATGCAATGATGATTATATAATAAAGTTATAATTTTTTTTAAATATTTAATTATTTCCTTTTATAAAATGTTTGGATAGGAATTGAAAAAAAAATTATAATATAAATATATAAAGTAATAATATGAATTGCTTGGTATCATTCTACAAAAGTTCATTAAAATGGGGAACATTAGTTAAGAATTGCCTGTTTAATTAAATATATTCATTGATATTAATAAAAATTAAGGAAGAATGGTCTGTCTGTACTACCCGGATGCATAGTAACAAAGAGAAAAAATGTAATCAGAAATGGTGCATACTATTAGAACAGGAATAATCTATTTGAACTAAAGATCTTTACTTGACAAAGTTCCATTCCACTCTTTGATTGTTATGTATATTTATGTTTATAAAAACCAACACATTTTGCCTATATATAGTTGGTGTTTAAGGTAGAATATTTTATTCAAGTCCTTTTAATATTTTAGTAGGTACTATTTACTACTTTTTGGGTTAGCAAGTGTTTGGAAATATGTCATATAGGTTCTTTTTAAGAACATCTATGAAACCTTTAAAACTTAGGATCCAATGATAAATTTTTGAAGCTGAATGGATCTAGTAAATTAGGTGGGTTAGCTGTAATTCAAATTAGAAGTTTTACTTTTTACAACCATATGTTTCCTCTTTCACTTTTTTTGAGAAGAAATTTTATTGGTTTTTTTTATTGCGATTCTAGACTTTCTTCAAGGACTACATGGGAATTCCGCTGTATATGGAGCCAAAGTTCAGTGACTATAGCTGCCAGGTAAAGATGAATGGCATTCACTGCCCTTTGAGAATTTTAAAGAATAATTTGATTTACCTATCCATTAGAAATTATTTGTTCTTCCCAAACATCACATATCTCCTACCAATTGTCTCATTAAATTATACTTTACAACCATTATCCCCTACTAACCAACACATTTAATGGATTAATAGTTTATTATTGAAGCTGTAAAATGCATTGATACAGAAGGGTATTAGAAGAGCGTAAAGATAAGAATGACTGATTCGTTTTATTTGGGTGAGTGTCTCCCCAATTAAATGGGTGAGTGAGTTCCCTTAGATAAGTGATTATGGGCAAGATGGACTTTTTTATCTTTTGTGATTTTGGGCGAGTGAATACCTATTTTTATCTATTTTTATCGTATGATTTTTCTTTCATTATAATGAATTATTTTTTTATATACTCTTTTAATAGTACTTTAAATTATATTTCTCATGAAACAACAATCTACTTGAATATGTTTTGTGTATACACATGACCACCTTCTCAATTATTTTGATAGGTAGTGACTGGTTCGTGACGAAGGTCATTTCTCTTAGGAGTAGATCCCTCTAGGGACTTGCCTAGGACCAGAGAGGAACTCGCCCAAGGATAACGACGAGTGTAATTAACTCACATTCGGCAAGGAGCTCATCCTACGCTGGGCAACTAGGAAGTTTCTCATTATACAGATAGATCACTCATTGCAGTCAAAATCTCTTCCTCCGAGCTCGATAGACTCCGTTACAGAAAAGCATTTATCTTAGGGGTTCCACACTCCATTCAGCTATCACTACTAGGCTCAAGGACTCTTCATCCTTGCTACACTACTCGCCTTTTATGAGAAAGCGACTTGAACTCCCTATGCCATTCGCCAATTAATTTGGACAATTCTCTAGCTACGAGTCTATCTCCTCTCGTTCTCACCCACGAACTCACCCTATGCCTACTTGCCCCTCTTGAGCTCGCTCGACCATCAATTTCTCCCTCCTACAACCAATCAGGAGGTGATACGTATCCTAGAGTAACATATATTATTGCACGGGTATTCTGGATATTCTATATTTTTACTTTCCTCTATATATCCTTTCATATAGTCCTCGGCCCTGTTAAAAAGGGTGATGAGGAATAGTTGGGGGATCTTTGATCTTGGATCTTTAGACCTTTTCTAGATCTCTTGTGTTATACTTTTTGTATTTTTTGATTGAGATAGTGTAGATTATCTAGCCTACTTTTTCTCTCTCTGCTTTCCATTCTCACTAACAAATTCTTATCACCAGACATATCTTTTAGTAATGTTTGGCATTGTCCAACCACAACAACAACAACATCAAGCCTTTGTCCCACTACGTGGGGTCGGCTAGATGAATCCTTTTTCTCAATTGTGTCATGTTAAAAGTCAAATTCTTCTTTAAATCTAATAATGAAAAATCATTTCTAATATTTTCTAACCAAGTCTGTCTACCTCTATCTTTCTTAACATCAGTCAAATCTAATACCTCTACTTCCCCAACCGGGTCATCGGAAGGCCGCTGTTTTATGTGACCATACCATCTAAGACAACACTCTCTGATCTTATCTTCCGCAGGCGCTACTCCAACCTTTTCATGTATATGCTCATTTCGTATCCTATCTCTAAGGGCAAAGCCACTCATCAACCTGAGCAACATCATCACTACAACACTTAACTTAGTATTATGCTTTTCTTTTAATGGCCAACATTTGACACCATAAAGCATTGCAGGTCTCACCACCATCTTACAGAATTTTTCCTTAAGTTTGAGAGGCACTTTTCTATCACATAATAAACCCGATGCATTCCTCCACTTTAACCATCCAACTAGAATTCTGCTGATAATATCTCCTTCTATTTCACCATCACTTTGAAGAATAGATCCAAGATATATAAAATGTGCACTCCTTTTAATGACTTGATCACCCAAAGTCACAATCCCCTCACTAGGTTTATTAGTACTAAAATTACACTCCATATATTCAGTTTTAGATCCTTTAGACTCTAAGGTTGGCCTCCATAATTCAAGTTTACCTTCAACTCTCTCTCCAGTCTTATCAACAAGAAAAATATCATTAGCAAAAAGCATACACCAAGGTACATCCTCTTGCAAATGTCTAGTGAAAACATCCATGACTAAAGCAAAAAGATATGGGCTTAAGGCTGATCCTTGATTTAATCCAATCGAAATAGGAAAATACTTGGTCAAACCATCTTGTGTTTGAACACAAGTAATAGCTCCTGCATACATATCTTTATTGATTTGAATATAAGCGTTATTAACTCCTTTCTTTTCAAGAATTCTCGATAGCACTTCTCTGTGACATATGCATGTAGTGTGAAGGGATTGGTTGATCGATAGCAAGCACTAATCAAGATCTAATACCATATTGAAACTATTAGGAATAAACATTGTTGATTATAATCGAGATCTAATACCAATGAACGACATAATAGTAAGCATATACTCATTTAATTTAATTTTTTTATGTCCAACTTCTTTCCTTTTTTCTCTTTTTCAAAAATCTTTACTTAAACATTCATACATTCACAGTTCAATTTTGGAGTTCCTCCACCTCCCCGTTCAAGTGACAGTTCCCTCCATGAGCCTTGCCTGGAAATATGCCCAAACGCCAATCGCCGCAAGGAGCTGAACAAAGGCCTTGCTGTCCAATGTCCCAAGGTATAAAACATGTAAGAAGTACCGGTGCTCAATATTCCGGAGAATTATTTGTTGTGACCAAGAAAAAAAAAAGTATATCCTGGGAGCAAGGCTTCAGTACAAAAATATAACCAGATATTTGGAGAATCATTTAAAATTTTCTCCATTTTGGAAAAAAAAAATGTTTGGATGTATAGTTTAAAAAGTAGCTTGAATATTTGTATTTGAACAATTTCTTCCATGTCCCAGAAATTGTAGCTGCTCCTATAATTTGCATGTTAAAACTTGCTAAAATTGAATTTTCCTCTACTTTTCTAAGGCGTGGATGGATTACTGTTCATTAAACATAGCAGGATCTTATTTATATTCACATGCTAATATGCCAGTAATTATAATTTGTAACTAAAAATCGTTGTAGATTCATGCCGAAGTTAAAACATTGTTGTTTAAGTATCGCCGATAAAGATAATGCAAGAAATTATGATGAGTTATATATACTGGAGGTAGTTTGATGAGTGCTATGATAAAGTTGGTCCATCTCCAATTGAGTTCTATTATTTGATCTGAATTCCAATTGAAGTTGTATCATATTCCAATTTAATTTTTAATATGTATGCATTAATGTCATTTCATATAGCATACTTTGTTACAAATTGCGTGTATTTTTTATTATAGAAAGACAACTATTATAAACTCTTTTATGATGTGAGACTAAAAAATTTCACGAGTTATAATATGAATTTAGAATAAATTGGGATGCAAATGTATATTATAAAATTAATAATATAAAATATTTTAAATATATTGAATGCTTAATTAAAGTAAAATATTACAAAGCCCTTAAATAGGATAGTCATACCTTTTTTTGGGGTAATTTTGGTGCCCAAAAAAAAAACAATTTATGCTCAACAAATTTCAAAATTTTATCAACAAAATTAACACTTGACAAATAACAATACCCAATAACAACACAATCTAAGCAGATTATAAAACATCACTCAATTGATATGTTCAGACGAGAGATATGAACAAACCAATAGGAATCGGGTAAATCAAAAACATATGTTGTAGCAAATTCAAAAGGAAAACAATCTTTCTCTTTCCTTCAAAATCAGAAAGAAACCCAAAATGCCAGCGGCAAAAGTTTAAATTGAAATATACAAACATCGGCTTCCCCGACTCATCGGCCTTCATGCAGGTCTTCTGAAAACACAGCCGTCCTCGAAATGTTCTCATTATCAAACACGCTCATACCAGAAAAAGGCCCCGAAGAGAACATCGAAGAAGTACCATCAGATTCATAAGTAGTCGAAGATTGCCTTATATTCGGCCGGGTTGATGGCGTCGGCATTGTGTCTTGATACTCTGCTAGTCGCTGGACCATCTTAAGCGACTGCACCACCTCGCCCATTGTCGGCCTCTGGTTTGCCTCCGGCGCAACACAAGCTGCGGCTATCGTGCAAACTCTCACGAAATCTTCCAATGGGTATTTGCCCTCAAGTTTTGAATCGGCGAGCTCTTCCAATCTATCTTTGTCCCGAAGAAGAGGCCTAGCCCAGGTCACGAGATTCTCCTGGCCAGATGGCTGTGACATATCCACGGGCCTCCTTCCGGTTAGCAACTCAAGCAGAACAACGCCGTAACTATATACATCACTCTTCACCAATAGATGCCCAGTCATGGCGTATTCAGGTGCAACATATCTGGAAGATAGTTTGGCTTATACATCATGAACTAAAAGAAAGCAATGAAAAAAACAACATCAAGCCTTGTCCCACTACGTGGGGTCAGCTACATGAATACTTTTTCACCATTGTTTCATGTTAAAAGTCAAATTCTCATTTAAATCTAATAAAGCAAAATCATTTCTAATATTTAACCGGGTCTTTTTAGGTCTACCTCTATCTTTCTTAACATAAGTCAAATCTAACATCTCAACTTTTCTAACAGGGTCATTGGAAGGCCTTCGTTTAATGTGACCAAACCATCTAAGTCGACTCTCTCTAATCTTATCTTCCACTGGAGCTACTCCAACATTTTCAAATATATTCATTTCGTATACTATCTCTAAGGGTAAAATCACTCATCCACCTAAGCATTCTCATCTCTGCAACACTTAACTTAATATTATGCTTCTTTTAATGGCCAACATTCGACACCATAAAGATCATGAACTAAAAGAAATCAATGAAAAAAAAAAAAAACTTTAGAGCCTTGTTTGCTACTATACCCAAATGTTCCCATCACACGAGTTGAAAGGTAGTTTGTGCGGCCTTCAGGGGCCTGCTTGGCAAGGCCAAAGTCAGAGACCTTGGCATGGAAGTTGTTCTCAAGTAATATATTGGATGCCTTGAAATCCCGGTGAATGACAGAAGGCTGGGAATCTTCATGAAGGTAGGCCAGTCCCCTGGCAGAATCAAGAGCAATCTTCATTCGTGTGTCCCAGTCCAAAGGACAATTTGCTCCCAAGGGACCTAAATAAGAAGGCAATTAAAAAAAAAAACAAAAAATAAAAAAACTCGCAACAAAGTTTATTTGCTGAACCAATTTGGTCAAGTGAAAGAATACCATGGAGCCAAGCTTCTAGACTCCCATTAGAAACAAGTTCATAACAAAGGAGGTTCTGTGAAGAGTTGCGGCTACAAAAATAACCAACAAGTTTTACTAGGTTTCGGTGATGCAGCCTGCTCAACATCTCAACCTCAACTAAGAATTCTTTATCTCCCTGATGTCCTCCGTTGTTAAGCTTCTTAATGGCAACTGCTGTCCCATCACTTAAAACACCCTTGAAAACACGACCAAATCCACCCTCTCCAAGCACACTTGAGGGTTCAAAGTTATTTGTTGCTTCTTTGAGCTCTTCATATGCAAGAAACCTCATGCTGGTTGGATGAGGAAGAGAACTTTCTCCAGTTGGGGCCTCCAGAGAAGACTTCAGTTTTGCTGCAAAATTAGATTCACAATTAGAAACTAAAGAATGCGAACAATTTGCATGCCTTAGTTTTAAAAGCCTTACAGTTGATATGGTGCAATATTAAATGATGTAAAACGTACATGCAAGGATGATCCAAGTAATCAGAAAATACGGAGTTCCCGTGACTGTAGGAAGGCTTGGGAGGAAGCATGTGGCATCTAAGAACCTTCCTTAACATGTGATCAGCAACCTAAAACGTCCGGGCAGTATTTGAAGTCCTTCCAAATGGCTGGACAGCAATAAAACATGTGCAAACTTCCCTGGACAGCGAACCAAAATCTTCAAGCAGCTGGTACGAAAGTTTGGAGAGCACGCCTTGACCATAGGAACCTTGGCAGCAGCTCTAGGGGGTGATCGGATCTCAGGACAGTGCATAAAATCTGTCCAGTTCTGGACAGCAGTTTGGCATGAAGAACTACTGCATTCCGGTTTTTTGGATGCAGAAATTAAAAGAGTATAGCAAGAAAATTTGGTAATAACAATGAGAAATAGACTTGAGATTAATTTACTTGCCTAGGTGGCAAGATTAATTAAATCCCAAATCAATTTGGGGGAGAGAGAATGGAAATCTGAAATTAATTTTCAGATTAAGTGGAATTGGCGGGATGAATTTGAATTTAAATTCAAATTTTAATGGGGAGAATTAAATTGGATGAGAGGGAATTGTGGGAGGTAATTAGGGAGGCTTAATGAGGGGGTTATTAATGAAATTGGAGAGAGAAAGCTCATGGAGAGGGGCCGGCCATAGAGAGAGGGAGAGGGGAATTATGGCTAATTAAGTGGGGCCCACACATTATTCTACATCTTTTCATTGTGAAATTTGTCAGATTGTAAAGCATACTCTAATTATATATCCTCAAATTTCATACAAACATTCAAGTGCATTTTCCTTGATCCACAGTGATGTGTGGGGTCCCTAAATGATAAAAAATGTTTCGGGCACTCAATGGTGTGACATTTATTGATGATCATACAGGGGTAAATTGAGTTTTCC
The DNA here is from genome assembly GCA_016618105.1 of Dendrobium huoshanense. NCBI lineage: Eukaryota > Viridiplantae > Streptophyta > Magnoliopsida > Asparagales > Orchidaceae > Dendrobium > Dendrobium huoshanense. The sequence goes on along the minus strand of CM028358.1, from coordinate 66,695,991 downwards.
TTATGAAAGAAAAGTTTGAGGCTGGGCAAATTTTACAAACCTTCAATCTTATCATCCAAAATCAATTCAACTCTAGAATTCAAGTCAGACAATGCTAAGCTATGTTGCACGGATACTCCTATTTACGAGGCATGTTGTATCGGATACGTGTCGGATACAGATACGCCTCCGATACGGCACGGATACGTGTCGGATACGGCCTTGTCGTGTCCGATTAAAATATTATTTAAATTTGACTGGACACGCGTATCGGATACGCATGTCCTATTACAAAAAATACTGAGCCACGATTTACCCTTTTCTTTTCGACTTTCCACCGTTTCCGCTCAATATCTATATTCATTTATGCAGCTGAAACATTTCAAAGAGCTAGGTTTTTCGTTTCCACACACGTGTTCATCTTCTTCGTTATAGTTGAAGGAGCGGCTCGATGACCCGAGCATAGAAGCAAACAGGATCATCCTTTGTCGACAAAGAGGCTTGACGACGCGAGTATTAAAGTCGATAGGATCATCCTTCGTCGACGAAGCGGCTTGACAACGCGAACAGTGAAGGCGACGTGAGCAGTGTAGGTTCGTTTTCTTCATCGTTCTTCGTTTTCTTAATCATAGGCTCGGTATTGAAACTTGATATCGCTTGGTACCGAACGTTACTGGAACTCGGTATTGCTCGGTACTCGGTACCGAGCAGTATTAGAACTCGGTACTGCTCGGTATTGGAACTCGGTACCGCTCGGTATTGGAACTCGGTACTACTCGGTACTGAGCGGTATTGGAACTTAGTACTGCTCGATATTGGAACTCGGTACTGCTCGGTATTGGAACTCGGTATTGCTCGGTACTACTCGGTGCCAAGCAGTATTGGAACTTAGTACTGCTCGGTATTGGAACTCGGTATTGCTCAGTACCACTCGGTATCGAGCGGTATTGGAACTCAGTACTGCTCGGTATTGGAACTCGGTACTGTAACTTGGTATTACTCGGTACCGCTCGGTATTGCTCGGTATGGAGTGGTACCGAATGGTACCAAGCGGCACCGAGAAGCTAAAATATGCTCGGTATCGCTTGGTATCTTTCCATAAAAATAACTTTAAAAATAATCAGCACTTCAAAATTACTCTTACAAAAAAAATTTGTTTCGGGGGCGCTGCCCCTTGACCCCTTAAAAAAAAAGAAAACATGTTGTAGATAGTGCTTTGGAGAAAGCATTTAATTTACAAATGAGAGAACAACTAGACGGGAAATAGCTAGAATGTTTTACTCAGCTGGACTTCCTTTTAACCTAGCAAGGAATCCACATTACAAAAATGCCTTTACATATGCATACAATAACAATCTTGCAGGATACGTGCCACCAGGATATAATGTCATTAGAACAAAGTTGTTGCAAAGAGAGAGGGACAATATTGAGAAGTTGCTCGAGCCTACTAGAAGAGTTTGGAAGGAAAAATGAGTTACTTTGGTTTGTGATGGGTGGACAGATCCACAAAGAAGACCACTTATCAACTTCATGGCTGTAACAGAGAGTTATCCTATGTTTATCAAAGCTGTAAACTGTGAAGGACAGTACAAGGATAAGTTCTTCATTTCTAATTTAATCAAAAAAGTTATCATGATGGTGAGGCCTTCAAACATCATTCAGGTCATTACTGATAATGCACCTGTTTGTAAAGCTGCAGGTCTACTTATAGAGCAAGCATATCCTCATATTTTCTGGAACACCATGTATTGTGCATACGCTTAATCTTGCTTTGAAGAATATTTGTGCAGCTAAGAATACCGAGGCAAACGAAATCACCTATAATGAATGTCATTGGATCATAGTGATTGCTGGAGATGCAATTGTAATTAGAAATTTTATTATGAATCACTCCATGAGACTCTCTATGTTCAATGATTTCTCTAATTTAAAGATGCTTGCAGTTGCTGAAACTCGGTTTGCCTCAATAATAGTGATGTTGAGAAGATTCAAAAAATAAAAAATGCTCTTCAAGCTATGGTGATCAGTGACAAATGGACATGTTATAGGGAAGATGATGTTGGAAAGGCTAGGTATGTAAAAGAGAAGCTTTTAGATGATTTATGGTGGGATGAGATTGAATACATCATAAATTTCACAGACCCAATTTATGAGATGTTGAGAGTAGCTGATACGGATAAGTCTTGTTTACATCTCATTTATGAGTTCTGGGATTCAATGCTAGCCAAAGTAAAAAAATTATATATAGACATGAGAGGAAGACACTTCATGAAGACTCAAGCTTTTAGGATGTTATCTATGCTATTTTAGAAGATAGGTGGAGCAAAAGTAATACACCTTTACATTGCTTGGCTCACTCACTAAATCCAAGGTAAATTTTAATATTTTTTCATTATGAATTCACAATTTATTGTTTTGTAATTTCAACATTTTTTCATTATTTCATTTTAATGTTATTTGAAGATATTCAACTAAAGAATGGCTTCAAGAAGATCCTCAAAGAGTTTCTCCACAGAAAGATTTAGAAATTTCAAATATGAGGAAGACATGTTTGAAGCGTTATTTTCCAAATGAGGAGGAGAGAAGAAGTGTCAATATTGAGCTTGCTAAATTTTTTGGCTATTTAGAGGACTTTGGTGACCAAGAGTCATTGCGTGATAGGTGGAGAATTGATCCGAAAATGTGGTGGATTATACATGGAGCTTCAGCACCTCTACTACAAACAATCGCCATAAAATTGCTTGGCCAAGTTTCATCCTCATCCTGTTGTGAAAGAAATTGGAGTACATACTCATTCATCCAATCAATGAAGAGAAATAAAATTACTCCACAACGGCTGAAGATTTAGTTTACGTGCATATAAACCTTCGACTTTTCTCAAGGAAAACTCCAACTTATATGGAAGGAGACAACAGGATGTGGGATGTTGCTGGAGATGGATTTGAATCTCTTGAGGATATGGGAATATTAGAAATTGCTAATCTTTCACTTGATGAGCCTGAATTAGAAGCTATGATATTTATTGAAGATGATATAGAAACTCAAAGACAAACCACTTAAGAAGCTAATCCTATCATTCCTTCTATTGAATAGTTGAAATTTCATGTGCTGGGCAATTTATCTTCTTGTTTTTGTTGTTGTACTAGACATTTCAATACTTAATGCTTACTTTTATTTCAATTTTTTTGTCATTTCAAATATTACACTTTGATTACTTTATTAATTTTTATGTATTATTTATATATTATAATGTCGTATCCGCGCCGTATCCGTATCCTGTATTTTTAAGAATTGGCGTGTCCCGTATCTGTATCGTGTCGTATCCGTATCGCCGTATCCGTATCGGTGCAACATAGATGCTAAGGAACACTTCACTAGTAATCATAATGCCTACCTTCAAAACCATGGGATTATCCACATAAGTTCTTATGTTGACAACCCTCAACAAAATGGAGTGGTTGAGCGCAAGAATAGATATCTCTTAGAGGTTACCTGGCATCTTATGTTTTCCTCTAATGTTCCAAATTACTTCTAGGGAGAAACCAACCTCACAGCTACCTATTTGATCAATCATATACCATCTAGAGTCCTTAACTTTCAATCTCCATGTCAACTTCCAAGAAAATTTTCCTCACACCCGTACAACTTTGTCTGATTTACCACTGAAGGTATTTGGTTGCACAATATTTGTTCTTATGTATTCTTAACACCATGCAAATTTGATCCTAGAGCGAATAAGTGTATTTTTTTAGGATACTCTCCAACTCAAAAAGGGTACAAATATTATTCTCCAACCAACAAAAGATTTTACACCATAATGGATGTCTATTTCTTTGAGCATATGTCCTATCCCATATCTCATCTTCAGTGGGAGAGCATGAATGATCATCAAATTTTGGAGTCTTTTCTCAAGTCTTCTTTTACCCGCTCAAAGTCATCAAGTTCTTTTAAATATGTGCTTGTGACCAAAGACCATACACAAGATTTGTCAACACCCATACATGTTCAGTCATCAGTCCATCCCGCAAATGTTTCTTCTCCCTTGCCAATTCAATCTATAGCTCCACAACTTGCTAATGAGGATTTTCAAGTCTACATCAGAAGGAAAAAACATGAGCCAGAACACGGATCACAGCAAGCATGTAACCAAGATATTGACTCAATGTCAAGTCCACCAAAAGAAAACATAGGTACGAAAAAGGCTGGAGATATTCCAATTCCCAACATGAATGACTCTACCATGCTGATTGCATTGGGGAAGGGTGTTAGGAGATGTACAAGTCATCCAATTGGGAATTATGATACTAATGAAGGGTTGTTACCATCTTGCAAAGCATTTGCTATTTCTTTTGATGATTTCCATATTCCTAGCATAATACAAGAGGTAGGAAACATCATTGACGGACAATGAACTTATGGGTATTGTTCTTTTATCTGGGATAATCTTGATATCGAGAGCAGTAAGAAGCAATCAGTGATAGCCAAAAGCTGAGTACAGAGCTTTGGCTCAGGAAATTTGTGAAGGGAGTTGGATAAAAAGGGTATTTAATTATTTATTGAACATGGCCAAATAAGTTCATCTCCTATTTTGTTGATATGTAATAATCAAGCAGCTATCAGCATAGCTAAGAATCACATGCATCATGATAGGACTAAGCACGTAAAAATTGATAAACACTTCATCAAAGAGAAGGTGACTAGTGAGATTGTTAAATTGGAATACATTCCTACCAAGCAACAAATTGCAGACATCCTCACCAAAGCTCTACCTAGATCTAATCTTGAAGACTTAATTTGCAAACTTGGATTATATGATATATATTCTCTAACTTGATGGGGAGTGTTGAATATTTGAAAGTCAAAATTAGATAATTTATTTTAGAAAAGTATTTTCAAGAATAAAAGGAGAGATCATTTGTGATCTTCTCCTATGATTCTGTTTTCTAATGTTAGGAAAGAATCATTCTCCTGTGATTCTATTTTATAAATTTAAGGAGAGAATTAAGCTTAGTTAATTATTTCCTTTATTAGATACTCTTTTAGCATATGTTGATGTAGTATCTTTTTGAACACGAAGAATAATCAAATAAGAAATTCTCAAGTACTCAACTCTAAATCAAATTAAATCTTGTCAGGGAATCGATGTCTTCTCGGAAGGCCCAACAAGTGAGCTTGAAGTTGCACCTATTCAAAATATTAGTTATGTAGACCCACCTTAAGCTTTTGCTCATGATGATCATTATGTTATTAAGGACATTGGCAATCTAGAATTTCTATATGTTGGCTCTAAAATCAGCAATTCTAGCACATAAAGGGTACTTGACAAAAAGTTTCAAATTCTATATGCCAGGAGAAAAGAAAAGTAAGAAAATATACCATTACTCTCCAACATATACACGGCTTCAAGTTAGACATTTTAAAGAAGAGCCTTGGGGTTCTTCTCTTTTACAAATTAGTTCATTTGCCATTTGTTGGCCTTACTGATGTTTTTTTTTTTACATTTAGTTATTTTAATCTAGCAATATTATTAAATTGCTTCATGTTGTCCTATTTTCATTGGTTGATAATAAATTCTATTCTACTAAAAAAATTACATGATAAAGAACTTTTCGTGCTCTATTTTTTGCATCTCATAATTTTTATTGGAAACCCTAACTCTTGAATATCATCATTAAATCCTAATTCTCATTCATCATGAAGTTTCTACACTAAAAATAAATCCTTAGACCTCATAAAAAATGATAACTCTAGATAGGTTTTTTTATTGTTACCAAAAGCTTAAAGGCTTCCAAAAAAACCCAACACATAAAGCATACATTATCCTATTAATTTCATATTGTATCACAATACTTGTGTATTATGTTATTTTATTAATTTAGGTCAGCATAATATATTCAGTGGTTTAGCATGCCTCAAATAACTGATTTTTTTATAATTTATCTTTATACTAAAATTTGTCTTATAAGATAAAAAATGTTTAAACATTAGGGTAGCTCTTTAAAAAATGCTAAAAACTCCACAACCAATATGTCAGGCATCATCTTTTCTAAGCTAACTGTACATACACTTTTAGTGACATATAGAATATATAGCATTTAAAAAGAGAAAAAAACCAAAAAGATCCTCCAATAATCTCTTAAGGACCAAAATGGACTTAGGCTATGTAAAAGTCCCAATCTAGTTCACAAACTCTTTAAACAAGAACCAAAATGGTACCGCCATCCAAACAAAAGAAAATTGGAATTAGCGGTGTTAAAAAATGGGGGAATTTTTGGAAAATATTTTTCTTGAATTTTTAAGTATTAATTTCATACTTACTTATTTTCTCGTATACAACACATAATCTCATGTACAAGCAAAAGTAGATTGAAATTATATGGGGTAACAGAGCAAGTTGATTTTTTGCAATAAATTCATTTAACATATCTATTTTTTTATTACATGGTAATGTAATAAATTGCATTTATGTTTTTTTATTCCTAGAAGTATAAATTTTAAATTTGTATATTAATTTTATTGAAATTAATTTTTTTAGAGAGAGTAAAACATATATATTTGTAGTTAAATTTTAAATTTGTTAACAACTAACTCACGATCTTTTATTAATTAAAATCATTTTTTAGAAAGAACTTTTTTTGCTTTACTTGAAATCTTTTTTTTTTTTTTTTGAAAGAACAAAATATATTTTTCAAATGTTTAATTTATTTTACATTACAATGAAATATTATTGATGTAAAAAAATCAAATTAAACATTATAGATTGCAAATCAATAAAATTAATATGAAAATAAAAGAAGAAAAAAATATATTTATTAGTTATTGCCACTAGGGAAGAAGCAGCACCTACTCCTCTTCATCACTACACGCGAGGCAAGTGGGGTGCGATCTTCACACATCTTTGTTATTATGCTGCTGTTAAAGGGGAATTTTCGTCTGCTCCTCACTCTTTTACTTGGGGAAGCTTCGACGAGTGAGACGAGTGAGGAAAATTGAGTGATAGTCTCACACATCTGACACCCAACAAAAAAAATTCATTGCAGCTCTCCCACCTCCAACACTATTCAATAATCCTACTTGTCGACTACTCTTTGTCTCGTGCTAGCCTCTCCATCTAAACAAGAGTAGCAAAATAACAAAAAAAAACAAATATTAAATTCTAAAAATACCCTAAGAGTTAGCACATGCTCCGCGAGTTCTCTGTTGAAACAATAGATTTATCATTAATTTTAACCTCCAATTTGAATAATGGGACCATTTCGGTCCCAGTTAAATGAGTTTGTGGACTAAGTTGGCCATTTTACATAGTCTAGGATCATATTGGTCCACAAATAGTTGATGATGGATCCTTCTCATTCAAAAGAAATATTTCACTCAAAACAATAAATTTAAATTGCTTGACAATATTGAAATCATTCATAAACTGCTTAAGTGCCCAAAGAAAAGCCAAATTAGGTTATGGCTTAGAGCTCGAACCAACATATTGAAAATATAAATTAACAATTAAAAGGATAGGTTTAAAATATAAGAGTAGGACTATGAGCTCACCTATTTCCGTAGTAGTGGACTTATTCCCCTTCACAGATCTGCACGAGCAAATGACCAAAACAGCAATAACAACAACAACCAGAAGTGCAGCACAGATGCCCACAATTATAGTTAGATTTCGATGATTTTCACTATTAGCTTCATCATTTGGCTTGTGAATATAGGACATAGAGGGCGGTGGAGACTTTGGCAGGATTACAAGGGCCGGAGCTGGAAGAAAAAAAAAGGTAGCCAAAGAATTCATATCATTAGCAGAACACACTAGATCAAACAAAAAGAATAGAAAATAATGTAACAAATAAAGGCATGGCTTGATATGACAGATACATAGCTGTAACTACGCATTAATTCTAAATTCTTTATTCTTAAGTTGAAGCTTTCTAAAGCACCTGCATATTGACAAAATAAGAGATGAAAACAAGAAAAATTCCACTGTTTTAACACTGAAAGTGTCTTAAACATGGCTAGCTAACAAAACTACAAACGCATATAACTACATATCATGTTAAAATATAAGCTATACAGTTCTTCGAGATGCACAATATTAGAATTTGATGATCATATAATTTTATCAAGACAAGAACAAAATTTTATAAATAATTTTAAGATAAATATTAAATATCCTTTTTTCTTTCTTTTCTTTCATGAAATAACGTTTAAAAATTTGTTACAAAAATTATTATTTTAAAGAGCCAAGTTAATATTTAAACCCGATTTTTTATAGAATTGTTGATGCATAAAATAGTGGTAGTTGCTAGAGGGAAAAAAAAAAGAGAGAGCAAGCAGGCTCAAGAAAAAAAAAAGGAAAAGTGATAGAAATTTTTTGGGCAGGTCAATTTATTGTGGCAGTAGAGAATTGTCTTTAAATAGTGCAAGCAAGATTGTCCCTAAAATAATGCATTAAGTGATAATATCCTTTTGAGGATCATTCAAGTGGAGAAATTTTTGGAACTTTTTGATTTTTTATGTTTGTCGTCTCTCTTATAGGATAATCTTGTATTTCTGGCTAAAAGAATAGGGATTTCCTTTCGTGGTGAGATTGGGTTCCTTGATTTTGGGGAAGAGTAATTTCTTCAGTTTATTTGCATTTGTTAGATGGGAAACAGAATTGTAAAAGACTATTTTTACTCAATTGTCTTCATACTCCAAGCATATATAAGCATATATAAAGGTAAGAGATGAGAACAATAAATAATAATAATAGATCTAGTGATGGGACTGTGGTATTGGGTGATCAAGTCATTAAAAAGAGTACACATTTTAGATATCTCGGGTCTATCATTCAAAGTGATGGTGAACTAGATGGAGATGATATTAGTAGAATTCAAGTTGGATGGATAACGTAAAGGAATGCATCAGGCCTGTTGTGTGATAGAAAAGAACCCCCTCAAACTTAACGAAAAATTTTAGAAGATGGTGGTGCAACTTGCAATGCTTAATGATGCAGAATGATGGCCATTAAAAGAGAACCATAAATTAAGTAAGTGTTGCAGAGATGAGGATGGATGAGTGGCTTTACACATAAAGATAGAATGTAAAACAACTACATACGTGAAATGGTTAAAGATTCCAATGATAGATAAGATTAGAGAGAGCCATCTTAGATGATTTGGTCACATAAAGCATTGGCTTGTTGATGATCCAGTTAGGAGAGTAGATGTATTAAATTTGGCCTATATTAATAAAGTAGAGGAAGACCTAAAAAGATTTGATTAGAAAGTATCAGAAATGACTTTTTTATCAGATTTAAATAAAAAGTTGATTTTTAATAGGACACAATGAAGAAAATGGCTTCACGTAGCTGAACCCACGTAGTAAAGGCTTGCTGTTGTTGATGATGTTATCTTCTACATGCTACAAGCATAGATGTGCTTATATAAAGGCAAAAGATAATAACAATGAAAATATATATAATAAAGAAGAATATCCTCAATGATGAGGAAATATTACTAGTGTAGACTCTTATTATAAATAATTAAATCAACATATAATTTAGATATCGTAAAACTGCCCCACAAACTCAAAATGGCACAATAACAATGTCAAAGAAGATTTGATAAGATAAGGAATCGATAGAGGGCATCAATGGAGGTATCAAAGAAGAGATTTGACATAATAAGAACCAAAAACACAAAAGTAATAATCAATGTAGAACAGTAAATTATAGAGATATAAAGAGCTATAGGAAATAGAGTAGGCGAAGTGTCTCAATGGTTAATAACAGAGACAAGGATCACAAGGACAAGGTAGTAGGACATAAATAAGTTATAGTTATAGGGAAGTGTGAAAGCAGGTAAATAGAGCTTGGATGTTTGAGGAGTGGCATGGTCAATAAGGTTTTTAGAGAATTGAGAGAATTGTATGCAATGGCTTTGATACCATGTTTGAAATGAGAGAATTATAATAGGCTATGTCATTACTCAAGTGCCTTTTTAGAACAAGCATATGAGCATATCTGTGTGTGTATACACAACCATACCAGGAAAATAAGAGAATAATAAAAAATATAATAAAGAAAACATCCTCAATAATGAAAATATATAATAATAAATAACACATATTAATAATATAAATAATTTAGAATATGTGATGGCTCAAATTCTTTAGCAATACATATATATGACATCCCTATAGAATATGTGATTACTCAAACTCCTATCGCTTCTTTTGTGGAAATAGATTAATTTTAAATGGACCACATAAATCTAGATGCCTTCTTATAGTGCATGATCTCATTGTTATTGCTTTGTGAGTTCATTATGTTCTCTCTTGGCAAGAGTTTCCACATAAAGAGGTTATGATTTTCCAAAGAATATATATAATAGTAATGAAGCATGAGATCGAAAAATTTTAATAGCTCAAAGGTTTGGGTTTTAGAAAAAAAAACGTGAAGTGTGTTAATCTAAAAAGAGGTTATAAAAGCACTAATGGGACATTCAAATATGTCAAAGACTAATAAAAAAAGAAGAAAAAGTATACATAAACCCTTGATAATCCAGCTACACTTGGCAAATGACAACTTGGCAAAGGACATGGAGAAAAAAACTAGGAGAAACTATGATTCTAGATTGAGCCTTTGTACATGACCAAAAATCCTCCAATAAACTTCATTAGAAACAAAGGATGTATTTTCCTCGTAAGCAAGAAAATACTCTGATTAAATCACATTCAAATGGGTTTAATTTTCTTATTAGATATTTATGGAATACAAATATGATGGTTGATGCTTAGAATTAAGCCTTATTACTCTCATGCAATTTAGCTCTATCTTATAAACATTTCCTATACACCAAGTTATATGGCAAAGATATTATTAGCTTAGAAGTTGTTAAGACCTCAATTCATTCTAAGGATATAGGAGATGAAAATATGGCTTATTATTAGTTAAGGGGAGACTTTTTAAAATGTCTATCTCTAATAAAGGAAAAAATAAATTTCATAATGGATACAAAAATATATCATGCTTCTATCATAAAAAGAAGTAACACAAAACAAAAAATTGCCAAACTTCAAAAACAAAACCATCAAATGCCAATGCAAAAACAAGGAATATAAATTAACATATAAAAGTGTTATTGTAGTGATTAATCAAGAGTAGATTTAAATGTTGTTGTAATAACTATTGAAGACAAATGAAATGATTAGTAAATCACGGATTTAGTTTCTCCATATCATTATAAAGAATTATTTTGTAGTTTCAACTTTCAAGTAATATGCTACTGGCTATTTTAAATGGGAAGCAAATCAATGTGCAATAGAGTTGATTTTAGCATTATATACAATACAAGATAATGTGACTAGATCATCTACGCAAGTCAAACATGCACTAGACCTCAATAAAAATTGTCTTTAAATGCTTTTAGTGAAGCAAGATGAAATTTTTAGTACATGAAGTCCTTAACATTTTCATAGGTGCATTAATTATCATAAATGCGGAGAGAATTGAAAATTTTTGTATTCTAAGTGGGCCAGTTAGAATGAAGTTGCTTCAATATCATTATTTACGTTGAAGTGACATAATTTGGGGACAGAAAAAAGCAGACTTCTTGGTTGCAAGTCAGATTCTAGAACAAAAAAGGGCATAAGTTGGCTGAAGGACCATTTAAGATGATTAGGTCGATCAATCCCATATTTCAATCTATCATAATGCCAAGTCATAGCAATGCAACATTCGAGGTAAGAACAGAATCAATTTAAACATACGAAAATTAAATGGATGCAGCAATTTGGTATAAATAGATCCATATCGATGTGTAATATATATGCTTCACCGGTCTCACACGGCTGTTCAGTTTGTATATCATCTAGGCTTATTAAAATTGCATGGTGCTCAATCTTTCCAAGCTCTCGGAACTTAAATTGCTCAATTTGGAAGGGAGACAAGAAAAAGATTCAAATATATAGCCAAATCATTGAGTAATAAGGAGAATTGTTCAGATTTAATCCAATAATTTTGCCAAGACAAGTATAAATTTAAAATATATAAAAGATAAACACTTTTTTTATAAAATTATAATTAAAAGTTTATAACAAACTTTAATACTTTGGATAACTCCAAATCAAAATTTAACTATAATTTAAATTTGAAATAATTATTTAAGAATAAAATACCTAAAGCATGTGCATGTGAAGAGAAGCCGAATAAAATGTAGAAAAATAAGAGGAGAATGTCTTATTTATTGATTTCATAAATAAGAAGAAAACATCAGATTAAAAAAATAAGATGTTCAGGTCATATAAAAACAGAAAAGAAACATAAAATCAAAGTAAAATGGATCCTAATTAAGACAATTGAATGTAGATAGATTTCCTCCATCATATGGAAATAGTTGGCCAGGAGCAGAGATCTTGTGATCCCTTAAAGGGCCAAAAAGGCAAAATGGCTGATTCTGTTAGAGAAGCCCAGGGGCAAAAAATGAAAATAGGAAAATTTGGAAAATATTTATTGATGGCAGGATAAGATATAAGAACTTGGGAGCTGTTAAATGCTATTAAGGTAAATAATGTGGATTCATAAAATTTCCAGGAGTGGAATAATGGGAAGATAGGAATCTATCATGGTGAATCTTAGACTTTCTTCCTCTTTTTTTTTTTTTTTTACTTCACATGAAATCAAATTTCCCTTAAAAAAAACAATAACCAAAAGTAAATAATTGATCTTTACAAATCTTGCCCAATCAGCATTAATGAAGATTTCTATAGATCTTCTTAATCCCCTTCTTGAAGAATAACATGTTTCAAGAATCATTTTAAGATACCTCAGTATTCAATATACAAATTCAAGATGTTCCTTTGTAGAGTTATTCATGAACTAATTTACTTCACTGATAAGAAGCTAAAATGAAATTTAATGTGAGATAATTAGGTAAGTTTCCCTACTAACCATTAGTACTTTCCTTTGTCAAAAGGTATTGTATCATGCTTAGACCAAATTTTGTTTTAAGGATGCGTTAAAATGTTTGCAAACTTACACCCGACATGCCAATTTACTTGAGTAAGTCCAACAGGAATTTCTTAATGAATGGCTTCTCTACATTCAAATATCTTTAGAGCTTCTTCAATGTTGGTTAGAATTTCAATGTTAGAAAGATTTGTAATGAAAGAAATAAAAATTAAAATATAATCTTCCATAAAAAACAAAGTCCAAAATGTTTGGCCCAAGTCCTACTCCTTGCCTTGAGCAAATGGAATTTCCAAATTATCATATGATCAAAATTACTTTGTAACGTGGATTAATGAATTGGATGCCCACTTGATAATATTCATGTAAGATACATTGGTCAACCTATTGAATTTAAGTCCCATGTCATCTTAAATAGGCAACTGATGAGGACATCGACAATCAACGGCTACGATCGTGTCTATTTATTTTAATGTATTTTATTTGTTATTTGTACTTCTCCATTTATACCCTCACTTGAGGGCTTTGTTTTATGTTTACCCTAGGGGCAATTGTGACTTTTATTTACCTTCATGTATTTGGCTATTTAAGCCCTCCTCTTCCTCTTGGAAGGGGATGATGATTGATTGATAATGAAAAATTTTATGTTCTTGTTGATCTCTTAGTGAGTTCACGTGATCTCTTAGTGAGTTCATGAGAGGAGAAGCCCGAGGAGGGTAATTCGCAATACCCGTCAATCTTTGGAAGAGTCCGAGGTTCGCGGTTCTTACGATCTCTGTGTGAGTTCGTTAGTTATCTCTATCTTTCTCGTATATTCTTGTTCATCTCCTTTCTCCCCTCTTCATCCACCCAAGTATTTCCCCTAGCTCCACCTCCTCAACCCACGGCCGATACTCCACCCGACCCCTCATACCGCCGGCTCAAGCTCTAGCCACCGGCCACCATCCACCTCCTTCTCCCCATAGAAATCCTTGCCTAATTTGGGTAATTTAATCTTTGGACAGATTTTCGAAATTCAAATCCAACGAATTTGAATTTGAAATCTTTCCTAATTTGTCATTCCAATTTTGGAAAGTTCTTAAATCAATTCTTTTGAATTTCAAATTCAAATGGATTTATTTAATTACTTTCCTAATCCTAAATTTACAGTTAGGCAAGCATGACACCTCATCCCCACATTCCCTCTTGCCCATTAATGCCGCCGGCCCCTTCATTGGGCTTCCCATTAATTGCTCAATTAATCCCCCTCCCTATTTTGAAATTCAAACCTTAATTTCAAGATAATTTCCTCCATTCTCACCTAAAAACTGAAATTCCTTTCAGTTTTCCCAAGCCCTACCCCCTCATAAATGCCGCCGGCCCCCCTCTTGGCTCTCTCCATTAAATGAGCATTAATCTCCTCTTTATTTGGATCTTAAAATTCACATACCTATTCAAATTAATCTGAAATAAATTCAGGTTTCCGTTTGAAAGGTTTCTCCCTAATATCACTCTTCCCTAGTCCGTGATCTACTGAGAAATTTTCTGCCTTCACCCAGCAACTGGCCCACAGTCCAGAGATTCCTGTTTTGCTGTCCAGGAATATCACGCCAGCCACCTGTTCCTTCAGAACGGAGAAATCAGCAATTTCATCCCGCTGATCTGCTGATTGAATAGTCCCCATTCCAGCCCAGAGATTTCCAGCAAGTTTCCTTTGCTGTCCAACAATTTGGGAGCTCCCGTTTGATGTCCAGGGGTGCCCAAATCAACAAGAAAACTATCCAAGAGTACCTCTTTGCTGCTGTCCAGAATTTTGGAGCCCAGAAAACTGTTATACAGCATCCTTGAGAACCAAAATTGCTGTCCAGAATCTGCTCCAGACCACCTACTTCCGATCCAACCAACAAAGCACCACCGGAACGTTGTATAACTTCATTCCTTGGGTGAAACTCTTCTCCTAATGCTCTTATCTTCCTAGTTTACTTTTCGTTTATGGTTATTAATGGATTCATGAAGATCGTGTCAATTATTCGCCGCTAGAGCCTAGTAATAGGAAGAGTTGTGTGAGGGATCTTTCATAGACTAATCTTATTGTTAGTATTAGAATTTATTGTTGGAACGATCCATGTATGCAATGTCGGATTAAGTTGGCTATCTTTTGAACTTAACTTTTATTCATGTGATTTAACCTAAGCTAAGTGCCATTTAATATTTATCTTATCGTTCAATTCCGCATAAGATCTTGCTTATTATCACCTCTAAATCTAAGCGTGCAAATTTTTCTTAAGCAAATCATTTTCGCATGAGATTGTTTCACATCAGCAACCCCTTTCTATATGCTCGTTGTATGTGACCCTAGGAAGATTCAATGTGCTTAGAAGTAGGTGGTTGAGTGAACTCAGATAAATTATGAATAAATGAAGGCCCAAAGAAGAATAGAGAAGTTGTAGTAGGAATCTGGGGAGGATTAATATTCTCATTACCATAAATTTGATATTCATATAATACTATGTTGCACCGATACACCTATTTATGAAGGCGTGCTATATCCGATACACCGATACGCCTTCGATACTCCACCGATACGTGTCGGATACGCCAAAGTCGTATCCAAATAAAATAATATTTAATTTCAAAAGGACACGCATATCCGATACGCGTGTCTGTTGAAAAACAAAAAGAAATCCAAAAGAAAAAAAAGACGTGTCGTATTTACTTCTGCGGTTGCGAGCAAGATTCTCTCATTTTCGAGATGGATTTGAGTCTCTTGATGATATAAAAATATTAAAATTTACTAATATTTTACTTGATGAGCCTGAATTAGAAGCTATGATATTTATTGAAGATGATATAGAAGTTCAAAGACAAACCAATGAAGAAGATAATTATATAATTCCCTCTATTGAATAGTTGAAACTTCAAGTCCTAGATAATTTATGTTTATGCTTTTGTTGTTGTACTAGACATTTAATGCTTGCTTATATTTTGATATTATAAGCTACAAGGCTACAAATGATATTTTTGTCCTTTTTTTTTGTAATTTCAAATATTATGCTTTGTTTGCTTTCTTAATTTTTATGTATGATTTATAAATTATAATGTCGTGTCCGCGCCGTACCCGTATCCTGTATTTTTAAGAATTGACATGTCCCGTATCTGTATCGTTTCGCCGTATCCGTATCAGTGCAACATAGATATAATGTGTTAGAATTCTCCCTTTGAATAAGAATTTTGGGTAAAAAGTTGATTTTTAATAGAATGTTACACCCATTGAGCTATAAAATTTTCAAGTAGAGTGTGAATATCATTTGTACCTTATTGTTATGAGAGTAGCTTAGAAAGATGGTTTTTCTGGCTTTGAGAACGAATCTGCTCTTTTGATGTGGAGGAATGCGAACAAAGCATAGCAACCAAAGACCTTAAGGGATATAATTGAAATTATTATGGCTATCAATGTTATTTAAGTGTCGAGTAAAATGAGATGCACAAGTGTTTTCATTTGTTTTAATGCTTAAAGTGCAAAGCGAGCAATGATTTTGCTAACTTAAGCATTAATGAGTTGTATATCATATACACATATATATTATATGCATATAATAGTGTTATTTATTTAACCAAACTTAAATCATAAAAAGAAATAATATTTTAGTAAATATAATGATAAATTAATAAAAATAATCTATAGTTATTCAGAATCCAAAAAATAATCAAATAATAAATAACATAAAAAAATGAAGTGACGTAAGAATATTTTTAAAAATCAAGAGTATACTCATGAGAATGAGTGCTAACCAGAGAGTGAGAGTCATAGACAGTGTTAAGCGAGAGATAGTGTGAAGATAAGGTATCAAGAAACATTTTTGAGAAGAGGCTATGAGTGAGAAATTAATAGTACCAATAAAAAGAACTAGTGAAAAGCATATAAACACTAGCAGAGGAGCGAGCATGAAGAGAAGAACCACTAAAAGCGACCAGCTCACGCAAAGAATGGACATCTGATATTCTGATGAACAATGACTAAATGAATATGCATGGTTATTGTGGAAAATATCAAATTGAACCATCGAATTTGAATAAAAATTTGCTCTTAGCAAGAGCCGCACATAATGCTACGACACAATAAGGTGAAGCAATGCAACACAAATGCTTTACTTGGAGCTTACGCTTGGCGTACAAGCCTAACACATTGCTTTGCTTTGCTCCGAAATCACACTTGTGACAACACTAATTATCATAAGATAAGCTTGTGCAAGAATTTGTCAAGGAGTTCTAAATTTTAAAATTCTAACTGGCATGCGATTAATTTGGTATGCAACAATAAAGACAACCACCCCCTATAATATTTTGAAATACTACTTGTGATCATAATCGATCGACAGCTTCCAAGAGAAGCCCATTTTTCCTTTTAGTTATCCCATTTTATTAAAGGGTATTAATGCAAGAGCTCTAATGAACAATCCCTTTTTCCAACTATAATCTCCAAAAATGGAATGAAATTATTATCAATAATTGATAATCTTAATGACATAGATTTGGATTTGGAACTGAGTTTGTATCATAAATTGAAACTTGAACAATATCCTTTTGAATAATCTTCCAGTACTTGGTTGCAACACTTGACATTCACCATCAAATACTTCAAATAAATTTAGTTGTTGTCAATCAAGTGAGAGTATTGTAGTATTGATTAATAGAATGACAACCCTATTGAAGATCATGAAGAGCTCTTTTGATTTTAAACAGCTCCAAAATATTTTAATTATCAAAGGAAGTCTCCTAGTTGGAATCCTAGATCTCTTTAGCAGCTACATAGAACACAAAACTCTATTGTCTCATGATCCTTAGTATTGATTAGCTAGAACATCGTCATATTATTTTCAGCTCTCCATATTATAAACATTGCATCTTCTTTTTATGAAGGGATAACAACTCTATTGAGATGGTCATCTTTGCCTCTTCCGTTCATGAACATTATTACTAATTGTGCTGAATAAAATTAGTTTTTTTATGTTCAATTTATATCCAATAATAAGATGATTGGTGAAGTTTCCTTGGCCACCATTGTTGTTATGAATCATTGCTTCACAATAAGAGGTGACATCAAGATTGTAATTTCTATTTAAAGTCATTCCATGATTAACCATAATTAGGCTAAATAGAGAAAATATAATTCAAGAAATGTTATGATAACAAAAACAACATCAAACATTTATCCCTCAATATGGTATTGGCTACATGAATCATTTCTCTCCATTGTGTTCTGTTAAAAGTCAAATCCTCAATTAAATCTAATAAATAAATGTTATTTTTTATATTTTTCTAACTAAGTTTTTTTAGGCCTACCTCTGGTACTCTAGCTTTCTTAGCATAGGTCAAATTTAATATATCTACTCTTCTAACTGGATCATTGGAAGGTCGATGTTTTATGTGACCAAACCATTCAAGGCAACTCTCTCTAATCTTCTATGCCACTGAAACTACTCCAACATTTCGTATATACTCGTTTCACATTCTATCTTTAATAGTGAAGCCACTCATCAACCTGAGCATCCTCATCTCTGCAACACTTAATTTTATGTTCATCTTTTAATGGACAACATTCTTGGCCATAGAGCATTGCAAGTCTCACCATCATCTTATAAAATTATCCTTAAGTTTGAGAGATGTTTTTCCATCACACAAATATCTGATGCATTCCTACATTTAAACCATCAAACTTGAATTATTCTAATAATAACCTCATTTATTTCACCATCACTTTGAACAATAACCCGAGATATCTATAAAAGTATACTCTTTTTAATAACTTGATCGCCCAAAGTCACAATCCTCACACTAGATCTATTACTACTAACATTATACTCCATGTAATCGGTTTTAGATCTACTCAAACAAAAAACCTTTAGACTCTAAGGTTGACCTCCATAATTCAAGTTTTCCTTCAACTCCCTCTTTAGTCTTATCAACAAGAAGAATATCATTAGCAAAAGGCATACACTAGGATAAATCCTCCTGTAAATGTCTAGTAAGAACATCCATGATTAAAGCAAAAAGATATGGGCTTAAAGTTAATCCTTGATGTAATCCACCTTGTGTTTGAACACTAGTAATAGCTCTTGCATACATATCCTTAATGACTTGAATATAAGCATTATTACCTCATCTTTCTTTTCTAGAACTCTCCAGAACACCTCTCTTGAAACTTTATCATATGTTTTCTCTAATTAATAAATATCATATGTAGATATTCCTTATTCTCTCTATACTTCTCCATCAAATCTCTCTATAAATATATAACTTTCATAGTATACCTACCTAGCATGATTCCAAATTGATTTTGAGAAACATTAGTATCATGTCGTAACCTATGCTCAATAACTCTCTCCCATAATTTTAATGAATGACGCAATAACTTAATTCCACTATAATTCGCACACTTTTGTGCATCACATAAATAAAAAATAGAGAAGAGAACATCTTATTTCTTTATTTCATAAACAATAAGAAAATATCATATAAAAGTAGTCCCAAAGCTAGAAGTTCATCTCAATCAAAAAATAAAAAGCTCAATAATGCTAAAAAAAGAAAAGAAAAATATAATCATAATGCAAGAACTCCTAAACAAATAATTGAGATAATGAATGCATATTGATTTACTCCATACGAAATTAATTAGCCATATAGACAGAGATCCATGATACCTCAGAAGCAGAAAAGGCAAAATGAATAGTTGGATAACCCCAGAAACAAAAAATCTACACGAGAATTGCAAAAAATCATTATTGATGACAAGAAAACATGTGGGAACATAGATGCTATAAAATGTTGACAATGAATATCTCATGGATCCATATAGCAGGTGGAACTAGAACTAAAAGATTGAAATCTATCAAATGAATAGAACTTTATGATTTTCTCATTAATACATTTGAATGGCAGTTTCTTGTGCATGTCCTATGAACTGACTGCATAGGATAATGGCTAGGTGTTAAAGAAGAGAATACAAAGAGAAAGGGCGAGGTTTGGAGGGGAAAAATAAAAGAAAAGAAAAAAAAAATGAAAAAGATAAAAAATAATAAATAAATTTCAACTTTGCTCATTTTTATAATTGTGAAAACCTATATTGATGTGATGTCAACCAAAGCGGCAACATAAATAACCAAAAAATTCCAAAGGCAAGCATGATAGCACCATTTTCAATAGTACAAGTAGAGAATTTCAAGTATTATTCAATGTTTTATTATCTCTCATCTTTGTTCTCTTATCATCTCTCATCTTTGTTCTCTTAATGTCTAAGGGATTCAAAGCTTGTACTTTAGGCGAGATTAAATATACTTAGATTTGAGGAATAATTTTTTTTTCTATTTTATTTGAATATTTATACGGCTTCTCTATAATGGATCAGATCCTCTCACCTCTTCCATGGATATAGACTTGATCTGGCTAAACCAAACAAATTTAGTCTTCTTTTGGTGCTAGGTCTTCTTGTTGTAATTTTGTGAGTTTTTTATATTCACTCATAGTTGGTGATTCCAAGTAAAGCAATTAAGTTAATCCTAAGACACTACAATGGGCATGTAATATAAGATGATCCATTGATGAGGACATCAACAGACGCTACCGACATGTTTATCGCCGGCGAAACCGCAGATCGACGGTCACGATTCAGCGCCTCTACTTCTGACTTAGATGACATTATGTATTTTATTATTATTGTCTTGCTTTACTATTTTCCCATTTTACCTCTGTGGGGAGTTATGTCTTACTGTAGCCCAAGGGGCATTTGAGTACTTTTATTTCCTTATGTTTGAAGACCTATTTATAGGGGTCTCATGCTTTGTAATAGGCTAATGAATGTTTTGAATGAAAATATGATATTTGTCTTCTTCTTCTTGCATAAGAGCTAGGGAAGGGAGATAGCTCAGGAGGAGCAAACCGCAATACCCACCAATCGTTGGAAGAGTCCTCGATTCGTGGTTACTTCTTCTATCATCGCAATCTTTTTTTTTTTTTTACATTTTTTCTTTTCTCCACTACCACCCCGATTTTTCTCCCAAGCCTTGTGCCGCCGGCCCATAGGAGCCCACCGCCGGCCAACTCCACAGCCACGACCGGCCACTTGCCGGCGAGGCCTCTTGTCCGGCCGATCCTCCTCTCCGTATGCCTCAATTTTGAAATTTGAAATTCAATTTTCAAATACTTTCCTAATTTGGAAATCTAAATTAGGAAAGCTTTGAATGATTCCTAATTTCAAATTAAAATTTAGATCGGAGTCTTTAATATTTCGTTTCCACGTCAGCATCCTAATTTGAAACCCCTCCACATGGATTTCCCTCTCTCCTCCTCTATCTTGCCGCCGGCCTCCCATAAGGAGATTCCCCATTAATTGCTTAATTAATGGCTTGACCGTTTCGGAATCTCAAATTGATTTCAAATCTCCCTCCTAATTTACTTAAGCTGAAATTAAATTTCAGTTTTAGGTTTTCCAACCTCTCCCTCCACCTATGCATGCCGCCAGCCTTGATTGGGATTAATGCCCATTAATTGCCACCTTATGGCATTGATCATATGAGATTTGAAATTCAAATTCTAAGTAACCTCCCTCCTAATTTAATCAAAATCTGAACTAATTTCAGATTTGGTTAGATCTCTCCCTCTTCCCTCATCTAAACCCAATTCCCCTTCCCCTAACCAGCCGCCCCTCCCCTTTTCCCACCTTGGCCGATCCTCTCTCCCATCCTCCTTGGGTAAAGTTGGATGCTCATAACTTGTGGAATCAAGAGAAGACGAAGATACTCTTCAACATCCACTTCAATGTTGAATGGCGGATCCGGAGTTTGAGCGGGGATTGGTCTTCAACGCCGACGGAAGTATCAACATCCTACTGATGAGGTCATCGATAGGAGATTTCGGCGCGCCTATCAGAGACGACCACGGAGATCGACGGCCGTGATTGCTAGCCTTTATTTTTTATTTCACTTGTATCTTCAGTTTTCATTTTAGGCCTTTATATTCGTAGTTTCCCATTTTACCCCTGAGGGTAAAATTTGCTTTTGTAGCCCCAAGGGGCATTTTAGACTTTTGCACTTTATTTTCTTTGCGGCCTATTTATATGGTCATTGTATCTTGTATGAGATTATTGATTGATTAAATGAAAAATTTCTTGCTCTTATGTTCTCTTAGTGAGTTCTTTGGATCTCTTAGTGAGTTCCTCTTTGCTTGAGATCTCTTTGTGAGTTCTCTAAGTAATTCATCAACAACTACAATCCGAGTTCTTCGCCTCCTCCATAAACCATCACAAACCGAGCCCAAGAGTTGGAAGAAGTTGATCCTCCATTGCCGCCGCCTCCTTTGGAGCCCTAACCCGCCGACCACCCTTGACCCGGCAGCCGGCCACCTTGCCGCCGGCCTCTTCCCCTCCCGTCATCCCACCACCCTTCTCTACCTCCAACTTCTTGAGATTTGAATTTCAAAATTCGAATTTCTCCAAATTAGGAAAGTCCAATTTAGGAAAGTTTTAAATTTTTTTGAAATTCAATTTCAATTCTAATGGAATTGGATTCATGAAAATTTATTTCCTAGTTATCATCCCAATTTGGAAACCACCTCCTCATTCCCCAAATCCTCCCCATCTCCTTGATGCCGCCGGCCCCTAATTGGGCTCCACATTAATTGCCCAATTAACCTTCATCCCTATTTTGAAATTAAATTTTAATTTCAAGAAAATTCCCTCCAAATTCACTAAAACTGAAATCCTACTCAGCTTTTCCCCCTATTCCACATCCTAACCCTAGTGAAACCGCCGGCCCCTCCTCCTTTGGCTCTCCCATTAATTGAGCAATTAATCCCTCCCTTAATTTAGGGATTTCAAAAGAGAAGCTTGAGTTTTCCCTCCCAAATTCCCTAAAACTGAAATTAATTTCAGTTTTCTAACATCACACCCTTTCCTTTTCCCCTTCTCACCGCCGGCCTCCCCTTGGTTTCCTCAAAACCGCCGCCCACCTCCTCCACCATCTCAAGATCTCTTTGCGGCGACCATCCCAACCCCTATCAAGGATGAATGGAAGAACCCGAGTGGAATTACGGCTTTGAGTACGACAACAACGGAAGGGTCGACATCCTCCGGTCACAATTCTTCGACGTCGGATTTGATTTCGACGATACCGTCGAAGAATATTTGGCCCTCATCATGCCGACGCTCATAGACTCCATCGACGAACACTTCTCCGTCAACACTTGGCTTATCAAAGGTCGATCTACCGTGCCTCCTCCACCTCCGAGATCTTCTTCCACGGCAACGTTCCTTGGCGCTTCCATCTTAGTGGCAACCTCTATGCTAGCTTGGACAATCTTCCGCCGTTCAACTTAGTCTTCGTAGGAAGAGAGTGCTAAAGGTCTCAAAGTGTGAACAACTTGGTATTAATCGTGGGATCTTTATTTACTAGCTTTTTGTGTTATGTTCTCTTTTGCAATTGCTTAAAAGACTTGGCTCTCTTGTCGTATTTTCTTTGCCTAGCATATTGAACACCGCGACTTACTTCTAATTGACTTAACTTTGATGCATGATTGAATAATTGTGGAGCTGAAATTTAATTCTCTTTTAAAATCCTTGCGTAACTCTCCATTGCATCACATCACCTACGGTCACCGTGCTTCGACGTGGGATTTGAAGACGAAACCACCGTGGAGGAGTACTTGTAGAGAGTCGTCCCGATCCTTGCAAGCATCTACGATCGTCGACTTTCAAAGCACACTTAGAGCCTTGAAGGCCACCTACGTCATCCCTCCCCACCGGCCACTTTTCCTCCGACGAGGTTCCTCGGCGCCCTTTCTCTAGTGGTAACTTCCTTCATCGCTTGGATCTTCTATCTCCGCCTCAAGTCCACCAACCTTTGAGTGATACGGCCCCCAAGGTGAAATTCTCGTTGTTAAACGTTGGGTTTTGTTACTTGTACTCCGCATTTAATTCCCTTGCATTTTGAATGAACTATTTTGGTTAATCTCAAGTGCATCTCTTTGGCCTAATCAAGTTAATATTTTCAAATTCCTAGTTCAAATTTTATGTGCTAGTTTTAAATTCATAAGAAGCAACACTTTAATCGTTTCTTTTAAATTTCTAAATAACTCCTTGTAGTTTCACATCATCCATTAAGCCGCAATTTTTTCCCAAGGAGCATGTTTGTATATGAAAGCAGGAAAGACATCACGAACCAAGAAAAGAACATCTCAAAATTGAGCAATAAAATACATTTCACACAAGTAAGAAATGCTGAATTGGTAAAAATTAACAAAGGGCATCATGGCATAGGGGAAGGGCTTGTGATTATCATGCAGTAAAACTTAGTAACAAGAATATCATCTGTAATGACATCTGGTTGCAAGTATGAGGCAGTTAGAAGTTTGATCTGGAATGCAACAGTTCTGATTATTTAGTTGGCAATCAAAGTTTAAAAAATGTAGCTTTAATAACAAGTGATATATAAAGCCTATTTAGCATCTGACTTCCCGTCAAACTTTGACCAAAATCACTAGGATGGAGTAAGAGCCACTAAATTGATAGATAACATGTCTTTTTTTTTTTTTTCATAAGTCACTTAGCGAGCTACCACTATCAAGAGTAGGGGTACAACTTCCTTCCACCATCACGCCACCAAACAAGAGCAAGGTAAAGTTGAACTTCTTTCCATAAGACAAGATAGATTCTTAGGTTTTCTATTTAGCTGCCAATTCGGTCATACATATTTGTTTAAAAAGCATGTAGTTAACGTTAAATTGCCCACAGCTATGGATCCCAAGTAAGCTAGACAAAGAAGCATTGTTGTTATTCTGAAACAACGAGCAAATAAGGGCTACAGTCTGCATATACAAATCATATATTTTGGAATTAGGTCCATAAAAAAAGAGCTGACAATATTACTTAGAGATAATCTATATTCTTGATGTTTGTGTTTCTATTTTCGATATAGAGAGAGAATAAAAGAAAAGCAGCAGTAAGGATGGGGTCTTAACGAAAAGAAGGGTAGGTGAGATCCAACCTAAAGAAAGATATCAGAGAAAAAGTGCGATAGGAACATGAGATTTAAGCAGAGGAAGAAGAATAGAACCTACTGTCAATATAATTATATTATTAGAAATATGGGACAAAGGTCCATCTATTCAATGATCTACAAGATGAACTCCAATTAATTTAATTCCCAGTAAAGAGCTGACAAACGTAAGGTGCTATGATTATTGAATGCATGAAGTGCTAGGCAACACCATACGCACTTGCCCACAAAAAATGAGTGCTAAAAAAGGAATAGTTATACCATTCAGAAACGTATTTAATTAAGAGGAACAATTTAAAATATGAAATGGTGATTATAACATTGAGTTATGTTAGTTAAAACAGTGAATTTTCAAGTTTCATCGCATTTTGAGTTCAAAAAGCTAGCTAAGTAAATTATTTTAAATAAGTTCAAATACTTAAGTCTGTAGTATAACATAATATTCACATTTATCTATTCTATCTACACATTATCCATGATATCCTCTCTATCACTCCATTCGTAGCCCTCCATCTCTTACTTTGTTTATTAGATTTGCTCTACTTCTTAAAAATTCATAACTTCATAGCTTCTTTTTGCACTTATTTTTGATCAACTTGTTTCTCAAACTCTTGATGATATTTTTCAAAACATCTCATATCAAATTATCATCATCAAAAAACTATGTTCAACAATTGAAATATTCACACCGATCACTAAAATCAAGTTAAAGTTCTTGCCACCACATTCCATTCTGCTTAAGGCAAGACACAAACCTATGCATGCCTTGCCAAAGCCATTAGCCAATGAGGTGCACGAAATGCTATGGCCTTGCCATGACCAAGCACACGGGTGCCACATGGCCTGCCTTTAATAACACTAAACAAACGCAGATTGTTTAATAGCTAAACGCCTAAAACAATTTATTTAATGCTGCATAAATTTCCTACAACAGTATACACTTGAAATGACAAAAAGTAAGTATTACCAGGAGAAGGAGTTGGTGACTCAAACCATGTAAAATTAAGAACTTTGTAGCCTCCAATTACATTAGGATCAATAAAAACTTTATGCAAAGTAAGTGAGTTATTCATTGCATGAACTTGAGCTGCAGAGAAACTTATCCCAGTATGTGGGGCAATGTCCATGGTGATATTTAGCCCTGACAAACCAACAACATAGAAGTTATCAATCTCAAATTGAGTGACTTGCAGATTAAGCTGAGACGCTAGTTTTTCCAGAAATTCATTGCTCCAATTTGATCTCTGAGAAACATTCCAAAGGAACAGCTCTACTTTTACTGGATAAACACAATGACAATCTCGAGTACCTCGTCTCTGGACCATGTTTGGCCCACAGCATCCTGTTGCAAAATATGAACTAAATAAAGATCAAGTCAAATAAATAATGACAAAAACAAAGGTTCTATTGCAAAAAAAAAGTGATGTCAAACATGAATATTTACAAACTCCAAGGGTCATGCTGAAAGTTATCAGCACTCTAATCAATCAAAGGCCATGAACAGCATTCAGAGAGTTAGGTTCCACTTATGGAAATCAGATGCTACATGGAAAGTATAGCTTAAACTTGCTCCTAATTGCATTGCGCATATAAAACAAAGCAAAGAGATACAATAGCAAGTCTACCAGAATTAGTAATGGTGTTATTTCTTTTAAATGTTCCGGAACCGGCACGGCACGTAGCATTCAGTTTGATTAAAGTAGCTTAAACCAATTTCATATTGATATGAACTCATATAACAATCTCATGGTTCTCCGTGAAACTTAAGCTCACCTGAATGATGAGAAATTGGAGGCTCCGCTAAACTAGGTGGAACTGAGCTGACATTCGAGTCAATGCTAGAATTTTGCCCCACAGGAGAAGGTACACTCATAGATGCTGGAGAAAGGAGTTGGCTCTGTTGCATTATTCGTTTATACAAGTGTAATGAACTTGAAGGAGGTTCACCAGTGGTTGTTAACGAACTAAGAAACGAAGTGACAGAGGCCATATTGGGTGGAGATGCAACTTCCAATGGAAAATTGCTCCTCAGTCCTCTACGAACAAGATGAAGACCTGCAGTCAATGGAAAATTGGTGGATGGTATAGTACGTAAGTACACGGTAGATTTGCTGCTCAGCGGAGTACCGGATGAAGTTACGAAAGCTGTTTCAAACTCCGAACTAGGCATTAAATCCTCAGTTGTGACTTGCACCAAAATCAATAATATCATATAACTTAGCAGTAGCAATCCAGGCGGTAGTCTCAGCAATTCTGCAAGCACAACAAAATTAAGCATGCGAGAATTGTATCCAAAGTATTCACTACATAATGGTTCAGAATAACATTCATCTTTGAACTATGACAGAAAAAACCATGGCACTTGACAATTTACTTCTATAAAAGATGAACAACAACCCACTCACAGCCATGAGGCAAAAGGACAAAGGATTAAAGTAACAAAAATAATCTTTACGCACATAAGAATGCAATTTAAATTAATAACAATGCTTGAAAATCGGCATCCAGAGAGTAAATGATCAAAGATAAGGGAAAAAAATTATTCACCTTGATCTCCGATTCAAACATACAGTTCGTCCAACTTCAAAAATACTCAAAACTAATACTAAAAAATTTCCATACAAAAAATACTGGCCACAGGGTCCCATTCATTGCATAACTAGCTAGCTCAAAGCAGCATTGAGAAACAAATAGCTTCCACACAACATTAAAAAAATTTATGTACAAACCAATACAAACAAGCAGTTGCAGCACAGCAAGGTTTCAATGGTGATTAAAAAAAGATATCATTATTAGGATTACCAAACATCTCATTCTAAATAGCAGAGAGTAAAGAAAACGCATGAAGCCAACTCTAATCTATCAATCCCGTAGCTCACATCAAAAGGAAAGAATACCCATCCATCTGAAGAGTCTAATCTCACAAGAGCCCTCAATTTACAGATTCGCATACCGCATCTCAGAAACGCAGTTTTCCCTTTAAATAAACAACAAATAATCAAACCCAGCAAGAAAAAAAAATGCATCGACTGAAATTATAAGCACTGGCAACTGTACCTCCTAGGCCACGAATCTGAGAGTTCCCCATCCCCTGCCCTGTTAGTTAATAAAATAGTCAGATCTGGACAACACAGCGATCGGCGGAGGCAGCATCAGTGCCGCCAATGGGTCCTATCTAGAAGCTGCAGCCACGGGCAGCGGCTTGCTGGGTAAGATTGAGCAGGGGCAAGATCAAGCGATCTGGAGCCTTAAACAGCCAACTTGGAGTCCTCTGAAATCGGGATCTGGCCTGGGCTGTCGGATTCCACTCCATGGAAGCTAATTTCGAAGTGGTAATAGCTAGGGTTTTGCGATTCGTTGGTTTTTATCGCCCTTTTCAATTTTTCTCGCTTTTTCCCTCCATCTCTCTCTCTGTCCTGCTGTTCAAGGTTGCCTTTTTTTTTTTCCTTGTTTTCTTTTTTCTTTTTTAACTTTTCTTTTTATATATATATATATATATATATATATGGTCGTAAGTCAGAGTGCGAAAACTGGCCGTGTGCCACTAAAATATAAGAAGCTGTGAAGTGATGGTTCTAGTAAAAAAGAGATAATGGCTATTAAGATACGGTAGAATAAATATATTTAGGGCAACTCCAAATACTTGTTTGTTGTTTTTGTTTTGCTCCAACCGACTATCATTTTTTACACCATTTGATCGCGGATGAACAGTGCGACGTCAATATTGACGTTGCACTATTCATCTCCGCAATTCTTTTATCTCCACCAAACTTTGGGAAGAAAGACGTGAATGAAGAGAACGACGGTTTACGGGGCAAAATGACGTTCTATTGGAGATGAATCACGGCATTTTTTTGTTTCACTACATTTTGGAGTGAAAAAATGAGATTTTAGGTTGGAGATGCCCTTAGTAAAAAAATCTGGATGAAACCTATTGAAACAATTATAAGTACTTGCTAAAGACTCATATGGTCGTAGATGATCAATATGATTTTGATCCTGAATAGATATATGATTTCATTTATGATGAACTATTAAAAATGTTGGAATGATCAACTATGTGAAATAGGATTTGAAATGGAAATATTTTTTCATCATCACCTTTGCTTAAATTAATTGAAAAAAAGTATTTAAAAGGCTTTAATTATGTGAATGTAGGAATGCCCTTGATCATGATCATAATTGAGTATCTAAATATTACTCTTGATAAATCATGACTATCACAAAAAATTATAAATTAAAATTAGTTAAGAGGATTATGTAAATTATAATTTTTAATGATCATTTGTGTAGATCATGCCCGCCGAAAAAATAAGCTGAAAGTTCATTTCAATCGATGAGAAGGAAGTCACATCTTGGTTTCTAGAAATTTTATATATGAATTTATTTGCATCAATCAACACCATCAATCTAAGTGGCAAGTCCTATTATTTTTTAGTTATAGATGACTGCATTAGTTTTATATGAGATATTTTAAGCACACAAAAAAATGAATACATGGAAGAATTTAAATCATTTTCTATATGGATTCAAAGGAGCATAGGATATTTAGTAGGCATAATAGGGAGTTTGAAAATGAGAATTTTAAAATATTTTGTAAAGAATTTTAAATAAAACACAATTTTCATCCCCTAGGACACCTCAAAAAAAATAAATTTGAGAAAATAAATAAATGAAACTTTTCGTTTTATTTTGAATGAATATAAATTAACAAAGTTTTCAAGGTTTGGAGAGCATTTTATGTGCTTAATTAAGTGAATATATGGATATTTGCATCAATTCTGGCAATGTTTGAACCAATAGCTTAACGAGCCTTCATGGCTAATTCCTAAGGACATTGGTCTTTTGTTAAGCTTGATCACATCTATTTTATATTACTAGGGTCTTTACATAACATAAATTGGCTCAATGAGTTCTTGTATGACTCAAGCCAACTCACAATTATCTCTTTCATGGTGATTAAAGGTCTAGTGGACCTAATCATCACAAGCCTTAGAGTTGGGTCTTTCTTAATGGGTCAGGCTAATATCTAGCTTAGTCTAGAATTATCATTGGTGTCTCTCTTGATTCCTGTTGACCTCGATTTTGCCCAGACCCGGGCCTGGAGGGTTGACTTGGTCAAATTGACCAAGCCAGACCCCAAGACCCTCTCCGATGGGTTTAGTGAGTCGAGTCGAGTCTGTTGAGCCTGGACTTGGACCCTGGGTCAACCCGGTTGACCAAGTCAACCAGGGTTGACCACCTAGCCCATTAAGAGCCCAAATCGATTTAAATCCAAACTAAATCTCCTCATGGCTCAAACCTCACACCCATTGGACCCATTTGACTGAGTTGACCAAGTCAACACATGACTTGGTCAATCCAAGTCATAATGGGTCAAATCGACCCATTAAGACTTATTTAAATCCCTATTAAGTGCCCATTCAAGGCTCTAGTCAAGGCCTTTCGTTTTGAATTCAATACCACGGCCTCCAAAGCCTGGTTTCCCTCCCAATTAGCCAAGGATTTGATCCCCACCGTCAAATCAAAGAGATGAGGCCTTAAATAGTGGAAATTAGGTTATTTGAAAGTCTCTCTCATTCATACTCCCTCTCAAGACCGTCTCAACTCTTGAAACTTCTTGTGAGAGCTCTAGAGAGATTCACCTCCCTTTCCCACGTCGAACCCGACCACCCCAAGCCGCCGGCGGCGAGTTCTCCGGCGACCCGAACGTGAAACCCTTCCAAGGCTTCGTCAAGTCGATCTAGCGCGTGTTGGATCTCGACGTCAACTAGGAAGTTGTTCTTGGCGAGTCCACGAGTCCAACAAGCCCAAAATCATCCAAATCCACCGAGCGGATCGAGGTATATCTCAAACCCTAGTTAGAACACTTAGGGTTAATTAGCGTCGTCATTAAGGAATATTAATTCAAATAAAGTGTCCCCCATGAATGCTCTTCATACATAGATACTGTGTTTAAAATTTCGTCGAATTTGGTTGAGTATCGAGCGAGAACGAAGCCAAAAACCGTTTTGGTCTTCGGATTCGCCCTAAGTCTGGATTTACGGGATCTGGACCGTTGATCCCGTGATCAACGGTCAGAACCGCGTCGTTCTGCGGTTCCGTCCGACCGCAGGAGTTGATCCCGCGGTTCCGCGTGTGGTCCGGCAAGATCTGGGGCGTCGATCTTATACCGCGCGGATCCGACGGCGGGCGATGGTGGCTGACGTGGATAAGTAACCGCGGCCCGCGGTTATTGATTGCGGCATGATTGCCGCAATCATTGATTGGCGGCGCAATCATCGCGCCGCCTCCAATGATTGGCCGCGGTCCCTGGATCCAATCCCGGGCCGCCACGTGTCGCTGCCGATTTAAAAAATATTTTTTAATTATTTTAAAATCCAGAATCTTTAAAAATTCGCCAAAAATCTGTTTTTCGTCCGATTTTCGCGTACAATACCTCGTTGGATTCGTATCGTCGTCCTCTACCTGATAAAATTTTTTTTAAAAAAAATGACCTATAGATTTTAATTTATTTTAAAAATAATAAAGAGTACTATTTAAAAATACTATTTTGATTATTTTATTATTATATTATTATAAAATTATTATCTTTAATTATAAAATTAATAATTATATCATAATTAAACTGTTTCTTATTGTTTTATGTTTATTTATTATTATTATTATTATTATTATTATATTTATTTAAATATAAAAATGTATTTTTAATAATTAAATATTATTTTAATTACTTTAATTAGTTAAATTAGTGAAAATATTACTAATAGTTAAAATATTGCTATTATTATATATTTTAAATTATTTTAAGTCTCATAAATATTAAAGTATTATTTTATACTATTTCTAATAATTAGTTTTAAATATTATTTATACTAAATTATTTTTTTTATTGCATTTAATCTTCAAAATTGCATAACTCCTTCGTTTTAAACCCGATTTTAGTGTACAACGTCTTGTTTTGAACATTTTTAGATTCTGCACATTCTGAAATTGGTTTTATTTGAATTTTTTTTTTTGTCTGTGTGCAATTATTTCCAAAACAGTCAGCTGCATTATTTTAAAATTATTTATTTATTGCCTTTAAACTTCGAAATTACATAACTTTGTCGTTTTAAGTCCGCTGTCAACGCACAATACCTTGTTTTGGATGCACTCTGAATTCTGCATATTTTAAAACTATTTTCAGATAAAAATTTTGTCTGCATTTTCTGTAATTTCAAAAACAGTGAAACTGCACTATTTTAAAATATTATTTTATTGTATTTGAACTTGTAAATTTCGTATCTTCGCCGTTTTAAGTCGGATTTCAATGTGCGACCCCTCGTTCTTTTCAGCAAGACGAGCTTTATGTTTCTGAACCATTTCCAGCCCCTGATTTTGGCTGTGTTGGCAGATTTCTATTTTTGGGGTATTATTTGATTATTTAATTATTTTTACTCAATTAGTATAATAATTACTTTCAGGATACAAATTATTTTTAAATCGTTTTGAGGCCGTGTGAGAGTGGTCAGCGGGTCTCCCATATATCTATTATAAATGGATTTATTTTAAATTATCTTTTTTTCCAAAAAATTTATTTAGTTTTAAGTATTTTAAAAGTATTTTAAAACTATATATACTTTAAATCCTAATTCCGGAAGACCCGCTATTTCACGAAATTTTAGGCATGGATTCTATGGATGAAGAGCAATCATGGGGGAGTGGGTTAGTGAATGATTGAGTCCCAATCATTCACTAATCCTTTCTTTAGGTGTCTTTACTTTTTTTATCTTTCGTAGATTGCATGTGTAGGTCGTCGCACTACCACCACTTAGTTTAGGTTCTCCTAGATCTAAGGACATGGTGTGTTTATTTATTTACTGTACTCCCATGCATTTATTATCCCGAGGGTTAGTGTAAACATCACTTTAAACTCCAACAACGTAATGACACCCTAAGGACAAAAATTAAGGACCTGTCTAGCGAACTTAGAAGTTTTCTAGGAGCTAGGATAGATCCCAGAACGACATGAAAACTTCAACATTTAAACTTAGTGACATCATAAACCTCAATTTTCTAGGATTTTTTTTAGGGTTTGTTAGACCCCTTAGTTAACTAACCCTAATTAACCTGCTAATTAAGGCCCCGAGACCTTCCGGAAATTACAATAAATATACCATAGGTCAGAAAATTACCCATAATACCTCAAACTGACCAGAATATGACCCTTGGTCTTAGATAAATAGGGCTCCCTAGTTTGACTTCAGGTTGACCCACAATTTGACCCTAGGTGGAAATTACCTTTTTGCCCCTAATAAATTATTAAAAAATTATTAAAAATCCCAAATTTTCTCCAAATACTTGGGATCACTTTCTCAGGTCATCCCTGACTTTTGGGAGTGATTCCAATCAGTTTGGAGCTCATTTGGATCAAAATAGTAAAAAAGGGCCCTTTCCTAATTAATTTAGAAAATTCCCTTAAATACCTTATCTTTAGAAATTCATAACTAATTGTAGAAAATTCCAAATTAGGCAAACTCACTTGCATTAGACCCCAATTAGGGCCTAGTATTTATTAAAAATCTTAGGTTTCCAGAAAATGGCCTAGATTAGAAAGTCAACTTTTTGGTCAACCCCAGCCTATAGTCTAGGGCCCGAAACTTAGAAAATTCATAACTTTGGATAGGAAGCTCCGATTTCAGTCTACTACCTGTCTAACTACTCTTATTAAGGTCTAGTATTTTCCTAAGGTGATAGGAGACCCAGAATTAGCCTTTTTCCCATAGTGACTTTTTGGACCCTTAGTCTAGTTCCTAGGAGGACCTAGAACTTTCCAAAATTGGCTAATACAATTCAAACTTCAAATATGAATACCCTTAGTTCTTAAAACTGATCAACAAATAAAAATAATCAAAATGGATCTAATTCACTAATATTTGAATTTCAATTAAAACATCCTTTTTAGACCCCCAACATACCTGAACTCTGCATAATTTTAACTAACTATCCCACTTAGGATCTATCCAAACCACACTAGCCTTACACACACATAGAATGGTTTGCTAGGACACCACTTCTAGATATAGGTTAGGCCGCTGGGTTTTATTTTTGCTGTGTGCCGGAGCTTTTCGTAGTTTTCACTGCATGTTGTTTGAAAATTGAATTGCTGTGTTTGCTTACTTTTCTTGCACTCTGTGATGTGATGGGCGCTAGATTTACCCCTAGGTTAGGAACGTCATATATATATATATACTGTTCTTCTATGCAGGTGGCCATGCTCAAGCTAAGAAAAGGGGGGCACCGTTATGATTTCTAATATTGTCTTATGCAGGTGCTTGCTCATCCCCCCCCCCTGATATAATGAGGGCTAAAATTATTAAATAATTATAATTGCTACAGATGGAGCTGCTTAGCCCTCAGAGCATGGCTTGGCACAGGGTCAATGGTGTTAGCATTTTCATTTTCATATAAACTGCTTGGGATGATTATTAGGATAACCTTGCAGGTGATTTAGAATTTACTGCTTTTTTAATAAATGTAAATTTGTATGTAATAATTGTTAAGAGTTGTGAAAACAACCTTTGAGTTGGGATATTCTTATCCAGCTTGAATTCTAAAAGAGGAAGGCATCCCTAAGGGGAGAGTCTTCTTCCATTTGAAAGATCGAGCTGGATGGCTTTAGATATCCAAAGAGAAAAAGCAACACCCCATATTGGGGGAATTGTTTCTTCGTTTGGATATTCAAGTCACGACGGATCCAAGGAGTCCAAGGAGGAGTGATCCAAGGAGTCCAAGGAGAGGATACCCAGGAGATTGAAGATGTTGAAGATTGAAGACCCAATATCCCACTCAAAGTTGTTGGCGTCTGTCATAGGCTTAGAAATCCGGGTTGTTGGCAGTGGTGCCCGGCCACTTTACTTTTCTGCATACCCTGGGTTGTAATTAAAGGGCAGTTGGCCTATGGACATTTACTTGATTAGTTGGATTTATATTGATGTGTTTACCTGATTGCGCAGTAGAATTACCTGCTTTTTCTAGGTTTCTTTCTTGCATGCCGCTCTTGTTTTTGCCTGGATCGTATTAGGCTCTTTAAGGACTGAAAAATCTTTTATACTCATAACTAAAATTTAATATTTAAGTTTTAAATAACATAGAAACTTAACGAACCTAGGGAACTGCCGGAACCGTCCGGGGTCGCATGCATATTACTGCACCTCCTCTCTCCTTCTAATAAGAAATCTCCCTGCCTGCGGGTAGAGTCCGGATAATCTGGCCTATGAGGATGAAGTGCCGGACCTAGGGAGACTCAGTCTTTTCTAAAAATTATTTTATATTAAGCCTGTTTTTAAAATCTAAAGCATTCATGAGCTGACATTTCAACTAGCATGCATTGCATTAGAAATCAATTTAATTAAAATTTAATTGCATTAGTTAGGGGCATTCACCCAACATAAGTTCAGGACCACTTAGGAAATTCTCTAGATGTCGGTCCTCTTTCCAATAAACTGTACCTCCCACCCATCTTTCATAATTGACCTGATAGCATGGTTTTGAAGCGATTAGGTGGTTAGCTGGCTCCCCCATCCAGGCCGGGATAAGTCCAGATTTTTGCATCGCATTAGCTAGGACACAGGTCTTAGTGTGTGTCGAACACTAAGTCCAAACTAGATTTAGGATTCGAGGCTACTACATTCGGTCTCGTAGTAAGCCTTAAATAGTAGGTATGTCTCTTCCTTTCGGGGACTATAAATCCTACTTATCCGCGTCACAGGATGACGCCACCTTCATCCCTTCTCTCACGCATGTGATTGAGTGTTTGGTTTTAGTTTCTCCAGTTTCTTTTTAGTACCCTAGAGCCTCCGAATGCTGGTATGAGCCACGCATGTTGATTCAGCCCCTTCGGACCTTTCTTCCCTTTGAGTAGAATTTCCTAGTCTATACCCTTGTGCCGATCCCACTTTAGGAGAGGATAATGTATGATCCTTAATCGAGAGTTTTCTCAGGCTCCGGCCTGAGATGTAATTAACCACGGGGGCTTGCGCCCGTGGGAAACTTGGTCCCCACAATCTACTAAATCCCATTCGAGCTCTTTCATCGGATGGGGGAAACCCGTGATTTGGTCGTGTATATTACTACCCATCGAGGTGTGTTGGTGAAAGCCTCTATCCTCAATGGTTAGTCGTATGCACGATCCAATCTGTCCCTTCAAATCGACCCGTTCGCGCGGTGTTCCTTTCGGAGGTCCACAGGTTTCTGGCGACCACGGTGGGACCAGTTTCTCTCTCCATCTTTGGATCATATATTATCTTTTCTTGTGTGTACTCCGGGATTGATACTCCTTAGATTAGGTCCGTCCCACTCTTAGTTAGGGTCTCTCTTTAGTTAGGGTTCTTTTCCCTTAGCTAGGGTTTTCTTCCCTACTCTACTTCTTTCCAGCTTAGCAGGCTATTCCGTCCTTTATCCATTCTTATCTATTCTATCAAATCCTTACTCGTCCATTTCGTTCTTGATTTACATTCTTACTGACCTTTTCACTTTCTTTTCTTGGCAGCAGTGTCATGGCTTCTTTCGTACCTTCCGTTACTTTTTCCTTTGGTTCGGACACGCGGGTGACTCTTCCTGAGTCACTGCTCACTAGTCCACCAGTGGGAGGGATCACTTTTGGTTCCTTCACTGACTCGGCTTTCGTCACCCTTGGCGGGCCGACCCCGGCGGAGGCTGCGGCATTCTCTCCTCCCCAGAGGAGAGGACGCGCAGTCATGCGCCCGTTTGGACGTCCTGCTGCTCGGCGCCCAGTCCGAGCACCACGTCCTGTTCTTGTTCCTGCGCAGTCAGTGCGCCCGGTGGCTAGGCGACCAGTGCCTAGGTCACTTCCTGTTCCAGCGGTCAGGCGACCAGTGCCTGTCGCTCCTGCTGCACAGGTTGCTCCGGCCCCTCAGCGCCGGCAGCCTGCTGTAGTTCCCCCTGTTCGTCCAGTGGTCCGGCGTCCAGTGCCTGCCACTCCTGCAGCACAGGTTACTCCGGCCCCTCAGCGCCGGCAGCCTGTTGCTACTGTTACTCCCGCTGTTCCAGCGGAAGTACCTCGTGTTCGGGTTCCCCCTCCCACTTCCACCAGGAAGAGGGGTGCCCAGACCGAGGTGCCTTCGCCTTCCACTGCTCGGGTTTCTGTTTTTGCCCGACTTTCTCACCCTGAGGTTGTTAGGCAGACCCCGACACTTCCAGTTGTTCCTGTTCCCCCTGCCACCCAGGCAGTGGGTTCAGATGTTCCTTCCTCTTCCACCTCCGGCCTTGGGAGAAGGGCCAGGAGGAATAGGAACAGGAGACTTCATTTAGCTGCGTCAGAGACAGAGAGGCAGCGGATGGCAGATGCCATCGTTCACGATGAGATAGTTCAGAGGCAGAGGAGAGTGGCTCCCAGGCAGCGGAGGCCACGTCCAGTTGTTGTTGCGCATGTTCCAGAGGTGATGGTAGCCCCCGAGTTGGAGGCAGTTCAGGGAGGACGCTTCTCCCCACTGGCGCATAGTGGAGATGAGGAGGATGTTGCCCGTATAGCGGCGGCCCCTCCTGTCGCCACTACTCTACCCCGAGCTAGGTTACCCAGGGACGCTAGTGTCCGAGCCCTCACTCAGAGGATTCGGAACATCGTCCGCTTAGCTCGTGGCAGAGGGCCCGTTAGTCGGGAGGGCTTACTCCGTCAGATTTCTCGGGCTACCTTCCAGTTACGACAACAGACTGCGAGGAGACTCTACAGTTGGCAGAGGGGGCAGACACCCCAGCAGCCTGCAGTTCTGGTAGTCAGGCCGCCAGCCGTGGCTCCTATAGTAGGACGACGCCCACGTCGTCGAGGACGGAGACAGCAGCGGAGGCCTGCCCAGCCTCAGGTCAGTTAAGAGGTTGCAGTCCCAGAGCAGCCAGTTGCCCGTGCAGCACCCCACCGTAGGAGGTGGGTTTGGAGGCGTCGGCAGGCGGACACCCCTGTCGACCCAGTTGAGCCAGTAGAGGCAACACCACCGTCAGATGCAGAGCAGTTTGGCGATGTAGATGAGTTGATGGACGTAGCAGTTCCTTCCGAGACCGAGGCGGTCCCGATGATGTGTGATGAGGATGTTGTACCTACTCCAGATAGATCCCTAGAGCGGGATGAGACACAGCTAGCCTGTAGCCCTCATAGGATCGGTTCTCCTATGAGTCCCTACATAGAGGCCCTCCGACACTCTTTCTTGGA
Source organism: Dendrobium huoshanense (assembly GCA_016618105.1). NCBI lineage: Eukaryota > Viridiplantae > Streptophyta > Magnoliopsida > Asparagales > Orchidaceae > Dendrobium > Dendrobium huoshanense. The sequence goes on along the minus strand of CM028358.1, from coordinate 66,657,833 downwards.
GAACGATGATACACTAGTGGATGAGTCGGAGGATGATATACCAGTTCACTGGGTTTGTGTGATTACCCGTAGAGGTCACTCGGATGAGAGAGAGCCCGAGGACCAGGATGAGCAGGGAGAGCCCGAGGTGGGTGGATCTCCCAGCTCAGTTGACACGGATGCTACCGTTCTACACTTGCAGACACAGATGGCGGAAATGGCCAGAGCCATGGCAGCCATGACAGCACAGTTGACAGCTCTGGGGGCGATGCCTTAGGTGACAGGTGTAGCAGCTACCAGTACCTCCAGAGAGCAGCCAGTAGTACCACCTGCTACAGTAGACCCCGTAGGAGTGGACAGGGTCCAGAGAGCAGTCCCAGCACCACCTACGGTACTTCCTTACACTACTTCAGTTCAGAGTCAGCCAGCTCAGACGTCAGCAGGTCAGATCCAGGATTTGATAGCCCATAAGGTAGAGCAGGCGATTTCCTCTAGGAAGACTGGAGAGTCAGTTAGCAAGGGGTGTCCTTACCCAGTAGAGTACGAGTAGGAGCCTTACCCCCCTGGTTTCATCCCTCCTAGGTTCAGAGTTTTTGACGGGTTTGGGAACCCAAGGCAGCATATAGCTCAGTACCGAGCAATATGCTGCAACATAGGAGGGAATGATCCCCTGATGTTGAGATTGTTCGTCAGCAGCTTGGCGGGGGTGGCGTTTGCTTGGTACGCCGACCTCCCCAACGACTCAGTCAGGACCTTTGCAGAGTTGGAGCAGCTGTTTGTGCAGAGGTTTGTTAGCACAGAGCACAGAGTTACAGTGGGAGAGCTAGTGGTGACCAGGCAGCGTCCTAGAGAGAGTCTCACAGATTACATAGTCAGGTGGAGGAATCTCAGTTTGCAGTGCGAGCCACAGTTACAGGAGCAGCATGCAGTTGAGATCTTATTGAAGAACATAGATGGTCCGATAGCACCATACCTGAAGGGTTTCACCATTAGAACCTTTCAGAAGCTCCTCACCAAGGTCACCAGCCTACAGGACAGCATACCCGCTGCAGTCCCTCCTAAGGTTGAGAGTCAGCCTTCGCGCAGACCTCAGCGACAGGAGTTTTCAGGGACACCTCCACCTAGGAGAGGAGAGGTTCACAGTACTCAGGGACCATCAGATAAGGGCAAGAAGCCCTTAGTCACTTCAGCACCTCCACAGCAGTCACGCTCAGCTAGTCAGTCTCACTCAGCTAGTCAGCCAGCAGCACAGCCTAGGACCTCCCGTAGGACTCCAGAGAGTCAGCAGTTTCTGCAGGAGAAGCTTAGTAAGGAATATCCCTTCAAAAGGGAGAGTGTGAAGAAGATCTTTAAATTCCTTACTAAGAAGAACATACTCACCTTTCCTAGCAACAATAGAGTGGAGGAAGAGGGTCAGACTGAGCACCCACTCTATTGCCCTTACCACAGATACGTTGGATATGTGTTAGAAGATTGTTTTGTCTTCAAGGACAAGGTTGAGAGGTTGATGGCCACAAGGCAGATACACCTCCAGGACAGCGATCTAGTGCAGCCCAGGGGCAAGGGCCCTCAGACAGTTCAGATGGTTTCCAGTCCCAGCCACAGTCCCAATCAGACTGACAGTCAGAGCAGTAGTAGCAGCTTACCCCAGTGTTCTGAGGGAGAGTGGCAGTTAGCACTCTCCAAGAAGACCAAGAGGATGATAGACCGTGCAGTTCAGAGTTCAGAGGCAGTTGAGAGGAGGCCACCACAGGCCAAGTCGACAGTTGCCCCTGCAGTTACTACTCCGGCACTTGTACCTTCTTCTTCTTCTCTTTCTGTTGTAGTGCCTACTGAGCACATTTCTTTTTCTTCTGATGTATGTGACAAGAAAATGTATGAAAGAGAAAAATATATTGTAACTTCTGAGGGGAAGACATGATTCCTTCCAGCACTTACGCTGAAGGACTTTGTTCTCCCTTCATTTGATGAAGAAATAATAGAAGAAGATGATTCTGGCTACTTCTGGTGTTCTTTTCCTACTGCTTTTACTTCTAGCTCTGTTTCTACTTCTACTAGCACTCACTCTTTTACTGTTTTACATGTCTCTTATAATAATTCAAGTGAAGAGTCTGAGTCTGAGTATGAAGATGAACCAGTCTTTATAATACCTGAGGGTGGATGTTACATGGATTCAGAGCATGAGTCCGAGAACCCACTTTCAGTACTTTCCTTAGAACCAACACCTGCCACCACCACTGAACCAGAGGAATCTCTTGTTGAGGATGACTCAATACAGGAAGTTCATCTGCGTTCAGGAAAGGTTCTTCCACCTAGGTTGACTAAAAATACAAAAGATAAAAATATCATTACCCAGCAGGATGACTCTATCCCTTCCTCCCAGGAGCAGCCTAAGGAGAAAGGGAAAGGCCCTCAACTGGAAGTTGATTACAATGTGTTGGCTCATCTAAGAAAAATTCCTTCCCTTCTTAGTGTCTATGATGCTTTGATGTTGTCACCCGACTTGAGAGAGACACTGGTAAAAGCCCTGCTTGAACCAGAGACCTACCAGGCTTTCTTTACTTCTGACCCTGATGATGGGGCATGTCATTTGTATAACATGCCATGCATCACTTTCTCTAGTCGCGACCTCATGTTAGGGACCACTGAGCACAATCGTCCCTTATATGTCACTGCTGAAGTCAATGGTTATGAGTTGAACAGAGTCCTCATAGATCAAGGGGCTTCAGTAAACATACTAACTCATGAAACTTTGAAGAGTCTCTCCCTAGGTCATTTGAAGCTCACTTCCGACAAGATCATGTTGAAAGGCTTCAATGACCAAGGCCAGCGAGCTCTAGGGTCTATCACCATGCCTCTGAAATTTGGAAATTTTCTAACTGAGGCAAAGTTTCATGTGATTGAGTCTGACACTTCATACAAGGCTCTCTTAGGAAGGCCTTGGATCCATGAGTATGGAATGGTGCCCTCTACCTTGCACCAGTGTATGAAGTTTCTGAGGAATGATGTTGAGTATACCATTCCTGGAGATACTCAGCCCTTCTCTGTGCATGAGATCTCAATGTATGACGACGCCGAGTACTACGTACCTCGGAAGACTCGTAGAGCTCCACCTACTCAGTCCCCAGTGATACCTGATACTGTTGTACAGGATCCTACGCAGCCACCTGCACAGGGTCCTATACAATCGTCAGTACAGGGTCCATCACAGGTTGGTATTGAGCCAGGTGTTCCCACTGCCCATTCTGATGGAGATCCCTCTCAGCTTGCAGTGAGGCACGACTTTCTCCCTAGTAGAGATAGGGGAGGTAGAGGTAGAGGGAGAGGTAGAGTTGCGGTCCGCGAGCCGCGGAATCAAGACACTCGTACACCTCCTCCCCCTAACCTTTACACTTCTTCTTTGACTGTAGAGTCCGACTCCTCCGACGATGAAATGATCAATATTCTTCAGCGTCCAGTCACTTCACCACCTCCCTATTCCGTAGGCTATGATTCACTACCTACTCTTCGTAGCCATTTAATACCTGAAGGTGGATTGGTTATTGATATTAGCTCAGACGAGGAAGAAGACTTCCAACGTCAGACTACTATCAGACAACCTTCCCCCCATCAGATACGCGGGATAGAAGTTGGGGATTCCAGTCAGAGATCTTCTGACACTCCTGTAGTTGATGATACTGACACAATTTGGGGTAGCCACAACCCCATACCTCGCTTGTACGATTCATTTGGGCCAGCCCGACCTAGGGAATGTCCCTCTGTACCCCGTAGTACAGGTGCACCACTGGGTCCTGTGAGACAGGATTTAGAGGAGACCGCTATGGATATAGAGGTCAGGAGTGCCCCTCGTTACTTTTCACCTACTGTAGAGAGTTTTGTTGAGCGGGGTCTCGTTCGTTCCACTTGGCCCGACGAAGAAGCTCTGCAGCAGGCCCGAGTTTGGCGGACCGATTTACCCCAAGGTCTAGAAGGCGTAGGTTATATGGGGTTAAAACAGTCCAGTAATGCCAACATTCATGTCGTTTCCCACGCCTATCCGGTTGTTTCTCTTGCCGACGAAGAAGACCCGGATAGTGACGATGATAGAATACTCGAGGCTCCACAAGAATTTGAAGATGGCGTCGCTTCTGCCATGGACGAACTATGTGAGGTAAACTTAGGCACTGAGTCAGATCCTAGACCTATTTTTCATAGTGCTCTACTTTCTGAGTCAGAGGCTCAAGAATACATCGAGTTGCTATCAGAGTTTAGAGACTGTTTTGCCTGGAACTACACCGAGATGCCTGGTCTAAATCCAGAGGTAGCAGTCCATAAGTTATCCATTAAGCCTGATGCAGTCCCTGTTAAATAAGCACCTCGTAGGATGAGGTTAGAAATTGAACAACAGGTGATCGCTGAAACCAAGAAGCTTATAGAAGCAGGTTTCATTAGGGAAGAGAAGTACCCCACTTGGCTTGCCAACATTGTTCCAGTCCGGAAGAAGAGTGGACAGATACGAGTCTGTATCGACTTCCGTGATTTGAACAAGGCATGTCCTAAGGATGATTTTCCTCTCCCAATCCCTGAGCTTATGGTAGATATAGCATCATCCCATAGCATCTTCTCATTCATGGATGGTTCATCTGGTTACAATCAGATAAAGATGGACCCCGAGGATGAGAAGTTTACTGCTTTCCGGACACCTATAGGTGTCTTTTGTTACAAGGTGATGCCCTTCGGTCTTAAGAATGCCGGGGCCACCTATCAACGTGCCATGACTGTCATCTTTGATGAGATGATACATGAGCAAGTTGAATGCTATGTGGATGATTTGGTCGTCAAAAGCAAGGTCCGCGAAGATCACCTCAGAGATCTGCGAATCGTTTTTGAACGCTTGCGCAAATTTGATTTAAAGATGAATCCTTTAAAATGCGCATTTGGAGTCAATGCAGGAAAGTTCTTAGGATTCATAGTTCGATACCGTGGCATTGAGATAGATCCCTCTATGATCAAAGCCATAGTAGATTTGAAACCCCCTAAGAGTCTTACCCAGTTGAGATCCTTTCAGGGTAAACTAGCTTTCTTGCGGAGATTTATCTCCAATCTTTCTGGTAGGTGTCATCCTTTCTCTGCACTAGTGAAGAAGGATGCCCGATTCCATTGGGATGAGAGTTGTCAGGAGGCATTTGAGAGCATAAAGCGCTACCTGATGAACCCCCCTGTTTTAGCTGCACCTATCCCAGGTAGGCCGTTGATTTTCTACACTACGGCCCTGGATGAGTCTCTAGGTGCACTGTTGGCTCAAGAGAATGAGGAAGGCAAGGAGAATGCCTTGTACTACCTCAGCAGGCGACTAATACCTGCAGAGCTTAAGTACCCAGCGATAGAAAAGCAATGTTTAGCCTTAATCTTCGCGGTACAAAAGCTTAGGCATTATATGCTATCACATAAGATCAATCTGATCTCTCAAGTCAACCCATTGCAGTACCTAATGACCCGTCCGACCCTTTCAGGTTGTCTAGCACGATGGTCTATGATACTACTGCAATTTGATATTACTTTTGTTCCTCAGCGGGCCGTCAAAGAACAGGCTCTAGCTGACTTTTTGGCCGATCACCCGATCCCTGCTGATTCCCCACTCAACGATGAGCTACCTGATGAATTCATTATGAGTGTGGAGGAACAGGAGTCCCCTACTTGGGAGTTTTACTTTGACGGTGCGTCATCCGTTAAAGCTTCAAGTCCATATGAAACTCCTACAATTAGGGTAGGATTAGGCCTGATTTTTGTGTCTCCTGATGGTCATACTCTACGATACTCCTATAGTTTATCAGAACATCGTACTAATAATGAAGCTGAGTACGAAGCTCTGATTTTGGGGTTAGAGTTAGCCATCCAGATGAGTCTTACGCGGGTGAAGATCTTTGGAGACTCCCAACTGATAATCAATCAAATAGCTGGAGTCTACAAAGTACTTAAGCCTGAGCTCATTCCATATCATAATAAAGCAATGGAGCTCCTGAGCTTAATACCAGAAGTAACTTTGGCCAAGGTCCCTAGATCTGAAAATGGAAAAGCAGATGCATTGGCCAAGTTAGCAAAAGAATTAGCTGACCCTACTGGAAATCCAGTGTCTATTATTGTCCAGTATCGTCAAGCTCTGTGCCCCGCGGACTTGTCTACTCCCAATCAGACCCTTGCAGTGTTTGCTGTGGATGAGGAGTCAGATTGGAGAGAGCCCTTCATAGAGTATTTGAAACATGGTAAGCTTCCAGATGATAAGTCTCTCGCTGCTCAAATTAGAAAGAGAGCCTTATCATTCGCCTATGTAAATGAAACTCTGTATCGACGCTCTTTCGACCAAATGTGGTTGAGATGTCTTAGTAAAGAAGAGACCAAAAGAGTCATGAGCGAGATACATGAAGGACTTTGTGGTGCCCATCAGTCTGGACCTAAAATGAAAGGCAGAATTAAACGCCTTGGCTACTACTGGCCGACTATGATCCACGATTGTATGGAGCACGCTAAGAGATGCCACCAGTGCCAGATTCATGGCACGGTGATTCACCAACCCCCTAATCCGTTGCACCATACTGTTTCTTCTTGGCCATTTGAGGGCTGGGGCACGGATGTGGTGGGTCCTATAGACCCTCCTTCCTCTAAGGGTCATAGGTTCATTTTAGCCGCCACTGATTACTTCTCTAAGTGGGCAGAAGCTGTCCCACTTAAGGAAGTTAAATCAGAAGATGTGATGCGCTTCTTTCGCGATAACGTTGTTTATCGCTTTGGTGTTCCGCGCCGTATAATCTCAGATAACGGCCCGTCCTTTAGAAGCACCAAAATTGCCAGATTTGCCCGCCGCCATAACATTAATTGGCGATACTCGTCAATTTACTACCCTAAAGCCAATGGCTTGGCGGAGGCATTTAATAAGACTCTTGTGCAATTGATAAGAAAAATCCTTGTTGCAAACAAGAGAGAATGGCATGATAAGTTACCTGAAGCATTATGGGCATATAGGACTACCTACCGTACTTCTACCCAGTCCACCCCATATGCTTTAGCTTTTGGGACTGAAGCAGTCCTCCCGTTGGAGGTCGAGCTCCCCTCATTACGTGTATCAGTTAATTATAATCTATCTGAGGAAGATAATGCCCGACTGAGGTTGGAAGAGCTTGATGGTTTAGATGAGCTTCGCTTACGAGCTTATCAGTGCCTTAAGCTATGCCAGGCCCGAATGACACGGCACTACGAGCGCCTTGTTAGACCCCGTGTCTTTCGAGTAGGCGAGTTAGTTCTTGTTTTGCGTAGGCCTATCATCTCGCACCGTCGGCGAGATGATAAGTTTGAGCCTATTTGGGAAGGCCCCTTCGCTGTAGAGCAAGTTTATGAAGGTGGTGCCTACCTACTTGTTGATGCAAATGGCGTTCACCCGATGCCTGTCATCAACGGACAGTACTTGAAAAAGTACTATGCCTGAGTTTAGTACTTCACAGGGGAGCCTCCCTACCGCCTGTAGATATCCCTCTGTATATGTACCTCCTAAAAGGATTCCTCTTACTTTTTAGCAGTTTGCGTGGCCACGACGATTTGTCCTCTACCACGCGACGTCGCTTAGAAGAGTATGAAGCTATCCTTAGAGGTGATACACCAATACGCCGTAGGGATGTTTTGTACTTTTGTCTGTGCGCACCAATCACGTTGGTGCTATCGCATAGAATTTTTAGTTTATTCTCCCCTTTGTAGGGCTTAGTCCTCCAGTTTCACCTGTCGCCCCAGGTGTGGTCTGGAATATCAAAACCAGTAGTTTGAGTCTAGTTTTTGAGAGGCGATACTGGGTCCATACCACCCCATGACAGTCAGAGATGGTGATGAAGATCCACTATCCCAAAATTGAATTTCTTTTTCCTATCAGTCCTAATCTGATAGATGTAGCCCCTAGTCCATTCATATGAGTTGAATGTGATCAAAGATGCTAGAGTCATGGGTTCAGACTCTTTTTGAGATAGGATACTGGGTCCACACCATCCCACGCTAGATAAATATGGTAGTGTTGATCCTTTATCCTGATGATAATTTCAGTTATACATCAATCTCTATACGATTGTGCTCCCCAGTTCATTCACAGGAGATGAATGTGGTCTGGGTTATCAAAACCATCTAATACCCCCAATTTAAAAATTTATGTGTGATAAAGGATGAGAGCTCTTAGTAGAGCAAAACCGGTTGCCCTTGTTGCAGTAGGAACCCGGTAAAACTCTCCAAAAGCACAAATTTCCCAGTTCTATTCATGTGGCGAATATGATCAGGGTTTAAAAAAAAAAAAAAAAAAAAAAAAAAAACGGGAAGCTCTTAGGAGTACAAAAACCCGGTTGCCCTTGTCGCAGGAGGAACCCGGTAAAACTCTTTAAAAGCTCAAATTCTCAAAAAATTTCTCTTTCTCCTCCCTTAAGAGTACTTTGACAATCTCTTCAAGGTTGAGTTCCCACTTAGTTGGTCGATCAATTTAAATGATTTTGAATACATTTCTTCTTTAGTGATGTGGTACATTATGTTTTGAGATGTAACCATCACTACCTTTTGGGCTTAGGTCTTTCTGAGAAAAGATCGCCCCATACTGCCCTCTTTTGGCAGTCTACCTTCTATTCATGAATTACTCTGAGCTGCCAGAGTAGTCATATGAATGTGGCAGTGTTACCTTCACTCCGCACAGGGTCCTACCTGATTAAGGTAGGTGTTACCACTGTGGTCTTATGATAATCATAAATCTCACTCATGATTATCAGATTAGGTGTCAGGTGTGCTCCCTTGTCACCTCAGAGTTGTTTCCTTAGCTGTGATGTAGTACACCCTCTCTCAGGTGTTAGCATCACATCCTCAGGAGCTCAGGTTTTCCAGTAGAAGATCAGCTCCCTAGTTCCTTTACTCACTTACTTTCAGCATTCGTTCCCTACTCTTAGCTGCTAGAGTAGCCATACGGATGTTGTTTGGTTGTTTTTCCACTTCTCACAGGGTCCTACCCAGTTAGGGTAGGTGTTACCACTGTGACCCACCGATGATCATAGATCTCACTCATGATTATCGTGCTAGGTGTCAGGAGTGCTCCCTTGTCACCTTAGAGTTATGCTGTGATGTAGTACATCTGTTCTCAGGTGTTAGCACCACGACTTTAGGAGCTTTGATTTTTCAGTAGAAGATCAGTTCCTGAGTTTCTTTGCACCCCTACTCTCCACATTCATACTCTACTCCTAGCTGCTAGAGTAGCCCTATGGATGTTGTGTTGTTGCTTTTTCTCCCCACAGGGTCCTGCCCGATCAGGGTAGGTGCTACCACTGTGATCCTTATGGTAATTCTTCACTTCTATACATGATTACTGTACTCATGTGGTAGGTGTGTCCCCTTCACTACCTAGAGCTACCTTTTCTCCTCGTGGTGTAGTATACCTTGCCCAGGATACTAACATCACCACTTTGAGAACTATAATCTTTTAGCAGAAGATCAGTTCTTTTACTACTTTTTTTTCGTGACCCATGTTACCATTCATACTCTAGACTCAGTTGACAGAGCAGTCCTATGGATGTGTCGAGGTCACTTTTACTTTTCACAGGGTCCCACTAGTTTGTGTGGGTGTCACTACTGTGAGATTTTACTTACTCAGAGTTGTTGTCCTTGGTAGAGAGGATGATCCCTCGCTACTTTGGCCCTTTTTCTTACCTGGTGATATAGGGCATCACACCTTAGATGCTGCCACCACCTTTTCCTTGAGTTTTGATCCTCTAGTAGAGAGTCAGCTCTTTCAGATACGTTTACCACTTCTTTTCCCATTGAGATCCGACCCCTAGCTGCCGGAGAGGTCCTTTGGATGTTTTGATCTTGTTTCTACCTCTTACAGGGTCCCCATCAGTTAGAATGGTTCACTACTGTAGCCTCTTTGAGGATTAATTTTACCAGGCGTAGTCCTGCCTTCTGTAGTTGAGGTCCCCCCTCGCTACTCGAGTTCTTTTTACTCCTTTGGAATGAGATCGCCCCTTTACACACTTTACAGTGGGTATATCTCTTCCAGCCTTCTGGAGGGATGTCGTTCTGATGTCTTCCCCCCCCTTTGTTTAGGGTTAGGATTCTCTAGGAGATCCTGACAGCATTTGGATACTCATGGCCACGACGATTTGTCCTCTACCATGTAGTTACCAGGTTGCTAGAAAGGGTTCCCTAGGTGGTTCTGCCCTCAAAATTGTCCCATTTACTTACCTCTTCTTCCCTCACATCCCTACACAGATGCGTGTTGGGCTGATGTCGAGGTGACTTTTGACCTTCTATTCTGCTGTTTGAAATGAACAGACAGATAGTTGAGTTTACCTGGTAGAGAGGACCTGACAGAGCACCTGGCAGGTACTCCTCGCCACGCTCTCATTTGCACTGTCCTGATCAGGCAGGCATCAGAGCCCGACTCTTTATTCACTCAGTTGAAATGACTGGGTGGGTATTGAGCCATTCTTCATCTGCAAGACCGCACTGGCTACAGCAGATGTCGAAGCTTACCCGTTGAGTGAGCCCGACAGAGTCCCTGGGAGGCGCAATTCCTCAACGTTTCTTTCTTTTACCTCGGATGCCCTATAAAAGACTAAGCAGGCTTCCATTTCGTGGTTCATGAGCTTCTTGCTGAGGTCAGGCAGAAGTAGTGGCCACCCCAATCCACTGTTCCGAAAGGAGCAGGAGGGGCGGGATCCTTTCACCCTCTACCCGCTGTCCAGATGCGGTCAGCCTGGTAGTTGGTTTTACTTTACCGTTGAGTGAGCCCGACAGAGTCCCTGGGAGGCGCAATTCCTCAACAACCCTTTACTTCGGATGTCCTGTAAAAGACTAAGCAGGCTTCCATTTCGTGGTTTACGAGCTTCTTGCTGAGGTCAGGCAGAAGTAGTGGCCACCCCAATCCACTGTTCCGAAAGGAGCAGGAGGGGCGGGATCCTTTCACCCTCTACCCGCTGTCCAGATGCGGTCAGCCTGGTAGTTGGTTTTACTTTACCGTTGAGTGAGCCCGACAGAGTCCCTGGGAGGCGCAATTCCTCAACACCCCTTTACTCGGATGTCCTGTAAAAGACTACGTAGGCTTCCATTTCGTGTCTTCTTTACTTTTGCTGAGGTCAGGCAGAAGTATCGAGTCACCCCAATCCACTGTTCCGAAAGGATCAGGAGGGGCGGGATCCTTTTCACCCTCTACCCGCTGTCCAGATGCGGTCAGCCTGGTAGTTGGTTTTACTTTACCGTTGAGTGAGCCCGACAGAGTCCCTGGGAGGCGCAATTCCTCAACAACCCTTTACTTCGGATGTCCTGTAAAAGACTAAGCAAGCTTCCATTTCGTGGTTCACGAGCTTCTTGCTGAGGTCAGGCAGAAGTAGTGGCCACCCCAATCCACTGTTCCGAAAGGAGCAGGAGGGGCGGGATCCTTTCACCCTCTACCCGCTGTCCAGATGCGGTCAGCCTGGTAGTTGGTTTTACTTTACCGTTGAGTGAGCCCGACAGAGTCCCTGGGAGGCGCAATTCCTCAACACCCTTTTACTCGGATGTCCTGTAAAAGACTACGCAGGCTTCCATTTCGTGTCTTCTTTACTTTTGCTGAGGTCAGGCAGAAGTATCGAGTCACCCCAATCCACTGTTCCGAAAGGATCAGGAGGGGCGGGATCCTTTTCACTTTCCACCCCGCTGTCTAGATACGGTCTGGCGGGTAGCTGGTTTTACTTGGTAGAGAGGGCCTGACAGAGCACCTGGCAGGAACTCCTCGCCTCTTTCCCTGAGTGTCCTATTCTGATCAAATAGGCACCAGATTTTTGTGACTCTTTTGTTTGCTGTCCTGAGTTGATCAGACAGATACTGAGTCACCCCAATCCACTGTCCTGAAATAGGCAGGAGGACATGGGATCTTTTGACCTTCTATTCTGCTGTTTGAAATGAACAGACAGGAAGCTGGTTTGACTTACTTGGTAGAGAGGGCCTGACAGAGCACCTGGCAGGAACTCCTCGCCATCCTTTTCCCTGAGTGTCTTGTTCCGATTAGGCAGACACCAGACTTTGTGATTTCTTTGTTTGCTGACCCGATTTGGTTATGCAGATACTGAGTCACCCCAATCCACTGTCCTGAAATAGACAGGAGGAGATGGGACCCCCTTCACCTTCTACTATGCTGACTCGTTATAGTCAGACAGATAGTTTGTGTGCTTTTACTACTCTACTTTTGGTTCTCTCTTTAGCTCTGCCCACTCCATAGGACAAGGCAATGAGAGATATCACCTTACTTTTTCACCCTTGAGGTGATCTTTACCTTTTTCACCCTAGTGGTGATATTTACTGTTGATTCTCCTTTCTGCTCTGCCTTCGCTACGGGGCAAGGCTATAGGAGAATCCCCTTACTTTGTTTTCACCCTTTTTTAGGTGATCTTTACCCTTGGCTCTACCCTTGTCAAAGGATAAGGCCAGGAGTAGACTCTACTACCAGTTCACCATTCTGGTGACTCTTGGCTTGTGCACTGCTGCTTCTTTTTTTTCCTTTCCTAGGCTCTGCCCCCACTATGGGGCAAGGCCAGGAGAAGAATCTTCTTCTTTTTTCCACTATATTTCTGATATTCTTTCACTCATGATTTTTTTACTCTACCTTTCTATGGCTTAGTCGGTCAACGCCAACACGAGCGGTTCACTAGTTGTTCGCCACTCCTGTTGGGGGTCTATTTGTTGACCTCGATTTTGCCTAAGCATGGGCATGGTGGACCGAGTTGACCAGGTCAACCTTTGACTTGGTCAACCCGAGTCTTAATGGGTCAAAATTGACCCATTAAGCCCTTTTTGAGCCCAATTCGAATCCAAATCGAATCGAATCCATTTAATGGCTCAATCTTCATGCCATATTGACCTAATTGACTGATTTGACTAAGTCAAGCATTGACTTAGTCAAATTTGGCCATTAATAGGTTATAATCACCTATTTAAATGAGATTAATGGCTAATTAATGGAATTTAAAGCCTCCCTTCGTTTTGAATTGCAACCCACGGCCAAAACCGACCTATTTCCCTCCTATTTACTCAGTGATTCGATCTTGGCCGTTGAGATGAACCCTAGGACTTTAAATAGCAAAAATTAGGTCAAGATTTGGATCTTTTTGCTCTTGCTTCTTGGAGAGACCGCCTTAGGCCTCCAAATTTTCGGTGAGAGCTCCTGCACCTCCCCTCCACCTTTTCCGACCGGATCCCGACCTGTTCGAGTCGTCGGCGACGAGAAGTCCGGCGAACCCGAACTTGAAGCCCTTTCGGCGCGAATACCGTTTGATCCAGGCTGTTTTGGAGTCGGAGTTCAGGAGAAGAATTGTTCTAGACGATTCCACGAATCCAACAAGTCCAAGATCGTCCAAATCCACCGTGTGGATTAAGGTAAAATCTAAACCCTAGTCTAGGTCACTTAGAGTTAATTAGCGTTGTGATTAGTGAATATTAATCCGAAATAAACCTCCCCCATTGATGCTCTTCACTAGTAGAAGCCAGATCTAAAATTTCGTCGCGTTTCGTCCATCCAATTGAGAGAACAAGACGATTTTCTTTTTAGGGTTTCGGTTCCCTGTGCATGCGCAGAGGAAGATGAAGTTTCTGTTCATCGTACTGTACGAAATATTTCGTACCGTACGATATAGTCGTACTGTACGAAATTTTTTTCGTACAGTACGATATATTGTAACAAGAAAGAATAAAAACGCTTTTTTTGTGTGTTTTATCTTTCTGTTCATCGTACTGTACGAATTTATTTCGTACAGTACGATCTAGTGTGACAGAAAACTTTGAAATTACATAACTTCGTCGTTTTAAGCCCGCTGTCGACGCACAGCACCTTGTTTTGGATGTATTTTGAATTCTGCATTGTTTAAAACTATTTTCAGATAAAAATTCTATTTATACTTTCTGTTATTTCAAAAACAGTAAAACTGCTTTATTTTAAAATATTATTTGTATTATTTTTAAGCTTGTAAAATCCATATCTTTCTCGTTTTCGATCCGATTTTGACGCACAACCCCTTGTTTTGATCGTATTTGGATTCTGCATGTTTTAAAGGTGGTTGGACTCAAGTTTTTTTTAATCTGTCTGCAGTTATGTTTTAAGTCAGTCAATTGCTTATTTTATAAAACAATTAGTTATCGTATTCAAACTTTGAAATTACATAACTTTGTCGTTTTAAGTCCGCTGTCAACGCACAATACCTTGTTTTGGATGTACTCTGAATTCTGCATATTTTAAAACTATTTCCAGATAAAAAGTTTGTCTGTATCTCATGTTATTTCAAAAACAGTGAAACTGCACTAGTTTAAAATATCATTTTATTGTATTTGAACTTGTAAATTTCGTATCTTCGCCGTTTTAAGTCAGATTTCGATGTGCGACCCCTCGTTCTTTTCAGCAAGACGAGCTTTATGTTTTGGAACCATTTCCAGCCCTTGATTTTGGCTGTCTTGACTGTTTTCTATTTTATCCTATGATTCGGTTATTTTAATATTATTTAAATTAATTATCATACTAATTATTTTTAAACTAAAAATTATTTTTTAAACTATTTTGAAACCTCGATTGGGTGGTCAGCGGGTTTCCCTATACTTATGTATTATGAATTGAATTATTTTCAATTATTTTATTTTCCAAAAATATATTTATATCTATAAGTACTTTTAAATTATTTTAAAACTACTTATACTTAAATTCTAACTTTGGGAGACCTGCTATCGTATGAAATTTTAGACATGGATCTTATGTGTGAAGAACAATCATGGGGGAGTGGGTTAGTGAATGGTTGAGTCCCAATCATTCACTAATCATCTCTTTAGGTGTCTTTACTTTTTTATCTTTCGCAGATTGCATGTGTAGGTCGTCGCACTATCACCACTTAGTTTAGGTTCTCCTAGATCTAAGGACATGGTGTGTTTATTTATTTACTGTGCTCCCATGCATTTATTATCCCGAGGGTTAGTGTAAACATCACTTTAAACTCCTACGACGTAGTGACACCCTAAGGACAAAAATTAAGGACCTGTCTAGCGAACTTAGAAGTTTTCTAGGAGCTAGGATAGATCCCAGAACGACATGAAAACTTCAACATTTAAACTTAGTGACATCATAAACCTCCCTGAATTTTCTAGGAATTTTTAGGAACCTTTAGACCCCTTAATTAACCAACCCTAATTAACATATTAAGTAAGGCCTTGAGACCTTCCGAAAAATACAATAATTACATATTAGGTCAAAAAATTACCCACCATACCTTGAATTGACCAGAATATGACCCTTGACCTTAGATAAATAGGGCTCCTTAGTTTGACTTCAGCTTGACCCCCTAATTTGACCATAGGTGGAATTTACCTTTTTGCCCATAATAAATTATTAAAAATTATTAAAAATCCCAAATTTTCTCCAAACACTTGGGATTACTTTCTCTGGTCATTCCTGACCTTTGGGGGTGATTCCAATCAGTTTGGAGCTTGTTTGGAGCAAAACAGTAAAAAGGGCCCTTCGTTAGGAAATTTAGAAATTCCCTTAATTGCCCGAAACTTAGAAAATTCATAACTTTGAATAGGAAACTCCGATTTCAGCCTACTACCTGTCTAACTACTCGTACTAAGGTCTAGTATTTTCCTAAGGTGATAGGAGACTCAGACTTAGCCTTTTTTCCCATAGTGACTTTTTGGACCCTTAGTCTAGTTCCTAGGAGGACCCAGGACTTTCCAAAATTGGCTAATATAACTTTAACCTCAAATATCATCACCCTAAGTTCCTAAAATTGATCAACAAACTATATTAACTTAAATGCACCCCAATTCACTAATAGTTGAATTTCAACAAAAATTTTCTTTTCTGGCCTTCAACAGACTTGAACTTTAGACAATTTTAACTAACTATCCTGCTTATGATCTATCCAAACCACACTAGCCTTACACACACATAGAATGGTTTGCTAGGACACCACTTCTAGATCTAGGTTAGGCCGCTGGGTTTTATTTTTGCTGTGTGCCGGAGCTTTTCGTAGTTTTCACTGCATGCTGTTTGAAAAATGATTGGTGTGTTTGCTTATTTTCTCTGCACTCTGTGATGTGATGAGCGTTAGATTTACCCCTAGGTTAGGAGCGCCATATATATACTGTTCTTCCGTGCAGGTGGCCATGCTCATGCTGATAAAAGGGGGGAGCAATGTCATGATTTCTAATAATGTGTTTTATGCAGGTGCTTGCTCAGCTCCCCCTAAATAAAAATGAGGGCTAAATTAATAATTATAACTGCACAGATGGAGCTGCTTAGCCCTCAAAATAATGAGCATGGCTTGGCACAGGGTCAATGGTGTTAGCATTTTCATTCTTTATATAAACTGTTTGGGATGATTTTTATTAGGATAACCTTGCAGGGCTTTAGAATTTTCTGCTTTCTATTTAATGTAAAAATTTGTAATATTGTTAAGAGTTGTGAAAACAACTTCGAGTTGGGATATTCTTATCCAGTTCGGATTCTAAAAGGAGAAGGCATCCCTAAGGGGAGAGTCTTCTTCCATTTGGAAGGTCGAGCTGGATGGCTTTAGATATCCAAAGAGAAAAGGCAATACACCCCTACTAGGGGGAATTGTCTCTTCGTTTGGATATTCAAGCCACGACGGATCCAAGGAGTCCAAGGAGGAGTGATCCAAGGAATCTAAGGAGAGGAAACCCAGGAGACTGAAGATATTGAAGATTGAAGACCTAATATCCCACTCAAAGTTGTTGGCGTCTGTCATAGGCTTAGAAATCCGGGTTGTTGGCAGTGGTGCCCGGCCACTTTACTTTTCTGCATACCCTGGGTTGTCATTAAAGGGCAGTTGGCCTATGGACATTTATTTGATTAGTTTGTGGATTTATATTGACGTGCTTACCTGATTGTGCTTAGAAATATCTGCTTTTTCTAGGTTTCTTTCTTGCATGCCGTTTTTGTTTTCGCCTGGATCGTATTAGGCTCTTTAAGGACTGTAAAATCTTTTATACTCATAACCAAAATTTAATATTTAAGTTTTAAATAACATAGAAACTTAATGCACCTAGGGAATTGCCGGAATCGCCCGGGGTCGCATGCATATTACTGCATCTTCTCTCTCCTTCTAATAAGACATCTCCCTGCCTGCGGGTAGAGTCCGGATAATCTGGCCTATGAGGATGAAGTGCCGGACCTAGGGAGACTCAGTCTTTTCTAAAAATTATTTTATATTAAGCCTGTTTTTTAAAATCCAAAGCATTCATGAGCTGACATTTCAACTAGCATGCATTGCATTAGAAATCAATTTAATTAAAATTTAATTGCATTAGTTAGGGGCATTCACCCAACATAAGTCCAGGACCACTTAGGAAATTCTCTAGATGTCGGTCCTCTTTCCAATAACTGTACAACCCACCCATCTTTCATAATTGACTTGACAGCATGGTTTTAAATCGATTAGGTGGTTAGCTGGCTCCCCCAATCCAGGCCGGGATAAGTCCAGATCTTTGCATCGCATTAGCTAGGACACTGGTCTTAGTGTGTGTCGAACACTAAGTCCAACCTAGATTTAGGATTCGAGGCTACTACATTCGGTCTCGTAGTATGCCTTAAATAGTAGGTAGGTCCCTTCTTTTCAAGGACCCTAAATCCTATTTATCCGCGTTACAGGATGACGCCACCCCCATCCTTCTCTCACGCATGTGATTGAGTGCTTGATTTTACTTTTTCCAGTTTCTCTCTAGTGCCCTAGAGCCCCCGAATGCTGGTATGAGCCACGCATGTTGAATCAGCCCTTCGGACCTTTCTTCCCTTTGAGTAGGATTTCCTAGTCTATACCCTCGTGCCGATCCCATTTTAGGAGAGGATAATGTATAATCCTTAATCGAGAGTTTTCTCAGGCTCCAGCCTGGGATGTAATTAACCACGGGGGCTTGCGCCCGTGGGAAACTCGGTCCCACATCTACTAAACCCCATTCGAGCTCTTGCATCGGATGGGGGAAACCCGTGATTTGGTCATGTATATTACTACCCATCGAGGTGTGTTGGCGTCAGCCTCTATCCTCAATGGTTAGTCGTATGCACGATCCAATCTGTCCCTTCCAATCGACCCGTTCGCGCGGTGCTCTTTCGGAGGTCCACACCACCCATCTTTCATAATTGACCTGATAGCATGGTTTTGAAGCGATTAGGTGGTTAGCTGGCTCCCCCATCCAGGCCGGGATAAGTCCAGATTTTTGCATCGCATTAGCTAGGACACGGGTCTTAGTGTGTGTCGAACACTAAGTCCAAACTAGATTTAGGATTCGAGGCTACTACATTCGGTCTCGTAGTAAGCCTTAAATAGTAGGTATGTCTCTTCCTTTCGGGGACTATAAATCCTACTTATCCGCGTCACAGGATGACGCCACCTTCATCCCTTCTCTCACGCATGTGATTGAGTGTTTGGTTTTAGTTTCTCCAGTTTCTTTTTAGTACCCTAGAGCCTCCGAATGCTGGTATGAGCCACGCATGTTGATTCAGCCCCTTCGGACCTTTCTTCCCTTTGAGTAGAATTTCCTAGTCTATACCCTTGTGCCGATCCCACTTTAGGAGAGGATAATGTATGATCCTTAATCGAGAGTTTTCTCAGACTCCGGCCTGAGATGTAATTAACCACGGGGGCTTGCGCCCGTGGGAAACTTGGTCCCCACAATCTACTAAACCCCATTCGAGCTCTTTCATCGGATGGGGGAAACCCGTGATTTGGTCGTGTATATTACTACCCATCGAGGTGTGTTGGTGAAAGCCTCTATCCTCAATGGTTAGTCGTATGCACGATCCAATCTGTCCCTTCAAATCGACCCGTTCGCGCGGTGTTCCTTTCGGAGGTCCACAATTCCTTCTTGCGAAAAAGAAAAAAATAAAAAAAAAATAAAATCATTGGTGTCTCTCTTAATTAGGACCTACATTAGTTCCTTTGGATCATAGTTTGAGCCTAGTCACATAAGGACTCCTTATATAAAAGTGGAACCCATGGACTAACATTGGGGTAACCTTAATTCAAATCTAGGTATAGTTAAACCTAAGTTTAAGGGATCCTATCACCCTATCCCTAACTAATGAAGTACTCTGATAAGTACCATAGGGACTCTATAATAAGTTTAGCCACTTAAACTCCCAATGCGCCATATAGGTCAACCTTAGGCAATATATCAAAGCTTTATCTCTCATTAAGCTTACTTTAATCAAACATGATCCCTAGCTCATTCTAGGTTTACCCATGCCGACCATATGGCCATGTAATGCCCTACACCATAAGAGATCAGTCGAGGCTAGCAAGTATACTTAGAGTCCATAAGTTAAAACCCTTAATGGCTTAATTTGATTGATCACTCATAGACAATTCAAGAACAAAACCTTATCATTTTTCACCTCTTAGTCGCTTGAGCACTATTGGTCTAATTGTTTTCATGTCACCAAGACCTTCTAGCCGACCAATGACCAATGATAACATTCCCAAAGCATTGAAAGCTTCTAAGACAAAACTAAGGGAAGGAGTAAATATAGGGTATCTATACTTTTCTTACTATAAAGATTGTTCATATTGCTTTTTTTTCTTCTCTTCCTTCACCATGCAAACCAACCATAAAGATGTGAGGCTAGCTAGAGAGGGGAACCTAAAAGATATAACCATTACCTTTAATATATATAACCATTACCTCACTCCTACTTTTCACCTCAACTAGAGCCCCCCCTAGGTTTTTACTTTTTATAGAGAGATAGATTTAGGCTGTGTGTGATCCTAATAGTGCCCTAAAATAATAATAAACATAAATCCACTCAAATCCAACTCCAATATGGAAAATCTCCTTGTAAACTTTGAGCCTTTGGTATTGACATTAGTTCAATATTTGGTTGTGGCATTACCATTGACTTCTCTAAGCCCTATCCCTTTGAACCATTCCAGTTATAGCCATTATACACATGAGAGTTCCATCCCTACCACCTTCATTATGGCTATAAAAGGACCTTGGCTTAGTGAACATGAAATACTTAGGATATTAACTTTTAGATCACATGACTTTGATTAAGTTGATTCATACACTATCTACCTTCGACGACACCTAAACCAACGTAATAAGCATGGAATATAACCACATGGCCCAATCATTTTATGCCACATATGAAGGCTCAGTTCAATTAGCCTTGCTAATTATATAATTAAGAATTTAGACATTTTAAAATTTTTAGAGAGCTTGTAAAGTGTATTAGAATTTCATCTTAAATCTAAATTTGATAAATTAATGCATTATTATTTTTAAATTAATCTCTAAATTTAATATAGCAAAAAAATATTTTCTTAATATTTGATAAATAAATGCATTTTTTTAATCATTTTCATAAATTTTCTTCCAACTATTTAACTTATTAAATTAATTCAAAATTGTGAAAAATATTAAGCATGTGTATGTCATGCCAATTTATTTTTCAAAAATGTTTCATATTATTTGGACATCATCTTGAATTTTCGGTAATTTTGAAAGCCATAGGAAACAATTTAAAGATTTTTTTTCTCTTATAAAATAAAAAAATATATGTACAAAAAAAATTTCTCCTACATCACCTCATGGCATTATGCATTTGATAGGTCATAATGTTCATGTCATTGTGTAGGTTCTTTCAAAATGAGTTTCACCTGTTAGTGTTGTTTTTAACAATACTTATGATGGATTCATACTTCATCCATCCATGCAAACTTGTATGTGCATTTGATAGCAACTTTTTACTATGCATTTAATTATTTAAAATATAATAGAAACTTATGATTAGGCCTCATGATCTTAGTAGATTTATAATACCATAGGGGGTGAAGATGGGATGTCCATTTGGTGGGATTGGTTGATGAAAATGGTTATGAATATTTAGCTTATTATTTAAAGAAGTGATCTAAATTTTTTTGGCAAAAATACAAGGGGTTATAGGAGTATGGTCAAAGCCTCAAAGGAATATCAAGACTAGTTTTATTTGGCCTAGTTTGAGCTAATTTATAAGCTCACTTTAAGGAATGGGTTTTGAGTAGAGTAAATGGTTGGAAGTGATGGTAGAGTATTAGATTAGAATGTCAACTTATGATTTGAAGTATATGATTGATTTTTGTGAGGGCAAAGGCCTTATAGTGGTCATCACCAAATCAATTATATGAAATCTATCTTTTATTTTTAACTTCCCTATCTCTAATAAGAGTGTGATTGAATCTAAAGCCTTATCACCTTTTTCAATGAACATGCATAGTATCATCTTATTAATGCTGAGCTTACGCGTGTCTACTTTAAGATATATGAGAGTTTTTACATTCATCACGTTGATCAATGCACCCTGATCAACAATGAATTTAGATAATCTAAAATTTTCCATATTTACATAAATGTAAAGTTGGTGATTATGATTGGTAGTCTCCAGAAGTAAATCCTCATCAGAAAAGGTTACTTCTAGGACTTCTTTGAAGTACAAAGCTTCATCTTGGGAAGTTGTAGCTAACTGAGCTAAATAGATTTCTAGGTCGAGAAGTGCTTTGATTAAAGACTCCCTCATTTCTTTTTTGAGAACGAAGGCATTGTAGATACTCAACTTAGTTGGCAATTTCCTAAGATGCGCTAAGACGTTATAGCCAACCTTAGGGTTATTGGACTCAGGACCTAATGCACCTAAGGGAGGGATTTTTGGTTGAGTTGAAGATTGAGCATGATCATCAGGCACAACCTATTTTCCTCTCTCTTTAGTTGGAATCCTAGGCAATAAGACTTTGCCATCATACTATCTTTTTGTTCTTTCCATATGGGCACTAAAGGGCCCAACAATTATTGATTTGGTTCAAATGCTAATGGGTTGAAATGTTACATATTGAGAATTAAAAATAGACGAATGACACATTATGAATGCATGGTATGGCAGATGTATGATATATTATTCAGTGCATGAGGAAATTTCATTTTATCAAATGGTATTCAAGGTAATTGCCCACCTTGAAATCTCTTTTTTCCCCTTAAAAAATAAACATTTTAACTATTTTTACCTCCTTCAATAAATACAGTTGCTCAAATTCCGAGAAAAATTTCTTCACTATTTCATATTCAAGATTATGCATTTCACATTCCTATTTTTTTCCACCCTAAAATGAAAGGCTGGTTCCGCCTCTATATATCCATGAAATATAATAATTTCTTATTTATTTTTAACAAAATGAACATAGGTGAATCCACAAACAAATATGATGACATTATTTTGTCAAATAATAGTTAATATAAATTTATTTCATCCAAATACACTGAATTGATTTACAAATTAAAACATTTCAGAAAATATGATTGGCAAGTTATTGTGGATTTTGATTAAAAATAGTGAAAAATAAAAGAGATTAAAATACATAGCAAATCAACCTGAGTTTTAAATTCCATATAATTTTCATATGCAAAAACTATTTTTCACGCATAAAACAGATGAAATTAAAACTACTAGCACGCATTTTGACGTTTTATTTGTTCACAAAATAGTATTGGAACAAAAATATCGCTCATTATCTCAAACAATATAACCTTTTGATGGATGAATAAAAAACAATATTAGCTTTAATCTCCACAAATCCTTCCTATATAAGAATTTCATTTTCACATACGAAAAAAATAATAATGCTATAAAACATGTTGAATTTATCATCATTCACATAATAGAATAGTAATTCACAAATAACATTATTTCAAAAGAATGTGGCGGCGGGCCGATACCCCGTTCCAAAAAAAAAAAAAAGGGTCTAGTTTAAATGCAGGTTGTTATTATTATTATATTTTTAAAGTATAGCATTTCTCATTTGAAAATCATCTCCTATTTCATTTGTACATGTACAAGAAATCTAGTAGAGAACAGTCATATCCTGTGAAGATTTTGTACTGGGAATCAAAAGAAAGAATCATTGACTAACTTGCTTTGGAAGCTCCACTATCACACTTAGGCTTCATTTGGGACGATTGTTTTATTGCTTCTTGAAGCAGCTTTTTAGTACAAAAAAAGCTGCTTCAAGAAGCTGTAAAAAAGTCGTCTCAACCGAAGCCTTAGAGTTATATAAAGTGACAAGTAGATGATGGGCCAAAATTTCTCATCTCCCCTCATAAATACTAACTGAAATCTGATTTACTGATGGGGTATCCTCTAAATCAGGGCTTCTGATTGAGGGAGATTTCAGATGAGATGATTCTGATCCATGGCTTCTGCTCTGTGACGCATGGCTTTGGCTTTGTGAGCTATGTGAGCCATTTATGTGGAGAAATGGAGGCTGAGTTGGTTCAGGTAGGTCGTTCAGTCTGCTTGTAAGCATGTCGACGACCTTCCACATTGGTGGCCTTAGACTGGGAGATGCCTGCACGCACAGAAGACCAATTTTGAATACTTTGATGGCTTCTATCTCTGAGCACGTTCCTTGAAGATTAGGATCCAGCATCCTCATCAGTGTATGTGAGTTGTAGTGCTTCCATATCTATGATGAAAAATATGAGTCTTAGTTACAAGTAGTCTGGATTTTCTATAGAAAGAAATATGACTGTAGATAAAGATATAAATTCAGTTAAATTTTGTAGTTAAAGAAAAGTGTTTCAAGAAAACTATGTAATATAAGAATATAAAGACTTAAGTTTGCTTTTATAAAACTACAATTGGGTGGCTATGCTATTTAAGGCTTCGTTTGGGATGACTTTCTTACTACTTCTTGAAGCAGCTTTTTAGTATAAAAAATATTTTTTTTTTTACTAGAAAGCTGCTTCAAAAAACAGTAAGAAGCCATCCCAAACGAAGCCTAAATCTATGTATTGGATAAAAAAAGTCTTAAAATCAAGTTGAGCATCAATTTGTAATTTAAGTTGAAATTATAGATTATGAAACATTCATATAAGCGAGATACAGGAGCATAGGGGTGTAAGTGAGCCAAGTCAGCTCGCGAGCTAGCTCGAGCTCGACTCGTTAACGAGCTCGCGAGTCAAGCTTATCGAGCCACGAGCTCGAGCTTGAGCTCAAACTAGAGCTCTTTTGATAAAAGAGCTCGAGTTCAAGCTTGACGAGGCTCGACTCGTGAGCTCGCGAGCCGGCTCGAAACTATTATATTTTGGGTATTTTAAAGAAACTAATGGCATCCAACTTATAATATGGAATTCAAATGTTACTTTTAATGCTAATTTATATAATTTTATTGCCTCTTTTCAAGTGAAGACAGCTTTTTATTAATGCAAAGTGTCCTTTGCAGCTTTTCATGATGACAACTTTTTAAGATGACAGCCATTCAGAAATCGAGTGGCTCGCGAGCCGGCTCGAGCTCGTTTATAGTTTGACGAGCTCGAGCTCGCTTTCCGAGTAAAGAACTGAGCTCGATAATGCTAAAACTTGACTCGTTTACACCGAGCATCTATTGAAGAGTCATGATTGGGATATGTATGGTTGAAAATAGAAGATGCACATGAGATGATAGAAATAATATGGACCTAAAAGAAGAAATAGGAAGACAAGAGATAATACAACTAGAATCAAAATTTGCATAAATAAAAAACCTACACAAAATGGAGTCAATGCCTCATATAGCACTATTCAAAAGGCTCATAAAGTTCATCCAAATAGTTCAGCTAAGGATAACGATACCAAATAATAAGTAGAGTTGAAGGTTAGCTCTACCTGTTGAGTTAAAGAATGACCTTCTGCTGATATCGAGCTTTGATTTTTACAACCTGTAAGGATTTCAAGAACAACGACACCATAGCTGTAGATGTCGGCCTTCTCCGTTAGCTGCCCATGCATAATATATTCAGGAGCCATATAGCCACTGCAAGCATTGATCAGTTCCAGAGCAGTCAAGCGTTATAATATGCACTTGAAAACAGGCAGAAACTTATATGCTTAATCTTTTAGGTTGTTTTTTTTTTTTTTTTTTGGGCAATGAGCAATACTTGAGGCAGTGGGGGTGGAGTATGTTACAAGCGAAAAACCAAGGCTTCGTTTGAGATGAATTTCTTTATGCTTCTTAAAGCAGCTTTTTAGTATAAAAATTTTATTTCTTTTACTAAAAAGATGCTTTATGAAGCAGTAAGAAAGCCGCCCCAAACGGAGCGTAATCCTCAACAAAGATTAAGACCTGGATATCTTGAAGCTAAATTTTTTCCCTCGGAATAAACAGATATTCATGGTCTAATCACTGAGCTTTAAGCTTAGTTGGGTTGCTTTATAGTACAAAACATAAATAAAACTGCAATTGCAAAAAATAAAAAGAAAAGGGGCTTGCATGGCTTACAAAGTTCCTGCTATGCCAGTACTGAGATGGCTTTGATCCTCAGCAAAGTACCTCGCCAATCCAAAATCTGAGATCTTAGGCCTGAATTTATCATCCAACAATATGTTGCTGGCTTTGATGTCCCTATGAATGATTCTAACAGCTGAAGCACTGTGCAGATAAGCTAAGCCTTCTGCAGTGCCAACAATTATATTGAATCTTCTTTCCCAATCTAGTGAAGTTCTCATGAATGAATCTGGAAACATAAAGAGGACAGTAAAATCCAGTAAGAATCAGTACTTTTCTTTCATTTGATGTTTCCAAATATTGGTTTTTCTTACCGAATAAATAGCGGTCAAGGCTAGTGTTGCTAAGAAACTCGAAAACAACAAGGCTTTCAGGTCCTTCAACGCTGCAACCCAGAAGCTTTACAAGGTTCTTGTGATGCACTTGGTTAATGAGAGTGACTTCACTAAAGAATTGATCAACCCAATTGGTTGTGTTGAAGAAAAGCCTCTTCACAGCTATTTCCTTCCCATCTGGCAGAACGCCCTGCTTGTGCAAATCTCACACATCACTCTATATGTCCAAAGCAATTCATAAACTTGGCATTGAAGGGTTTTATTAATTTTACTAATGTAAGCATGGAATGCCATTTTCGTATCATCGGTTCAATCAAAACGCACGTCTATGGGAAGAATTGTGGAGATTCAGAAGATAGATATTTGAGAAGTGCAACTTTCATGAACAAAAAAAGGCTTCTTCTATTACTTGGATTCAATTTTTATGACGGACAAAATATCATAGAATGATAAACATTGAAAGATTTCATCAAATTGTTCGGTGTAATTCAAAATCAAAATAAATTTTTATGATATATGAATTCTTTAAATGTGATGATTTCATTTCCAAACACAAAAAGATTGAAAACAGAAGCTCACTTTCAAAGAACATGTTTTCTATCTACAATCAACCAAATGGGTTCATAGTCTACATGATGGCAGGCCAAATGTAGAATTTAAGCAGTTTTAGTTATACATGAAAGATTTTTTCTCCCCTAACTAATCTCTTATTCATAAAGGATCTGCTTTTGGTGCAGTGTTTCTTCAGGGAAAAAAAAAGGACAGTTCTAGCCTAGGATTGTCAATAAATTTAGAGTTCATTTTTTTTTCATTTTCTCAATTTTTTTCTCCTTCAATTTCAGTACTTGGTGATAGCCTTTAACTAAAGAAAACGCCATTTGATTACTACCACATATACAATAAAAACTAGAAATAAAGAAGTAATAATTGTCTGCTTCTACACTATAAATAGATTATAGAAGGGAAGCAACAGTGGTTGGGAGGTCCATAGCGGGCAAAATTATTCTGTGCGGAGTCCAGACGTCGTTCAGAGACCAATAAAAATGTATCACATCACCTCAAAAGTGTAACGCGCTCAAGTGCGATACTGAATGGTTCTCCCTGTCTCCACAGAATAGTCTCTCCCACAACGGCCAAGTAATATTTTTTTATTAATAGCAAGATAACTCTTGATTATAATGTACCTTATAAACTGCGCCATATCCGCCTTGACCGAGCTTGTTGTGCTGACTAAAATTGTTTGTTGCCTTGCTCAAATCCTCATATTTGTAACTTAAACGAGATTTTGAGATGGATTTAATAATCTCACGATTACCAGCCGTATCACCTGTATCAATAACACAATTCATAACAAATAATTATCAACTATCAATCCACCGCTTCAAACTAAGGTTTCGTTTGGGACGGCTTTTTTAGTGTTTCGTAAAATAGCTTTTTATAAAAAAAATAAAAATTTTTACTAAAAAATTGCTTTAAGAAACGGTAAAAAAATCATCCCAAACCAAATCTATATAACTTAACAAGCTAAATGCTTGCTTCTCTTCAAATTGCCATTACCTCTTCCATAACCAGATGCGGATCTTCTCATCCTCCACAAGAGAAATAACCCAGCAACCACCAGCGACCCCAAAACAGTTGTCACGGCAATAATTACTTTACGGTGAGCTGCAGTAATCAAAATTCCCAATCCATGAATATCCACAGAAAGAAGTAATCATGGAGGAAAAGTTGCCATATGTTCCCAATAAAAAGAAAAATAAATGAAAAGCAAAGAACGAAGGTAACTCTACCAGAAGAACTCCCACTACCGTTGCCTTCCCCTCCTGCCCCATTGGTCAAATAGAACGGCTCCGTAGAGTACCTTACGAAGCATCCGGCGTTCATGGCCTTGGCTTCGTCGGCAGGTAAACACCGGCCGACGATGTTCTGTCTCCCTTTCTCCAAACATTCTCTGCAACCACTAACATTCAATGACCTCCAACACTGCGCCATCCCATAAGCCGTCACATCCGGCGACACCTGGACGCTTCCGACCATGTAATAGCTGTTCTCATAGGCCCCCGTCGTCAAATTCCCGACGAGCTCCGCCGTCAGTTTTGAGAATCGCGATTGAAGCGGTTCACCAACAGTTGTGTTGCTGCAGGTGAAGGCGTCGGCGGAGTCCACGGAATGAGTGGAGACATTTTGATCTGCGTATTCGAGGAAGCAGCCATCGAGATAGATGCGACCGGCGGTGGCGGGGAGACAGTGGGGAAGTTTGACTCTGCTTTGGGAATAACAGAGCTGGCAGTTTACATGGGACAGGTATGAGAAACACTGGCCAAGGCCGAATACGGTTAGTGTTGAGCCGGAGGCGGAAGTAGCGAAGCCGGCTACAGTGATGTTCTGGTAAATCTTCTCCATGGCGTCGACGAAGTTGACGTCGAAGGCTTCGGCATTTTGGCTTTGGTTTTGGCCGCAGACGGAGAGGAATATGGCCGGCGAAGGGTTGTTGGCGGCGGTGGGTGAAAGGTAGGAGAGGAGGATGGGTAGGAAAAGCAGAGAGAGAACCATTTGTGGGTTTAGGAATGCTTTTGAGTTTGATAGTCCCCTACAGTTTGGGGTTTTTTAGATACGCAGAGCGAAAGGCGTCTCTGTTTTTGGATTTGGCAGCTGACAATTTGGGCAAATTATTGCATCAGGTGACCGAACAGAGAGAGGATCTGTTCTACAGTAAAGCGTAGGTTACTGTAGCAGCTGTTACAGTAACCTGCGCTTTACTGTATATAGAGAGGATCCGAATGGATCTCTCCGTCAGGTGACCTGATGCAATAATTTACCGACAATTTGACATTTTTTTGATTTTTTTCCAATTTTAAATTTTTGGTTGAAATTTTGACATCTGCGGCTCATTTTAACAAATAATGCTGATTAAGATTTGTTGATTTTTTTATTGCTTTTTTTAATTAATTTTTTAACATAAAATTAGAATGGTTTTAAAAAATAGTAATTAAGCCGTCTAAAAAAATTTAAAATTTTATTTGAAATGATTTTTTTATTATTTAAGAAAAATTTTAGCATAAAATTAAATTTTTTTATAATATAAAATTATTGTAGGAAATAATAAGAAAATCATCTAAAATAAAATTTATGAAATCTTTATAAATTTATGAAAAAAATTTAATGTGCTATAAATTTATGAAAAAAATGAAGGATTTACGATATATTTATCCTCTTTATATGTCAAATATTTAAAATTTAATATGTTTATATAATATTTATCAATAAATTAATATTAAAATCTGTGTATTAATAAATATTTTAATTATGATTTAAAAATTTAAATATTAAATATATAAAATTTTGAGTTTTCAAAGAGTTGACGGGAAAAGGCAAGCGAAGAAATTTAAATGACTAGAGCGTGTGGACCTACCTTAGTCCGCGTCGCAGCCTCTTCTCTTTCGGCCCCTTATCTTTGAAACAAGTTAAACAATTGACCGAATTTAATATAAAATGTTAAAGCTACATTAATGGGAACGAGGTTTTCAAACCCCCATCGCTCTCATGTTGGAGGATTTGATTTTTGATAAATTTATACTTAATAGTTGCTTTATACGTTGAAATCTTTAAAACAATGGCTTATGATTAATGTAAAATTAGCATGCTACTTATATTTAAGTGATGTGTGATGTGGAGGAAGCACATTTCGAAATATTATAAAGAAGAAATATCTCATTTGTCATTGTATGAATAGTAATGATATGTTTGTATTTCATCATATATAATGTGTGATATATCGTTAAAAGATTCACTCGAGCAAGAACAAGAATTTTGAGATAATATTTAAATAAAAATTTTCAAAATTACATTTGAATTTCTGAAGTATTTTTAAAATTCAATTTCAACAAATTTGTAGTCCAATTGAACTTTTTAATGTGATGTACCTAAACTTAAAATTGGAGAGAGTTTAACCATCCAACATTTATCATCATCCAACAATCAAAATCAGATAATTGTTGATGAACTAACTTTTGATAATCGCCATAAGACCAAAGACATTTGACCATCACTATCAGACTACCATCGCTTGACCATCTTTATCGAAACACCATTGACAAACTACCACTATTTGATGATGATTGAGCTTGGACCTTGACTTAAAATTAGAGAGTGTCGAGCCATCCCTCTATCATAATTTGAACACCATTGTTAGATTGCTGACATCCAACCACCAAAATTAGACAATTATCTAAGACAATGAGTAAGGAGTTTGAGATGAGTATAATAGAAAATTGAGTAACTTTCTTGGATTTAGTATAAGGTAGAATGATGATGAAATTTTTCTTAGTCAATCAAAATATATTAAGGACATACTTAAGAAATATGAAATGGATAAAACAAAGATAATTAACACTCCCATCAGCTCTACAGTTCAGTTTGATAAAGACTCAATTAAAAAATTAGTTGATCAAAAGAAATACATGGGAATAATTGGATCACTTTTTTACTTAACTGATAGCATATCTAATATTATATTTAGTGTGTTATCATTATGTTAGATTTCAGGCTAATCCAAAAGAATCCCACCTTACTGTTGTTAAGAGAATCCTTAGATATCTCTTAGGAATTCAAAACTTAGGATTCAAGTATCTTAGACAACACTTCCTTTAAAATCATAGGATATTTTGATTCATACTTTGTTGGATGTCTGTTGGATAAGAAAATCACTTATGAAACCTGCCAATTCATAGGACAATATTTAGTCCCTAGTTTAGTAGAAAATAGAACTTAGTAGCCTAGTCCATTGCAGAAGCTGAATATATAGCCATAGGAAATTATGTGGCACATGTTCTTTGGTCAAAGTAACAAATTCTGCATTTAAGACTACCAATAGGCACCATTTTAATCTTATGTAATAACACTAGTGTCATCTACATTTCAAAGAATCAAATCAAACACATAGATATAAGACACTATTTTATTAGGGACCATGTCTCAAAAGGAGACATTGAGCTACATCATGTAGCCGCTGAAAATCAGCTTGCAAACATCTTTACAAAACTATTGGCTTTTGAAACATTCAACACCTTTAGAACCAGATTAGGTGTTATAGATATTCATGCTTGAAAAAGGATGCTTTGAAAATATGAAATATGATTATTGTATTTTTTAGTTTTATCATAATTTTTTTTATTCATGTGTTTTTATTTTTTTAGAATTTAAAAATATGATCTCTACTCACTTTAGTAGTTGAACTCTTCTTTAAATGAAAATCTTACATATTATTATAAACAGTGATTGATTCCTGTAAAATAGATAAGGAAGAAATTGAAAATTATATCTCTTCCTCTAACTACTTTAGGGATATAATTTCTTTTTAAATCAAAATCTATTTCAAATTAAAAATTAGAACAAGATATAGAGATTTGTTTCATCTTCCTACAGCTTTATATCTCATTTTAATATTTTTGCATACCAATGAACCTATTTCAGATTTTCTTAATTAAGTTGTTTGTCTATATCAGATGGATAAGGTTATAGTTTATGGTTTATTTTTCCTTATATAAGAGAGTGAGTTCTTCTTCTTTCATATTTGAAAGATAATATCTTAATTGAGAAGACTTAAAAAGGAAGCAAGTTTGCAAAAGTGAAAAATAGGCATAAAATGATCCCAAAAGCTTAAAAATGGAAAAAACCATGAGGCCTAGCCTAGTTTGAATGAATCAAGTAGTATTTGCAGTTGATTATAAATGAGGTCCTTCATTGAGGGGAAGGTCTTGCCTTGATATAACAAATATACATCATATAGAGTGTGTTACATGGTGGAAATATAAAGAATCACTGTTGACGTATTCGTGGCAACGGAGGTTGGAAGGACCGTAGTCGGTGGGCGACGGAGATTAGAAGGATCGTTGTTTGGTGACGAAGGTCGGAAGGACTGTAGTCGGTAGGCAGGTCATAAAGACCTTTGTTTGGCAAAGAAGGTCGGAAGGAACATAGTCGGCGAGCGATGGAGGTCGGAAGGATAGTAGTCGATGGGTGGCAGAGATTGTAAAGACCGTTATCTGGCGATGGTGGTCACAATGATAGTAGTCAGTGATGGAGGTTAGAAGGATGGCGTCGAGTAGAAGTCTGATGATGGATAGAAGTTTGGCACCGAATAGAAGTCCAACAAAAGTCTAATGACTGGCAGAATTTTGACATCAGATAGAAGATCGGTGTTGGGTGGAAGTATGGTGTCAGATAGAAATTCGGTGATGGGTGGAAGTCTGGCGTCGGGTAGAAATTTTGCAACCGGTGGAAGTCCAACGATGGCAAAAGTCTGACACCAGGTAAATATCCGGCGACGTGTAGGAGTCTATACGATAAAAATCCGGCGATAGGCTGAAGTTCGACGTCGGGCAGAAATCCGGTGATGAGCAAGAGTTTGGCGTCAGGTAGAAGTCAGACGAAATTTTAGCGATGGACGGAAGTCCGATGTTGGGTATAATTCCAGCGACGGGTGAAAGTTCGACGTCGGGTAGAAATGCAAGGACATGCGGAATCGACGTTAGTTGGAGATCGGGCAGAACTCCGGTGTCGATCGACTGCCGGATGGAAGTCCAACAATTCCATCAGCAGTGGTCGAGAAGGTGTCTCTTCCTTTTCTTCCTTTCTTTTTGCTTGGACCTTCCTCTTCCCCCACATTGGGGGTATCATTCTATGAGAAATGAGTGGTCTATTTATAGTTTTTTAAGAGTGGCATGACCAATAAATATGAGGAAGATCAATGGTAAATTGGGAGCGATTTTGATGGATGTACAATGTTGAATCCCTTGATTGTAGATAGTTTATTGGACATTTTGAAGACCCTATTGACATTAAAATTCGACGATCTTGGGCTCGTTGAGTTCGTCTCGACAAGCCACTTGATTTAACTATAAGCATGTCACATATGGAAACTATTTAGTTATCCAAATTATGGATTGAACCTTCCAAATGCTCTTCGGTTCTTTGATTTGGACTCATTTGAGCTCGGATTGAGTCGAATTTGGCGTCGTTGGGTTCATATTTCCAAGACGTTCAGTTCGACTATAAGTTTGCTGAAATCAGAGTTCATATGATCTCCAATTTAATTTTTAAAGTTTCCAACTTGATTTTGCCTCGAGATTCGTGTCCGATCGAGATAATTTTTTGATGATATATCAATTATTTATGTGCAAAATAAGCAAAATAAAAGAGAAATCGAGGTTTTGTTCCTCCCATTCTCTCTTGCATGAATGCCTAGAGTTGTGAGCATTTTGGAATTGCCAATTTCTTCTTTCTCCACCTATTTCTTGAATTTTCAATAAGCTCAAACTTGCCTAACTAATTATATATCCATATTGATTCTCTTTTTTTTTTTTTTTTTCTACAGTAGGTTTGCAACAACTACCAATTTTTAGTTGTGCCTAGACTGTTAAACCTAAAAAGTAAAATCTATCAAAGACCATAATTTTTAAATTAAAAGCATTCTAATGTAAAATCGACCCGAAAGGCGACAGTCGGAGGACGTAATAATTCTTCCATGGACAAAAAACTCGGTACACCTCTGTATAAGCGCGATTTTGCCTACGACCGAATGTTCCTCTGCATCCTTACACCGAACCAAATAAAAATTCCAGGCCATGGGGCCTCCAACTGTCCATTTTATTGATTTCAAGGCTAAAATTTTGTTCTTATAGTCCTTAGTGAAGATTTTTTTTTATCAGACATAATATCCAAAAAAATTATAAACCTTAATATACTATCGTAACATCAAGGCTTTCTTACAAACTATTTCTCACATGAAAAACATAATATTTAGTTGGAGAGAAATTACTGAAGCTACAAAAAATTGTTCAACTTATTTGCTCTTTAAATTTAATAATTTCCTTCGCATGATCCTCTATGCGTGCTGAGCTTTCGCACATGATTTTAAGAAAAAAACATCGCTAAATTAATATTTCTATCAAATATATTAGGTCTGCTGGTTGCGAGTTTTGACTATTAATCAAGAGATTTTGTATTAAAGTTTTACGTATATGATGTGTGTGTGTGTGAGTTTTTCTTAATTGACCTAAATATCTAAAAAATATGAAAAATAAATTAAAAAATATATATTATTGAAAAGAGAAGCCTCCGTATTTTTGCTTCGTAATTATTTAATGTTTTATTTATATTTTCTGTAATATTTCAAATATATGAACGAAAATGATTCATAATATTTTATCTCACTCGGATACATTAGTCGAGAAGGAGAAGTTATCATCTTTCATAATAGCGTACCATTTGAGAGCCAAATAAATATTTTTGCTTCGCATGTCTACGAGGTTTAGTATCTGCAAATATTTGTGCAGCATATCTTAGTTTTTTTTTTTCACAATATATGTGTCACCAAATTGGGCGAGCACGAATTTTGAGGTACATTTGACTGAAACATCCAAATTAAATTCATGACCATCAAGACTCCATTTTCAATAAATTTATGGTCGAATTAAAAGTCTAGACAAAGATAAACGCTCCAATCCGAACCCAAATGGGCCCAAATCAACATCCACAAGCGTATTAGAACGCTTAAAGACATTCATTGATTGATCAAATAATATCCAAATATTGCTTGCCTAATATCGAATTGATTAACTCAAATGATTTTGATTCCATTTTGGGCCATTAAATATTGATTAAACAATCCATGATAAAATGAATCATCTTTGATAATTTGATAGAGCACTCCAGATTTGCTCAAGATTTTCTCCATATTTACAGGAGATATCACTCTCAAAGTTTATAAACAAAGGCGGACTTTTTGATGCTTGTATCTTAGGCTAGAAATTCAATAGAACTTTAAAGATTGAAGAATCTTAAAGCTCCACTTGAGCGCCATCATCGGTGAACCCTCTTGACCAAGCCATCACCATCAGACTTTCACAAATCGATCTTCATTGGACGTCCACCATGCCAACGCCGCTAAACCTTCGCCTGACCATAACCATCAGGCCTCTATCTAACCACCATCATTAAGTGTCTGCTCGGCCCAACCATCCAATCTCTCAAGCCTAATTATAGTTCCCTCCGACTATCATCACCCGTCGACTATAGTGTGTCCGAATGTAGTCATTTTGACCATCATCTACCAATTATAGATCCGTCGACTATGGTCTGGAGCCACTGTCGCCAGACTATAATCTTTCTGACCATCATCACCCGAATACAATCTTTCTGGCTACAATCCTCAGACCATTGTTGCCCGAATATGATCCTCGGACCACCGTCTAACTTCCGTAGCCCATTAGTCAATCATTATCCCTCCCTCCTCTAACTTCTGTAGCCCATCAATTATGTTCCCCAGAACACTATCGCTCGACCACAGTTGCTTTAACCATTGTCACCTAATTATAATCCTTTTAACGATAGTACTTGTACTATCATTGCCTGACTACAATCATCGTACCACTGTCACCTAACTATAGCCATTCTAGCCTCAATCGATTGTTAAATACAATCCTTTTGACAATCGTTGTCAAACTACAGTCCTTTTGACTATGAGCATTTGACCACCATCAACCGACTTCTCTCATACCCTAGTCATCAGACAATGATCCCTCCGAGCATTGTCATCCAATTACAATCCACTAACTATGGTTGTTAGACCATCATCGCCTAACTATAATCCTAATACCACCATTACTCGATTACGTACAGTCCTTTAGATCCTAGTGGCTCTCTAATGATGGTCCCATTGACCTCTGTCAACCTATTAGGTCCCGTTGACCTCCATTGATCTACTCAGGTCCCTCTATCCTCCATCTCTTTCCTACTATGGTCCCTTGGACAATTGTCATATGACTACAGTTCTTTTGAATATAGTCATTGAACCACGGTCGCTTAACTATAATCAATCCAGCTCTAATCATTATACTATTGACCCTTTGAATTCAATCGCCGGAATACAGTCCCTCAAACCTCTGTCATTACCGAGCACAATCCAAAAAATACCATCAGTCAATTATTATTCCCCTAACCTCCATCACATATAGCTCTTTAGTTTTCATTGCGAAACTAGCCGCAAATCACTGTTGTAGTGCTATGAAAACTAAATTAAACATTTGTCACCTCCTAGTTGGTTGAGGGAGAGCAAGAGAATTCATAGCTATAATGATATTTCTCTTTGTGATCTCAGTAATGTTGAGTGTGTACAAGGTGAACACTACAATGTGGATAAATTTGATAGTGCAGAGTAGGAGTGATTGAGTTAGCTAGTGAGTTTTGAGCAAAGGGTGCACAATGGATGAATGGTGTCTTTAATTGGGTTATTGATGACCTATGCAGAGTCTTGGATCGATAGGAAGAAAAGATGAGTCAATTGACGCTTTGGAGGAGACAAACTCAATGGTTC
Source organism: Dendrobium huoshanense (assembly GCA_016618105.1). Lineage (NCBI taxonomy): Eukaryota > Viridiplantae > Streptophyta > Magnoliopsida > Asparagales > Orchidaceae > Dendrobium > Dendrobium huoshanense. Next base: position 66,621,840 of record CM028358.1, on the reverse strand, counting down.
ACTGATCATGGTAGGGTGAGCTGATATCCCTTTGGGTATGCACTTTGTAGTTGGGCTTGGATGTGCAGGGATGAAACTCCTACCCCCCATCTTGGGTGGGGACAAGTTGTTGTGTCACCTGCTTCAATCTTATAAGGCAAGTTACAAGTTGCTTTGTTGACAGTCCATTGCCTTTAGGATAGGTAATCTTCCTTCATAATATGTATGGGCTTGAAGTCTCTTGCAATTCATCAATGGAGCTCATGGGATGCGAGTCCTCTCCCAATAATCCGCCGACTACCTGCTAAGAACATATAAAGACATATACAATTTGATAGCATAAATCCCTATTATATATATAACTTTTAAATTCCAACTAAAAAATTAACCGGAAATCAATCCTTTTAACTAAGGTACTTAAATTCGCTGCTATTCTAGATTTAAAAATTTAAGCTTAGTTTAGATGGTTGAACTCAATTTAATATATAGCCCAAGCTGACGCAGCTCTCACCTAACATCATTTATTTATTATATGCCAGTTGATGGTCAATCTGTTCCCTCGGGAACCTGCAATAGGATTAAAAAATAAATTATCTTCTTAAAATATTTGCAAATCATTGGTGCAAAAATATATGTAAAGAGGGGATCATTTCTTTTCTTAATTATAACCTATTTATATAAAAATATTAAGTTTGTTCACGCGCACGACGCTGGCTAAAATATGAACTTTTATTCTATCCAGTAAACGTATGCAGAGGAAGGTTCGGTTTTAGGCAAAAAAACGCATGTACCGAGTTTTTCGTGCTTGTACCGAGTTTTTTGAAAAAACTCGGTACAGGCGCTTTTTTGCCTAAAATCGAACCTTCCTCTGCGTACGTTCACTGGATATAATAAAAGTTCCTAAAATATTCTCAGATAAGTGAAAAATTATTAGGTGCGGACATCGAACATATAGATACATTCGATTATCCATTTAAAATTTGACACTCAGAGGAACACATTTTATTTATTTTTTATTTTTTATACTTAATGTGTATGCAGAACTTTAAGTCAAATGCATCAAAAGCGCAACCAAAACGCATATAAAGTACAGATAAAGCACAATAAAAAAATAGTCAAAAACGCAACAAAAGAGCAGTCAAAGCCCAATTAATGCGCAAATAAAGCGCATGTAAAGCGCAGTATAAAAGAGCAACAAAAGAACAATCAAAGCGTAACTAAAGTACATAAAAAGCGCACAAAAAAACACAACCGATGTGCACTCAACATATCAAATTTTAAATAAATGTCCGGACGTATCTCTACTTCTGATGTTCGCACCTAATAATTTTCCCAGATAAGAAGCTACTAGAACTGAAGTGGCTCTGTGGAATGGTCTTACGTACGCGGCTTTTTCTCAGTCTTCAAATTTGAAAATCTGCTATTGAACATTTCAAAGTCTTTGTTCTCCGAATCTAAATATTCTTTATTAAATATATCCTTGACTACATCTAGAAACTTCACGTTTGAAATATCATTAAGGAGTTCACATGATAGGCATTTGGAAAACGACAAATTTCAGCTCTCGGTCAAGTGCCCGAGGGGCGAGGTTATTCGTTGAAACATTCAAGCAATTAAAAGTCATGACCCTAAGGGGCTGTTTGGTATGCGGATTTAGGCTGATTTAAGGCTGGATTTGGGCGAAATCCAGCCAAACAGCCTAAAATGCAAATCCAAATCTCACGGCAAACGAAATCCTCCGTTGACGGAAAATTCCGCCGATTCGCTCTAAATCCCGGATTTCCAAACAGCCTAAAATGCAAATCCAAATCTCACGGCAAACGAAATCCTCCGTTGACGAAAAATTCCGCTGATTCGCTCTAAATTCCGGATTTCCGAAATCCTGTATTTTGCTGGATTTACAAAATCCATGGTGCTAGAGAAAGAATCCCTCAGTAAATCATTCTCTATAACCAAACAATTACATGAGATTTAAGAGGATTTATCATGAATGTTACAAAATCCATGAGCACGCCCACGAACCAAACTAAGCACCGGTGGGTAATACATAAATTGCCCCAACTTGTACTATTTGAAACACTTCGCTGCAAGCATTCATCACCTCGTGATTCTCTAAACAATGCCAAAGTCTTGTCTTCATCTTGACAAAAGAGAGATTTATCACTTCGCTTCTTGCTTGCTCATTCTAAATTCTTTGTATATTTTTAGTTTCTGGAGATGCCAATTGTGCGAACAGCCACCAATCTCGTAGCTAAATTACGAAGTGCATTCGCCGCCATATGGGCTGCGAGGGATTGAGTGTTAGAACAAATATGCGAATACGTTTACGATTAAATTTACTCAACCAAAAATAAAAACAAAAACATAATTCTGATAATGACAATCTTATGGTAATCCTCGAAACTCTGATTACTTGAAGACACAGTCCAGCTGTTGCTAGTGTGTGTGGCTTCATCTTTTTCAAAGGGTAGGCCTTCTCAAGAAGAATTTGACTTGGGCTTCGTTTGGGACGGTTTTTTTTACTGCTTCTTGAAGTATCTTTTTAGTTAAAAAATTAATTTTTTTATAAAAAAACTGTCCCAATCGAAACCTTAGCCTTCGTTTGAGACAACTTTCTTACTGCTTCTTAAAGCAGCTTTCTAGTGCAAAAAATTATTTTTTTGTACTAAAAAATTGCTTTAAAAAACAGTAAGAAAACCGTCCCAAACGAAGCCTTAGTTTAATATCCAAAAGGATTCATGCCTCATGCAATTAAAAACTTTAATGGTACAAAAAATTCAAAGCAACATCTAACACACTTTAGAGCCAGTTGTTATAATGTTAGGGTAGTGATTCCCTATTGTTTAGATAAATCATTAGCAACTTAATAAGGTTTTCATTTCATTGAAATGTAGAATTGCCAAATAGATTAGTCTGATCTTTTGATGAATTAGAAAATATATTCATGGAGAGAGGTTCACTGGGGCCATAAATCATGTTATAGTCGAGGATCCGGTAGTTGAAAAGCAAAAGCTTGAGAAATCTTTAGTTAATTATATTCTTAAATGAGGAAACTTTAGCATGAAGAGCGAACCTTAATTATAGGAACACATGTAAATTGAGATTCTTCTTAAGAATATTCATGTGCCAGTCACCTATTTGAAAAACTTTTAAGTAAAGCTGCAAATCTCAAGGAGTAATCATCACAATTGTTAAACCTCAAAGATCAATCTTCCATTGATATCAATAAGCTAAAACAACATTTGTCTTGCTCAGTGCTTCTAGCTCCTTAAGGTCTTAGAAAAAAAATTCAAGTCAATTTTTACTGATTTGAGTAAAATCAAATGGAGAATCCTTCATTTCAGACACATTATTAGCAGCTATCTCAAACTCAGTATTATGAGTCTCAATCATATCCCACTCTAGGTGAGAGAAATGATAATAAAGAAATTTTTGCCTATTTAAAATATTAAAATACTCATTTATAAGAGATTTCATTAAAAATATTTTCTAGATTATCTTAAAAAAGAAAATTTTTAAATTGCATGACCTTAAGAAGCAAGAAGAAGTGGTCAAATCAAGGTAGCCTAATTATTATCCTTTGTTAGCTCTATTATACTTTCAATTGGTAACAGAGCGGGGTTCTTATCTCTCTAGTTTAATCAGTAATGGCACAATTTAAAAATATGAACACTTTGGAAGGGTATTCCACTACCCGACCATCACTGTTTTACAATATACCTTTTAATTTTTAGAAAATACCATGTTGACATTTTTACATCCTATTTACTTTAGGATTTGGAACTTAGTAATGGTAGGATATCGCACACTTACATATATATTATATAACTTAATCAATGTGGAACATCCCTTTTTTAAATGAAGTTTTGGAGGATAATGTACTAGCCCAACTGAATGCCAAATGATTGAATTTCTTTCTATATGATTTGAAATCCAATGACTATATGTTTATTTCTAATTGCAAAAATGGTAAGGAAATTTGGGAGTTGCGTTACTTATGAAAGTACTAATGTAGTAAAACAATCATATATGAATATTTTATTACATAATCACAAACATTTTACAAGCAAACTGGTGAGACAATTTTTTATATGTAAATTAGATTTACTAAAATCATAACATTTAAAGTTCATTTTTTTAATTTTTTTTTTAATTTTATGGTAGCCTTTTTCTGCTAGAAAACCGTTAAAAATATTTGCCGTCGGAAAATACTGTTGGAAATATTTTTCCTAAGCAGGTTTTACCACCGGAAAATTTGCCGCTAGGAAGATGCCGGTAAATTCCAAAACCCCAAGAAAAATGATCAATTTTTGCCGAAAAATGTCGCCGGTAATAGGTGATTTTCCTGTAGTGTTTAAAGCAAAAGGAGAATGTTTAGCTTCCTAGTAAAGGACATGGGGAGTGGATGTAGGCTAGATCGATAGGCTGGACTATAAATCGAGATTGTATATATATATATATTTTAATTTCTTTTGCAACTTACAGTATATGTGATGATAATTGTATCCTCTTGCAATACCATGAGCATGAACAGATAAATTTTATTTTAAATATTATTTGTGCTATCCATAAGTTAAACTAAATGTTTTACAAGAAAGAAAGGAGAAAATAATATCATGGCCTTTTTTTTTAAGTAGTTGTTCTTATATTTCGGATTGAATCATTAAAAAAAAATTATACTACTTGGTATTTTATTTCATAAATTTGATGTTGATTTAATTGAGCAAAAACTGAATTAATTTTAAGAGATTGATATGACAACAGTTTACCCCCTCCTCACTGTAGCGCTCTTAAATCCCTTTAAATAAATTGTGAAGATGCATCTTTTAGAATTTTTTGATGTTCTGGAATCTCTTTGCCATCTTGCAGACTATACGATCTTCTTTTTCTATTTTCTATAGATTCCATACAATTCACTCCCTAGACACAAAGAACTCTCATTCTTCATACTCAATTGAATCACAGCCAATCCTCGAGCTTGTACATAGAGTTTACCATTTATTACACATCATCGGATCACTATTTTTTTGCATCTGCAAAAAAATATGATTTGAAATAAGTGACATTTTCAAAATATCATCATCGAATCATCATTGCCCAATAGTCATAGTTTTTAACTATGTTTTGACAACTATCTAGGGCTGCAAACGAACCGAGCCGAGCCGAGTATGTGAGTGTTCATGTTTGTGTTCATTTAATATCAGCTTGTTCAAGTTTGGTTAATGTTTGTTCGAGCTTTAGCGTTTGTGTTCATGTTTGGTTCATTTAAATTAAGAAGTGTTCATATTCGGTTCATGTTCAGTTCATGTTCGTTCGTTTAATATTTATCGAGCTTGTTCGCGAACATATTTAACAAATTTTTTTAACTATCAAACAAACACGTTCATTAACATATCTATGAACAAACACATTTATATATATAATAAAAGCAATTGTCTATGTAACAAAGGTAATGATTATTTATATTTATTAATTATATAGTCAAATATTAATTATTTTTATTGAGCTTATTCACGAGTTCAAAATCGAACATGAATCGAGCTTTTATTGAGCTTCTTAACGAGCTTAATGTCGAGCTTGTTCACGAACTTCAAATGATGTTGTTCGCGAACATAAATGAGTCGAACGCATTAGTGTTCAAGTTTGTTTATTTAAGAACCGAGTATTTAAAATATTGTTCAAGTTTGCTTGTTTAGTTAATTTAACGATCGCAAACGAGCTTTGATCGAACCGAACAACGAGTAGCTCGCCGAACGTTTGGTTCACTTGCAGCCCTACAACTATCTTCAGACTACATCACCAAATCATTATCAGCTCACCATTGTCTAACTATTTTTGTCCGGCCATCTACGTTTATCCATCGATCGATGCCCGACTAACATCATTTAATCGTTGTTAACATTCATTCAATACTTTTTTCAGCAAGTTCTACTATAATTATATGTGGCCAAGCGTGAGTTTATTACTTTGTAATCTCATATTATCCAATGGAGGGAACAACAATAAGCATTTCATTTAGGTCAAGTCCTATAATTTTTTTCCCTTGTGGGTTCCCCTGTACGTACCTCCCTTTTATTTGTATCCCTAAATAAATGTCCATAATCCCTAAATAAATGTCCATAATCAGTTACTTCTGTACCGTTATTCATTTATGATTTAGCAGTCCATATATAGCTTAATTTATGAATTCTTTGCCTCAATTTTGCAGATTTCGAAGCCCTTCTTCATCCAAGCAGTTGCTTGTATCTCATATTCAGATCATGGTTCGAAAAGTTTTATATCCCTTCTCATGTCGGCATTCCTATAGGGGAATTATTCTGTGCATGGTCCAAACATAGAGAATCTTTCGGATACTACGTATCCTATGCGTAAGCTCTGCCTACGCTCTGCATATTTATTACGTGTATACTACATATTGTAGATACACAGTAATTTAAAGAAGCAATAAATAATTAGTTGTGAGGATTTACTACTTATTTGTTGCGTATCTACAAATATGCAGAGTATAAGCAGAGCGTACGCAGTGCGTCCAATAATCTAGAAGATCCTCTACATTTGAATTCCGCACAGAATAATTTCTATTCCTACAGTCCAGTGACCGAGTTTTGTTCTCTGTTTGCTTGGCAAATAAAAATAATATTCCTCATTATGGCATGTATTTGTTGAATCACATAAATTATCAATAGTCCTATTTGAAACATCTCGTTGCAAGCATACATCCCCTCGTGATTCCCCAAACAATGCCAAAGTAAAGTCTTCATTTTCACCAAAGAGAAATTTGTCATTTTGCTTATTGCTTGCTTGCTAACACTTCATACTTTTAGTTTCTGGAGATGCCAATTGTGGGATATCAAAAATCTGTGGCTCAGAAAAACAATTACGAAGAGCATTGGCCGCCTTCTGGGCTTCGAGGGATTGAGTGTTAGAACAAATTAATATGCGAATACGTTTACGATTAAATTTGCTCAACCAAAAAACAAACAAAATTCTGATAATGACAATCTTATTCTGATCCTCGAAACTCGGATTACGTGAAGACAACAGCCCAGCTTGTTTAGATCACTAGTGAAACACAAAGAAGCTAGCTAGCCTCAAGACAACTAATCCACTGCTGTGCCTGGAATACCAAACAGCAGAAAAGCTGAATTTAAGGGTATATATTCATTCATTCTCGTGCGCTCTCCCCTCTATCCTGTGCTAGTTTGCCATTTACATTTCGCTTAAGATGAGCCTAAGAAAAGCCGAATTCCACTCCGGCCTCCGGCCTTCTCTCGCTCCTCCGGGCGTCTTCTTCTTTCTACTTATCCTTCTCTTCTTATCAACGATGACCACCGAGGCCGGCTGTAGCTTTCCAGCCATTTTCAACTTTGGGGACTCAAATTCGGAGACCGGTGGTTTTTGGGCGGCATTTCCGGCTCAGCGAGCTCCCTTCGGAATGACATATTTCAAGAAACCAGCAGGCCGTGCTTCAGATGGAAGAGCAGTGATTGATTTCTTAGGTACTTCGTGTAAACCTAAATTTAATTCAATTTTGTTGCTTGAAATTGAAATTCCTTTTCTTCATTTTTGTTCTGTTTTGGAGAGTGTAGCTCAGGCTCTGGGCTTGCCGTTTCTGAGCCCTTATCTGCAGTCCATTGGATCGAACTTCAGCCACGGCGCTAATTTTGCGACGGCGGCTTCGACGGTGCTGCTGCCCAACACCAGCGTATTTGTGACAGGGATAAGTCCCTTCTCCTTGGCGATTCAATTCAATCAAATGAATGAGCTTAGAGTACGGGTCTTCGAAATGAGCCCACAAGGTACGGTCTAAACCAGTTTTGCTTAAAAAAAGTAATAAAATAACAAACAAGTGATATATTAGTTGAAAATTCATTTATATTTCATCTTATCAAATAAAGATTTTGATTAGTTTTAAGATGTGTAGGCATAATTTGAAATATATTTAAATCTTATTTTTAAGAAATATATAGTGAAAAAGTATAACTTATTTGCATGAACTTAAGTTTAACAATATCAAAAGCATCTGTATTTGAGCTCACTCTACTTAAATCATGTACTTTAAATTATTGTGAACAAATTATTTTTGAGTCTATTTCGAAAGTCAAATGTTATTGGAATTTTACATAAAGTTAAAAGGGGCATTTCGACGTGACAAATTTGATGAGATCAAGATCACTCCATTTTTTATTCATCAAGCCATCGAGATGCTAAAAAAATGAAGTAATGAAGGTAGACCTTTTCAAACCATTCATTGAAATTGCAAGGATTTAAGCAAAATAATTTAGACATCCCTCAAAATAATCTATAAATAGGTTGCATTTCTACAAATTTAGATGAATTTTAGTGGAGGGTCTTCACTAACTCTGATAATTCTATAACTTTCATTGTTGTTTGTAACAAGGATTAGTCATCTATGATAGTATTATCATGACTACACTTTCTTTTTACCCCTCTTGGTCAATTCGTCTCCCAATTTATTAGGAAGATGAATAAGCTAACCACTAATTATCCCTCAACTTTTCATGATCCCTATTGACAATCATAATTTGATTTCTACTATTGTCAGTCATATAACTTTTATCTTCTATTGATGTCTTGCTTATTTTGCTTAGCTACATACTTGCTTGTTTTAACAAAAAAACTATAAGTTAGATTGCTAATTGATGCTTGATCTTTGATGATCATCACCAGATGCCTACTCAATGATTGTTAGCCACTAATGTCCAACACCCATATTCCACATAGCTTGGTAGGAGAAGAATTAGTTAATCACCCACCATAACTATGCATTCTTCATCAACAAATATTCGATATATTTCCATCATAAATACTTAACTCACATCTTCAAAGTTGCTTGATCTTCGACCTAGTTAACCACCATCAATATCTGATGAAAACTCAGTTTATCTTATTTTATACATGTGGTAACTTTCATGCCTAAGGCATACTCTTAGCTTTTAAGTTAACTACCTTTGTATAGAAACTGTCCCTACGATCCTTTTAGGCGGATACCCAAGGACTTAGCTTTGGCTAGCTAAAGAAAGCCCATAACATCTTTAAGGATCTTGGGATACTCTCTAGTGATATTAGGTATGCACTGGACCTACCAAATCAAACTCTAGGCTAAACCTTGGGCAAACCCTAAAATTGCCCAAATCATTAAAAAAATATCCAAATCTTTTTTTCACCTTGGGTAACCAATGACCTTAGGATTTACATTAGAGACCATGGACCAATTCCTAGACCCATCACATGGGTTAAAGAGAACTATTCAAACCCTTTGACGAAGTCAAAGTTGATTTGACTAAGATAAGACCTTAAACTCTGAGATACCTAAAAACTCAAAATGGTCGTTTATCTTAGAATTGGGTTCAAATACTATAAACCCACATTAAAAATATTTTAACTCTTGGTTGACCCATGGTAAAATAATTTTAACCATGGTTAACCCAAGTTTGACAAAAACACTAAAAGAGCTAAAACCTAATCCAAGCACTAAATTAAGAGATTTACCTTGGGAATGATTGGAATAATTTTCTTTAATTGGTTAGCATAATTTACACAAACTGGAAAATTACAAAAATGCCCATTGGATACCGTGAGGTGAAAACTCAAAACCAAACCCTAAAAGTAATCCCAAATTATTCTCCTACCAAGGATCATTTAGAATCATTCCATATCCATGGTCAACTCATTTGACTATTAGTAGTCAAAATTCACTTTTAGGACCCATCTTGAAATCCTTAGACCCAAACTTGGCATTGAGATAAAATAACTCTAAACTCTTTTAGGAATACTTCTAACCATTGTTTATCCATGTTCAAACCATGTCAACCATGAAAATCAAAATTGCCAAAATACCCTTTATCCTTTATCCATAACTTTCTTAGGTCAAACCTATGCTTTTGTCATAGAGCTTGAGTCAGGGTGACTCAAACCCATTCAAGGGTTGCCAAGACTTATCCCTAGCACATGGCTAAACCATGTTAATGATGGTTAGGCCAGTTTTATCAAAATACCTCTAAGAGATACCCTTTATATTTCCTTGGCTTAAATAATTTCAAACACAAATAAATCCTTCCAAACTCTGGCCAAGGACTCCCACGACCTTGGCCTAGCTCCCATAAGCATCCCAACCCACTCTAGCTAACCCAAGAGGGTCACATGGTTTGACTCGACCCTTATAAAATTTCAAAATATTATTTAATCCAACCCAAGCTTATTCAACTCAATCCATTTCTTCATCAGTCCTGGCCTCCCTAAACTTTTGGAAGTCATCATCCTCTAACCAGCTCTTATTTTTTTTGGGGGAGTGTACCTAAACGGTTTGCCTTATGATTTTTGTTCCCTTAGCTATTGTCGATGGACTCAAACATTAGTTATTGGGACTATTTTGTGATGACAATTTTGATAATACTATGGGGTATATTTATTAATCAAATTCTAATTGACAAACTTATTAACTACTTACAAAGTTACATTTATGGTACAATTTCTAAAGAACAATAAATAATAAAATTAAAAAAAAAACATTATTTTAATTGAATATTATTACATAAGGAATAATATAATGTCTTAAAAAATACAAATAAAATAATACTATGAACTTAATAACAAAAATTCTTAAAGTTTTTACAATTTGGTCTTAGTTTCCAGAAATCTCCCCCTTTCACGAATGAATCAAATGAGTTCATTTTATTTTAAAGTGCATGTTCTCTTTGGAGAGCTTGCCCTTATAGTTTTAATTGTATCCTGAGTGAAATTATCACTAAAGGAAATTTTTAATCAGACCAATGATCGATAATATTATAATTCCTAAATGTTCTTAAAAAATTATGTTAAGGATTTAATCTTGAAATCCCAAGAGGAACTGGATAAATTTTTAATAGATTTTGATATAAAAATTAATAAAAAATGAAAAATAGGCGCACATGATATCTTAGAGACTCATAAATATTCAAACTATCATAAATTGGGCTTTGGTATTTTATTGAGATTTGATTTATTTTAGTTTGACTAGTTTATTTAAAATTTTGGCCTCATAACTTTGCAACATAGTATTATGAAAAGCCTCAAAAAATAGAACACAAAATCATAACAGATAAAATCAACCTAAAATTATAGTTCAATAGTGAGATTAATCACTAGATTAACAAAACCTCAAGCAAAGGTTTAGTACAAACATATATGATTTTCCATTTGACTAAAAAAAGAACGACAATAATGTTACAATCTTGTCTGAAAAGGACTACCAGTTAACACCACATACGCACCATGATATTCCATTTGATGCTGAACAAATCAACCAACTGAATCTGTTGTATGATTAACTTTCTTTTTTCTTCTAACCTTATGTCCTCTAACTATGTCAAGGAATCAAAAAGCTATGAAATGTCGTGTAATTCACAGAAAGAAAAAATTTTGAGCATCTTAATTGTGTTTTCTCATCTTACTATAAACCTTCAAACTAACTCTAACTGAGACTCGTTTATGCACTATCCAGACAACCTTCCTTCAAAGGACATCTTTGCTAAAGCTCTATATACTTTCGACATTGGCCAAAATGATTTCACCTCCAATCTGGCAACCATAGGCATCGAAGGAGACGAGCAATTTCTTCCCCAAGTAGCCAGCCAAATTGCTTGGACTATCAAGGTAATCCAATTCAGTTTGCAAAAAAAAAAAAATCTCTCTCATGTTTGCTGCAAATGTAAAATTAAGATTTCCTTGATTTACATTTCATGTAAATCAAAGTTGTTCTTCAGAAGTTAAATAGACGAAAAATATACTAAGGCTTCGTTTGGGACGGCTTTTTCGTGCTTTTTAAAATAACTTTTTAGTTCAATAATTAAAATTTTTGTTCTAAAAAAATATTTTAAGAACCAGGAAAAAAGTCATCCCACTTAATTGAGATAAGTACATTGTTTAAGTTATCCTGAGGAAAATATTAATCAAGTCTTGACAAACTTCTTGAATTACATAACTTATCCTTTTGTCTCATAGAAAATGAATTGTCTTAGACTATTATTGAGGTAAAATTTTTTGATTTTGTTGATTTTTTTTTTTTGCTTATTTCATTACGCTGATGTGATCATTTATATGTATCAGGAGCTGTACAACAATGGAGGAAGGACATTTATGGTATTTAACCTTGCACCTATTGGATGCTTTCCAGCATTCCTAACCATTCTTCCTCATAACGAGTCTGATTTGGACGAGTATGGATGCATGATTTCATACAATAATGCCGTTGTGGATTATAACAAATTGTTGAAAGAAACTCTGCAGCAGACACGATTAGAGCTCCAGAATGCCTCTGTGATATACGTGGACACCCATTCTGTTAAGCTCGAACTCTTTCAGCATCCAAAAAATCATGGTTAGCTTCACATCAATCTTTACTTACCTTGCAATCAATAAAGATATTTGGAAGTCAAGGTAAATTTCAAAAATTTTGATTTCCAGATCATGAACAACACACTTGCAAAGCAAATTTTATAAATCCATAATATGAAATTAAGATGAATTTATTTCATCTAAAATAACATTACACTATACATTACTAGACAAAATAATACAAATCAATATGACCTATCTTCAAATTTGATGTTACTATAGACAAATTTGGTTGTAGGTTAAAAAATATTTTTTAGTAGAGAATAACTTTAATTTCCATTTATTTTATGTGCAAAAAAAAAAAAAAAAAATCAACAATTAAATTTAAGTATTTTTCTTGTCTAAATTTCATATTGTGGTCATCTTTTACATCCCCCCTCCCAAAAAAAAAAAAAAAGAAGCATTGATGGATGTCATTAAAAAATTGTGATATAATTTAAATGTTAATCTCTATTTATCCTTGTTATGTAAGAGAACTAATTTGGCATTTACAAAAATAAACAAATAAACAAATAAAAGGTCATATTGAAATTCATACAAAATCAAAAGTGATTTGTAAGCAAATCTTCTAGCTTGTTTTACTCTTATTAGTTGTGCTTAAATTATGCTTTCTAATATATGGGTTCACTTGTGTTTTTACTACTTACATAGTTCTCACACAAAAAAATCTAATTCAGGATTTATATACGGGACCAAAGCATGCTGTGGTTCTGATGGTGGAACTTATAATTACAATCCACAAGTGTTCTGTGGTAACACCAAGATTATCAATGGCACCAATGTGACATCAAGTGCTTGCAGTGACCCACAAAATTATGTGAGTTGGGATGGGATTCATGCCACAGAGGCCGCCAATGAAATTATAGCAAGGGCCATTCTAAATGGCTCATACTTTGATCCTCCCTTTCCTCTCTCGCACCTCTGCAATCTTAAACCAATAGGTTGATAAATATATATTTGGTTTCGAGTCTCATGATATATGATTGATCTTGCATATTTGAAAGTGTGTGTGAAAGAATGATTAGCAATTTGACATTTGATCAAGTTAGCTTTGTTAAATAAATATGAACCTTTATTTGATAGATAAGAATGGAATGATGCTTCTTCAAATTCTTTTTATTTTATGTACATTTTTCTTTATCAAGTATATTATAATTAGGTTGTGTAGTTTAAATTAATAGGCTGTTTAGTTTACATTTGCTAGCATTAATTATTATTAGATTCTTGTTCTTTGATTTCATGACATCATTAAATAGCACTCTCAAAAATAACATTCATTTTCTATTTTGAAGGCATCTAAATTTAGTCAAATATGTTGATATCAATATGTCAAGCCTTCTAGTGGCTAGAATAAATGTTTTAAAAAAGAACATCAAAATCATTTGGATCATCTAGATGGCATCAAATTTTTAAGATAATGTTAAATCAAATTCATCGCATCTGATAAATGACATTGTTATTCATAGAACTATAATGCTTAAATATTACTAAATCAAACTAGTCCAAAATAATTATTCAAGTATTTGACTTTTCTTTTGTGGTTTAGATGCATATGAATATTAATCTCACAAGAAATAAGTAAAATTTGGGTTCTCAATGTACTAGTAATTGCTTTTAACTATTGATTTATGGTTTTGAAAGTGGGTGTTCATATGTAAGTGCCTTATTTTAAAACTAGGCCATAAATTGATCTCTTCCCTCGATTTAAGCTTTTGATAATGGGCATTCATATATAAGTGTGTTATGTTTAACTTAGCCCTTAGCATTCCATCCGCATGGCAAGAGAATTCCATATTATTATGTTAAAGTCATATCACATAGCTTCTCTAGTCTATGATATTGTTAATTATATGATCTTAAGTGAGTGTGATATTGAATAAAAATCACCTTGATCCCAAGTTGAGCGAAACCTAACTTTATGTTTGTTTGGTCCAACCATTATTTAGCTCAAACATTGCTTAATAAGTTCAATCTTAATTTGACTCAAGTTAATAAATTGATAATGCTAAGTATGATTACATTATAAAGAGGAAAAAGAAAGGTTTATGATTGCATCTTAAAATGAAAGCGCACAACACAATACAATAGCAGCTAGTTGGAGGCCTATGTAATTCTTACATGATTAAACTTATGTTCCTAGCACATCATAACAAAAACCAATTAACAGTCTAAAAACAAAATCAAGCTCAAACAACATAGAGTGAAAAACATTTCAATTATTGTCATAGCAAGGGTTTGCCCTATTTTTATGTTATAGTCATATCATATAGCTTCTCTAGTCTACTGGATTATTAACAATGTGATTTTAAGACTGTCTGGTCTTGGATAAAAATCATACTTTCAGTTTGATCCAAAGCTGAGCCAAGCCTAACATTAGGTTTTTTTTGTCCAACCATGATTCAATCCAAACATTGTTTACAAAGTTAAATTTTAATTTGACCCTAGCCAACAAATTGATTCAAAAATTTTCTAATTATTATATTATAGAATATTTTTTGTGATAAGAGAGCTTATACACTTAGAATTTACCCCAAATTTGCTTACTGAAAATCCAAAAAAATGCAATCTAATCCAATTAAAATAATTTCCTCAATGTCAGTAAAGAATTTCAAAGAGTGCACTTTCCCTAAACTAGAGGAGGCTTCAATTTAATGCAATTAACATGAATCCTTAAATCACCCAAAGTCTACACCTACCCAACCCTTGGCTACAATACCACTAAATATTCTCACCAAATTACAAAAAATTTGTACCCTCCTCCAATAGGCCAAGCACAACCTATTATAATAATCAAACACCATGCTCTACAACAATGGGTGAGTATAAACTATAAACTAAAAATTTTAAGTATAATGAAAAGAAGGTTATAATAATTTTACTTTTTTTCTTAACTTTTTTTAAATAAATTTTGCTCATCAATGACCTAGATTTACAATAAAAACACAAATTTAAAATTTCAACACAATAAGTTCTTAAATTTTTTGAAAATAATGCTTCAAAAGTAAACACAAAATATATGATTAAGGGTTCGTTTGGGGCGGCTTTTTTATTGCATTCTAAAACGGAGTTTTAGTACAAATTTTTTTATTTTTTACTAAAACTCGGTTTTAGAAAGCAATAAAAAAACCGTCCCAAACGAAGCCTAAAACTTTCCGATTACTTAAGGCAAACAAAGAGGATTATTATTGCTTGAATACTTGAATCAACATGTAGATAAGCATAATTTTTTTTATTCAAACCATCAATTTTAATAATGCTAACAGTGATTTCAAAATATGTCATAAATGAGAATTAAATCACTTTTGTGTTCTACTAACAATGAAAGAAAAGTGATGATTCAAAAATTACTTTCTAAAGGTAAATACATGAAATGTATTGTACGGCTCAAATCGACATATACAATCAGCATTAAAAATTTTTAATTTAAGATGATCAATATTTGCGTAACTAATCATACTATTTGTTCATTAGAAAGTTCTTCGGAGAGAGGGAGAGCTTCAAACAATAGTTTGATAGTGTGGGAGAGAAAGATAGTACAGAATGTGAGAAATTTTTTAGAAGAGTTTTTAAGAGATTTTCGTGTGAGAGCTCTACAAAGTTTCTTATCTCAATCTATATCCTTATTTGTCAGATTGTTGTGTGTGAGAGTTTATTGGAGAAAGAGCTTTGGAGTGTCTTTGTGTGGAGAGACTCTTTGTCTTACTTAGGAAACTAGGGGTTGTAGGCATCTCTGCCATATTGCAAAGGGAAGAGAGATTTCTTGGTAGATGAGTTATGTATAGGGCTTTCTCCGTTATTATGGGAAGAAGAAGGGCTTCTTCACTTTGCTTGGAACACGAGTGTGATTTTGAAATTCCTGAAAGACTATGTTGAGTAGGCATAGATCAAGTTGATCCAAATACTAAAAAAATTTAGTTTGCATTTGTTTTAGTCTTTAGTTGTTTATTTTTAATTTTACAATCTCATTAGGCGCTTAGCTTTGATTGATTTTTATTGATCTTATAAAAAAACATTTTAAAATTTATTGTAATTTATTTTTATAAATGGGCAATTTTCACCCATCCAACATATTATATGTTGATAATATTTTGATCTTTGGTAAAGCTACAAAGGAAAACATGCAAACCTTGCATCAAATTCTTAAACACTTCTATTACATATCTTGACTTTACACAATTTCTTCTAAAAGTTCCAGTATCCTTTTCAAAGGATTTGTAGTCTTTATGCCTACCACTCAATCACTCTGAACCAATACAATTATTTACTAGCATGAGATCACCCATTTTTGTTAGAAAATTTCATATATCTGACTTCAGCATTCTGTTCTATAAACTTTCTCATCTTTTAGATGACTCAGAAAGCAAAAAGTCTATCTTATACTTATCATCTTCAGTTCCTCGAATTCACTATTTGAAATATAATTGCTTATTTGATTTTAAAGGTGGTTCTTTCTAAAGCTTGCTTTAAATTTATCAAAATAACTTCTCTAGATTCCTTTTTCATGAGAAAATTTCTATTAAAAAGCAACATTTAGACTTCATTTAGGACGGCTTTTTTACTGCTTCTTGAAGCAGCTTTTTAATATAAAAATTAAAAAACCATCCCAAAAGAAGCCTTAGTCTCAAGGTCTCAAACATGTAAGCCCAAAGATAAAGGTGGTCTTCTGGTCCCCTCTTTCATTGCTTTCTTCCATATCTACTATTGTTCACTTGTATGATGTTTCCTTAATGCTGAAGCCCTTTTAGCTGTTTTCTAGAAAGCTAAGTACGTTTCCTTTCGAAATATTGCAATGATAGAGTAATACGCTACTGAAAAATCTTACTAAACTTGCAAATAATAATGAGGGCTCTATTTCCCCTTCTCTTTTTAATTTAATGAGGGCTCTATTTCCCTTGTTATAGAGAACCGTTCCAATTTCTCTATGCTCTATGACCCTTGGTGCAATAGCAAGTCTGTTGGAAATTCATTGTAGTGATTATGACTTCATTCGAGACGGTTTTTTTACTGCTTCTTAAATCAGTTTTCTAATACAAAACTTAAAATTTTATACTAAAAATAACTTTAAGAAGCAATAAAAAATCGTTCCAAACGAAGCCTATAATTTGCTTCTCTGGGAACTTGCTTTTACCCGTTGCCTCATATATTTGCTAATGGAAGCTCGGCCTTACCCTCTTCCATACTCCTCAAAAAAAAAAAAAAAGAAGAGGTAGTACCAAAATACAGATCAAAACATATTATAAAACTCTGACATAGGAAAACAAAGCGAGAATGCTCCTATAGCTTACCTGTTTCTTCCATTCTCACAGCAAAGCTTTTATATCGCTGAAGATTTCAATTTCATATGCCATAAGTTGCTATCATAAGGCCTTCAAATGAAACATTAATACACCAATAATTCTCAATAAGAACAATGTCCCTGAGAAAATCAGAAGTCCATAACTGTTGAGGTAAGGTTGAGCAGAGGTTCCAAAGCGCTAGGAGCAAACTTCCTAGCAAAGAGATAACAGATAGAAGTTGGCTCATTGTTGTACTTGCAGATTTCTCCACTGTTCCTGATGGATTTTATAAAACTCTCAGTGATGCTCTCTCTTCCATATGTTGCTGGATGAGGGCCTAACCTCGACCAATCGACCCAAGTTACAGTCCGGTTCGCATTGAGAGCCCCATGGAACATGTTCAAGTATGTTGGAATATAGTGCTCATCAGGATAGCAGCTAGGCCTGCAAAGCTTTTGAAAGATCCTGTAATACTTGTAATCTGCCACGATATCGATGGCTAGCTCACGATTGAGCTCGAACCACTCCGACCCTTTCCTCCATTGGCTGAGCTCAATAGTAGGATGCATTTTTGTGTTATAACGACCACGGCCGCGAGGTGACTCATCGTCATAGGATTGAACAAAGCTGTGGGCAGAGTTGATAAGGTAATCGTAAACTGTGGGGAAGTTAAAAACAGGAATGCAACTCTCAGATAGTAGCACGAAACGCTCATTTGAGAAATCTAGCAGGGCATTTGCGAGAAGACGCTTTTCAGCTTCTAACAAAGTCACTGACCCCCATTGGACCTCCTGCATTTATATTAACAAATTATAAGCAACCGATACAACAACAACAACATAAAGCCTTTATCTCACTACTTGTGGTCGGCTACATGAATCCTTTTCCTTCATTGTGTCCTATTGAAAGTTAAATTCGTTTAAATCTAATAAAGAAAGATCATTTCTAATATTTTCTTAACCAAGTCTTTTTAGGTCTGCCTCTACAAATTATAAGTAATCGATAACAAAAATAAATTCAGTAGTACGGAAGTAGGAAAAAAATGTTCTACTGATCAAAGATTCATTCCAAGTTATCGATAATTAAGCTATGATAGATCAGTTGGCTAATAAGAAGAGCCAAGTTATTTAACTAATGTAATGTGTCCTCAAAATTTGAAATGACTGTATATTGGGTAATTTAAGATGATCGAATTTTGGGTAATTTAAGATGATTAAATTTTGGAATGAATATAAGTTTGGATCAGAAACAACTGAAACAAGTCAAATTAGACTGTCTTCTATGATTTAGGATAGCAAAACAAGTGTAGCCGTTAATCTTCTCTCACTAGTTTACTTCAAACGGTCATAAAACACAAGAAAAATCATTTTCCTCGAGCTATAATCAACAAAATTTGTGATAACCAACATTCCATGCATATGTAAAATTCATATTTTGCGATGATTGTTCCTATTTCAATAGGAACAACGGAAATATCATAAGATTAATTGGTATTATGAATTAAGGCTTTCAACAATTTTCCAGTGGCTTAAAATTTTCATTATAATGACTTAGAAAATACCAGTAAACGCTTCATGAATTTTTAATCCAGTTCAAAATTAGAATATAAAATGCTAAAAAGCAACTACAAATAGCAGAAGAACTTGCATGAAGCTAATGATAGTGTACCTCACTAGGGATTTGCCGTTGATAGAAAGATGAATTCTTGGGGACATTGATCTGGTAATCCGGAAGAGCATGCACATAAACTGAGAACAACCCTTCATGCCCTTTGAAAAACACATCCCATAAGGAAGAGAACGGCAAAGGTCCCCTTGTCAGGAACATGAAAGCGACCTTAGGAACCCTCTTGAATGGATACTCTTGAACCTTGGGTAACAGTGTCGCCCTCCAAAAAAGTTCATCATCTGTCATCTTATGCATCAAATGGATTGGCTTAACAAAGTATTTTAGGATCATAGTTTCTCGTTCACAATCAGCAGAGTAAATTTTCTCAGGGAAGAAGAGTTCGGTGTGGGATGTGAAGTACCAATTGAACTGGGCTCTCATTGCCATGCCCAAAACTGTTCCAGCCATGAACAGAACCAATCCGCAGGCCAGCTTCATGAAGCCGTACGGAAGATCCTTCCTTGGGGTTGGAGGGAAAAAATCAACCATGTTCTCATTAGCTCTAGCCTTTACAATCGGCTTCATATTCATTCAGAATAACCCTAAACTAGCTATCACTCACCCCGGCCTTCAGGAAAAGCAATTAAACTACAATCCAGACTAAAAATATAGGGTTCCTGGTTTTAATCCCGCTTCCAAGGTAAAAAAACTCCTTATGAATCCAATTACTGTTACAGTACAGCGTATGAACAAATCCAAACTATTAAAAACCTTAAAAAATTCCAGAGAAAAGTCTAAGCTCACGCTTTAAGCGATAAAAGAGATACAGAAAGGCAAGCAAGTCCGACGATTCTTTCAAACCCGGACATGATCAAGGCGAACTTAAAGAAGCAACTCCAACCTGCAAACAACAGTGGAAGATAGAGAACCGCAAACCCTGTGCACGATTAACTGGATGAGGCGCTACTTCCAAAAGTTCCTCTGCGATTTCGGAGATGACTTAGGGCTTGCCCAGTTTTTCTTGGATTGGTTCAACGATGAAGGTAGGAACGAAATTGAGAAGATGAAAATAAACGCGTGCTTATGGAACTGTCCGTCCTTTTTGTCTCCAACTCTCCTTTGATTCTAACTCGTTGCCGCAATTTGTCGAAGTCTTGTGTTCTCGTTGCTTATCTCCTGAGATATATAAAGGTTCAGCACTACTGAGATGAGACCAGAAATAACATTCCGAAATAAATCTTGACGTGTTCTCTGGATCTGCAGCGAGGAAAAGGGGTGAAAGCAGGTTGAAGATATTATCTAAATTTTGAGAAAAAATAACACAAGTGGCAGATTAGAAGACGGAATCATATTTCAATCAACACTTAAGTGTAGATCTGTTAATATTGGACCCGACCCGAAAATCCGACCTGAATCCGACCCGAAAATTTCAGGTTTGGTTTGACCCGAATCCGAAGCGGGTCGGGTTCGGGTTGACTCGGAAACCTGACATGTCCCCGAATGACCCGGAATGACCAGCATGCTCGCCTGCCCCGGCTGCCCGCATGCATCGAGCCCGAACGCGTGTGGCCTGCTGCCCACTGCCCCGCAGCTTGCCCGCTTGCCCCCGCACCCCGCTGCCATGCTGCTGCGTGCAACCGCGTGGTCCGCATCTGCCAAACGCCTGCCCGAACGCGCGGACCAGTGCCTGCCCGAACCCGCGCGCGAAATTTTTGAATGGAGGTGCGGGATTTGGCTGAAACAGGTCAGGTCGGGTTGACTCGAACCCGAAGCGGGTCGGGTCAAGAAAACCGACCTGTTTGCCGATTAATGCCGATTCAGTTCCGAGTTCAAACCGAACCTGACTCGTAACCCGAAATTGACACCCTAGTTACGTGCGGATCCAACCAATGAATAGATCAAGGCCGCCCTACAAATGGCGAATGATCTTGGCCGTTAAAACTTAATATAACTTTTAAAATTAACATTACAATCGACAAATGAAAATAGTAAAAGTAGAACGCGAACCACCAACTTGTAATAAATAGAATTAAATATATCATTAAAATTGATAAAGTATAATTAACATATATCCTCTCAGGAGTTCAGTAGATAGACTGTATGTTGAGCCCAAATTTATTTGCGGGATGATACCCGATTTTAATAGCAGAGCTGCCTGATGAACTTGAGAGGTTATTGATGAGAATACATAGTAGAGAACATAGAATAAAGAAGAATATGTTAGTAAAATCTTCACTATCTCAATCAAGAACATAATAATAAACATGGAGTCCAAAAGGTCCTATAACATCTCTCCCAAAAGTCCTCCAAGCTATTCATCTCTACCTTTTATTTATATGATTTTTATGAGTTCAAGGAAAGAAGATAATGTTGATCTTGCTCATAGCAAAGTGAAGAATAATGGTGTGAAGAATTTTACGTCCTCTAACCAGAAGAGTAAATTTTAAAAGGAAGATAATAGATTTGGCCCTATTAAAGATAGGCTGAGAGGTAGAAGAGGTGACGGAAGCATGGATAGTACTGGGGGCTATTCCCCATCGGTCTCCTAGTGTCTTTGTTACTTTTTTGGAATTACATGGGAGCCAAGAAAAAAGAGGCTTCCCATTACTTGAGAAGTCTTGTGGTTGATGATCGGGTTTTTTTATTGGACTTATGGAAACTAAATTAAATTCAATGTATAGCAATGAGGTTAAAAGAATTATTGGTAGTGATTGGGATTCGTTTCATGTTGATGCCAAAGGGACTTCAAGTGGTATTATTGCAATGTGGAGAAGTAAGATTTCTTCTTTTTCTATCATTAACTCGTTCAATCAATGTATAATTGGTTGTTTGAAAGCGCCTAATGGTTTCTGTGGGATTGTAGCCATTGTTTATGGTAATAAGGATAAGTATGAGAGAAGAAAGTTGTGGGAGTTGATTGAGAGGTATACTTCTGATGACAAGCCATGTATTATAGGTGGTAATTTCGATTGTATTCTTTCCAAGGAAGATAAAAAAGGCGGAAATAGATTCTCCTTCTCTCTAAGGCCTCGAGAAATGAAGGGTTTCTTATCTAGAAATGATTACCATGATATTGGTTATGTTGGGCCCAAATATATGTGGTGCAACAATAAAGATGGTCTTTCTCGTATTTGGGAATGATTAGATAGAATTTGTCTTAATTCCAAATCATTAAGTCAAATTCCTTGTGCAGTTATTAATCATTTGCCTATAGTTGCTTCTGACAATTTTCCTCTTCTTCTTAATCTTATTAAGTTTGTTGCTTTCACTCAAACATCTTTCAGATTTGAGATGTGTGGTGTTTGTATGAAGCATCATGGGGGGTGGTAAAAAATGCTTGGAGTAAACATGATTATGAAGAAGCTTCAGAAATTCCTCGAAGGAAGATAAGGAGATCTCTTAAAACCTTTTCTTTTTTTTAGCAAGAATAAAATTAAAGATCTGAATGTTTCGGAAGAAGTGTTGCTAAAGAAGATATTGTCCTTACAAGAAGACGAGAGTCTTTTTGGTTTGAAATCGGTGAAGCTGTTGGAACCTAAAAAGAAAATTCATGAGCTGAATGTTACTCTTGCAATACTCTCTAGTTGGTGGAAATAACATTCGAAGGCACATTTGGTGGTAAAGGGAGATTAGAATTCTGATTTCTTTCATGTATATGCTTCATCGAGGAGGAATGACAATATGATTAATCAAATGACTAATGCAGATGGTAGCTTGGTTACTAACCTGGAAGCTATTCATTCATCTATTGAGAGTTTTTTATGAGTAAATGGAGGCGTAGGCTATGTTCCTATTCCAATTGGCCTGAGTTCAGTTCTAAAATGAAGTTAGATGATGTTCAAAAAGATGTGATAAATGCAATTTTTATGAAGCAAGAGTTGTTTGACACAGTTATGAAGATGAACAACAATAAATCTCTGGGTAATGATGGCGCCAATTCATATTTCTTCAAATTTTTTTGGAACATTATCAATGTAAAATCATGGAATGTTGTGGATAATTTCTTTTAAATTGGCGAAATGCTGGATGTTTGGAAAGAAATGATGGTGATTTTGATCCCTAAAGTTCCTAATGCGGCTAAAGTGAATAAGTTTAGACCCATTAGCTTATGTCAAACTATCTACAAAATGGTGGCGGGTATGATGTTGAATAGATTGAAGATATGCCTACCTAAAATTATTTTTGATCATCAAGGTGCTTTTGTTCCAGGTAGAACAATTTTAGATAATTGTTTATTGGCTCATGAGTTAGTCAACAAAATGAGATTCTCTAAGGCCAAGCTAGGGTTTCTGTTGCTCAAATTGGATATGGATCAAGCGTATGATAGAATGAGTTAGGAAACATTTTACAAGATCCTTATTGAATTGTAATTCACAATGAAGTTCATAAATCTTATCATTCAATATGTTAGCAACCCCAAAATTTTGCATTTTTATTAATGGGAAAAGAACTAAATGGATAGCTGCTGAATGCGGGTTTAGACAATGATGCATGTTATCTCCAAGTCTTTTCATTCTCTTTTTAGAGTTAATTTCAAAATATTTTGGTCAAAGAAGCAGTAAGCTTGGTATAAAGATTGCTCCAAAAACTCCTAAGGTTACACACATGTTGTTTGCGGATGATGTGATGGTTGTGGTTGAAGCTAATAGGCATAATGCAAAGAGGATTCTTAGAATTCTTAGAGATTATTGTAGCTGGACTGGTCAGAGGATTAACAAAGAAAAATCTATGGTCTTATATGGCGAAGCTTTATCATGTGGAGAAGAAAAAAATTAAGTAAAATTCTTTGTTATAGAGATGTGGATGAATTCAATTACTTTGGTGTTAAGCTAACACTTAGAAGACTTAAAGCTGCTGATTTCAACTTCATTTTTAAAAAGGCTATGAACAATCTTAATTTTTGGGGGTCTTTGGCAGGGGAAATTTTATTGATCAAAATTATTTATTCTTCATTTCCTTCATTCATTTCCTTCATTTTGTATGACTCACACTTTGGTTCCAAAGAGTATTCTTAATGAGTTGGATAAGTTCTATAGGAATTTTCTGTGGCAAAAAGATCAAGGAAGGAAAGGGTTGCATTACATTGTGTGGGATCTAATGTGTACATCTATTAATTATGGAGATCTTGGGATTTAAGATGCTTTGGATAGACAAGGGCCTTTAAGAGCTCGTATTACTTGGAACTTCATTAATAAGATCATGGTAGCAAAATATGGAGTTGGTATTTGGAATAATGAAGCTAGAATATATTCCTCTCCAGCTTGGTGCATTATTAAAGATGGAGCTCGGTTCTTAAAGCCTATTACCAGGTGGAAAGTTTTGAATGGGTTAGTATTAATATTTTAAGTGATAGCTAGATTCTTAATAGAAATTTGAATAAGTTTCTAGCTTTGTGTAATATTAGGGAGTTGGAAAATAAAAAAGTCTATTTTCTACTGGATGGTGAAGTGAACTGGAAAAATACTCTAATACAAAACCTATTTTTTGAAGGATTGGTTTATATCAATTTTTACATCCCAATTTGTGCTGATCTTGGAATAGATATGGTGGAGTTGTTGGAATTCAACTCAGGGAATTCAATAATTGTTGTCTTTTATGTCATCTTTTGAGCGGCATATTGAAGGTAAACCTATAAAATGGATTATGAAGTTAAATATAACTCCTAAAGAATCTTTATTCTGGTGGCGTTTGATTAATAATTCTATTTCAACTCAAACTTGGTTATAATATAGAAGACTTTCATAGTCTTGTTTGTGTCCAAGATGCTATCTAGAACCGAAAGATAGTAATCATATTCTCATTCATTGTATGAAGATTATTGAGATTTTTTAAACATTAAATAAGCGGGGTATCTACTTACCTAAGTTTAATAATTTTTTTCATTGTTTGAATAAATTGGAAGAGATGGTAGTGACTAATCCGAGAGTTGTTAGATTATATTTAGTTGCGGTTTAAATGAATTGGAAAGCTAGGTACTGTTTTACTCATGGAATATGTTGTCCTAGTTCAGATTCTATTGCTGCTCATGTTTTGTTTGATTTTGTTCATTTGTTTGTTCTTCCAATCAGTAATAACTAGGAAATGCTGTCAAAAAATTGTTTTCCCCCTCCGTTGAATTGGATTAAGCTTAATGTTGATGCTTCTTTGTTGCATTCTAATGAAAGAAGTATAGCAAGAGTTTTAAGAGACCATAAAAACATATTTTTACTTACGTATGGAGGGAAGTTAATGCATTGGGATGTATCGCTTTTGGAACTTATCGCAATTTTCAACTTCAGAGAAATTATCAAAGTGTGGATGATAGAGAAGAAAGGTATCATTATTTAAGGGGATAATATCAATGTGGTCAAACTGTTGCAAAAATTAGTTGTGAAGAACAATCAGATGAATAGAGTTTATAGTTTGGATTTTTCTTTTCTTGATGTTTTTAGGAATGTAAATTTTTATTTTGTTTGTAGGAAGAACAATAGGGTGGCGGATGCTTGTGCTCACTTTGCCTAAGGGGGAATTTTTATTGGGAAATTTTTTGGTTGGAGAACTTCCATCAAGCATTTTTGACTTGATCAGAAAGAATTATGATAGATTAGCCATCACGTAGTCTTTTGTATCTTTTTTCTTTTATGCTTTAATGCTAATTTCATTTCTTCAAAAATAAAAAAAATAAAAAAAGAGAAAAGGCTACATAGAGAAAAACAAAAATATATGGGTTATACAAAAAAATATTCGTACAATGCTACACACTAATCTTATTATATGAGGATGATATCAACGACTTGACAAACTCAAGAGGAGAGAGAAGGTGTGGGAAAAGTTGTGAGAGGAGGCATATCTGTAGTTAGTCATTTTATGAGGTTAGAAAGTGACATAGGAAGATCAGTGTCGCCCTATTAAAAGGCGAGTTGAGGTGTTAGTGGGGATGATGAGTTATTGAGTATGGAAAGACTTATAGCCAAATGAGTGGGGGGTCTCCATGGTAGACCCTTTACTGTAAATTAGATTGGTCAATTCAATGAGTAAGAGCTTGAATGAAATGAGTGGCGATCTTCTTGCTTAGTGAGGAAACTCCTAGCCAGTTAGCATAGGGCGAGCTCCTAAATGGATGTCAACGAGTGACACCCTCTCCTTAGGCGAGTTTCTCTTGTAGTTGCAGGTGAGTCCTTGGAGGCATATATTCCTAAGCAAGAAATTCCTTATCATGACACAATCGCCTCCTTGTGCGAGAACCTGGAGCCACAAGGTGTGTCGTTTAGTGATGCTTTTTGAATTATAAGTACTCTCCATTTATTAGGCTAGTTATAAATCTTGCTTAAGTTATTTATGAAATATTGTTTATATTTTATAGACTTATGATGCCACATTTGTATTATGTGTTATTTGGTTATATTTTATAAACTTAGTTGATGCTACAGTTAGGCACTTTGATTAGTTTGATATGAAAATAGAATTTAGAGTGAAAGTATTAGAGAAAAATTTCTCATTTATTTTATAATTTTAATAATATTATTATTTATTATGTCACCCAGTTCAACCGACCGAACCGTGAACCTCTCCTTCTTCTGGTTCGTTGTCTGATCTGATTTTCAAAACCTTGATTCACCATAGAAATATTACAACTAAGAAAATTAATTATATCATCACTAAGCAATGATGGAAAATTTGAAGACAATAATAAAATTATTTGAGGTGACAGAGTCTCCTTACCTTAAGCTTCACATGAATTAAGGAAATTATGTGTTTAAAAAGTGATCAAAATTAAAAAATCAAATATTTTTTTACCCAATTATTTATAATTTCTATAAAAAAATTAGTAATCCACAGAAGAAATAAATGGCCAAATTGGAATGGCCAATTATGTTTATCATTAGCATTAGAAATATTAAATTTAAATAATATATTATGACCAATAGTTTTGAAATTCAAATCATGGAAAAGCTGTCAAAAGCCAACAAAAGGCTAACAGTAATCCTTCAACTTTGACAAAGCCAATTTTATCTAAAGAAATATCTTTAAGAAGCAGAGTAGCTAACCTTTTTATAAGAGCCGTTAAAGATGAATCCTCTATCAAGATATTTTGAAAGCAAAAATGAGGAATGTCATTGCCTTTTGTATGCCTTCTACTAAATAGAATAAGAGGATGATAAGAAATAGTCATGCTGATATGTTCAATGAATGTTAAAGGAAAGAGTTCGATGTAATTGCTATTTAAGGGAATTTGGTTTAATTTCATTCAAAGCCTATATTTTGACCACATAAACGAAGATAAAAAAAAAGTTGGAATATTAGGCTACTCATAAGATATCAAAATTAGGCTACTCAAGATCAGAAGAACAAAAACCGCCATGCCAATGTTAGGTTGTTCATAAGATATCAATATTTAAGATATCAACCAAGCCATGGCACTGACATGACTCATTCTGATTGGTCTACGGATGGCGTTCAACATCCACACAGAATAATTTCTCCCAATTAACGAGCACTTAATCATGGGTGCCAACCTTTCTCAAGGAGGGGGATATTTGAAAGTGGCAAAGAGATAGTCATTCAAAATAATTGATTATCCTTTAACCCAAAGCTGAAAATGAGACATCGAAATCTGCTCCTGTGAAAAGGAAAAATCTAAAGATAACCATTCCTGATGAATTGCTCTATAAAGATAACCACTTCGGCTGTTGCCATCTCTAATTCGAATCTCCATCCACCTAATGGGCCAATGCAGATGGAAGTGCAAGCATCTGCTGCTCCTAATTCCTTAAAGTTGCATTGAATGATTCTGGAGATCATCTGTACATGTGTGGACTTCGTATCAGTGCAGCTATTATTGACATAGCAAATTCTGCACAAAGCACACAAGATGTTTGTCATAATGCCCCGCAGCCGAGCAAGGCATTTTTGGACAGTTTTTTCAACCAGCAAGCAGCTCCAGCCTGCTCTCGACCTAGAAGTGAACTACCCTATGGGGCTGTTTGGTATGCGGATTTAGGCCGGATTCAGACGAAATCCAGCAAAACGGTCTAAAATGCAAATCCAAATCTCACGGTAAATGGAATCCGCTGTTGATGGAAAAAGACCACCTTTTGCGGTAAATCCTGGATTTCGCAAATCCACCGATTCGGCAGATTTAACTTCTTATTCGAGCGAGAGGATTTAAGGCCGGATTTGGTGAATGTTAAATCTTTTAACTGCCTTAAATCTTGACTTGCATAGCCAAACAGTCACATAGGATTTAACTGAATTTATCATGAATGTTACCAAATAGTTTTCAGGATTTAACCACCAGGATTTCGTAAATCCGGATTTTGAGGATTTAAGAATCCTACTTAAATTAAATCCTAGATTCTACCAAACAGCCCCTATGGGTCTCTCGCATAGAATAAACTGTGTTTCGTTCCATTGGAGAAGCTTTGTATTGAAGAAATTATTGCTGAGGATGGCATTTCCATGAAGCTCAAAATGGAGTATGTCCAAGAAAATGTAGCTCGACTTCAAAAAGCTCTGGTTGGCAAACTCATTCTCAAACGGCTGCCCCATGGTTTTATACTGGGAAGACATTGTTATAATTTCCATACATATTTATACTCTTTTGTATCTTTTCTTTTTAATTAATGTAAAATACAAACTTCAAAAAATAAAAATAAAAAAAAAAGACCGAATCCGAATAGACAATAAATTTAAGTTGATTCATTTCAAGCATCATTTATAAAGTTATTATTCTAGCAACTATACAAAATTACCGCTCCAAAAGAAGATTCCTTCATCTGAAGAACCCAAAATTAACAGCAGATTGAGGATTAACACCCCACATGCCATCACCCATACTTCAGGAGAATCCTCTCAAGCAATAAAGCGGAAGAATTATGTTGTTGCATTCCCTCCCATTCTCCACCAGTTAGCTTATATAATCCACATTATAAACTGTACGAGTCATTCCAAACCGAGAAGACTGGACCCCCATGGCAAGCTGACGCCACATTCCCCGCCCTTGATGCCATCGTCGCCTGAGCCGAAAGCCCCCATCCACTAAAGCCGCCGCCGCTCAGCTCATGTCCATTGGCCGCCTTCACCATGCCCGCCGGTAGCTGCTCATAGCTATTATAAGTAGAACTCCCCATATAGTTCTCAATCTCCATCTGCTTTCCATGCTCATCTCCAAAACAACTACTCCCTTCGTTAATACTCACAGGCAACATGAATCCGCCGCAGTCAACCGAGTTCGAAGCTGTGCTGTGCTCCAACGAAGCAGAGCCAAAGTCCTGCATGCTCAGAAAGCTGTTCATTGCGGCCGTCGGCGGGAAGAAGTCGTGGGTGTTTAGATGATGAAGGTCCTGCATGCTGTGGGTGGCAGTAGAAGCAGCGGGGACGAATGGGTCTTGCTCTTGCTTGCACCATCCTTTTTGATGTGCGAAAGGGTAACAAATGCTAAGCGGGTTTGGCTGAGGCTGCTGAAAGGAGATTGAGGGCCAGCCGAATCCGGCTGAGGCGGCGGAAATTGTGCCGGAGTAGTGAGAGGCTAGGCTTTTGATGGCGCTTACCGGCCTGCGGCCGTTGATGGTGGAGGCAGAGTGATCTGAGGCCTCTTTGAGGCGTTTTGCGACGCCGCCGATGGGTAGATTGCTGCTCTCTAGAATGCTCTTGACATCGTAGCGGCTCATGTCGAAGTTGGTCACGGCGTTCAGGCCGCGGAATTTGATGGCGGCGATGTCGTAGGCCTCCGCCGCATCTTCTTGTGTGCCTGATGCAGTGTTAAGCATAGTTAAATACGATTAGTTATAATAATATAACATAACAAATAACTAATATTTCTGTCATGGGTTCTTTTATTTATGTTAGTTGTTCTAAAGTTTGGTAGGATGGCTTTATGGTAGAAATTGCTTGGCTTTAACAATAGTTATAAAGGTCAATGGTTTGCTAATGTTGTTGAAAAGTTGGGAGGTTATCCTCCCATTATTTCTTCTATTATCCTTTTTTTTTTGTTTTCAAAATACATAGTTTGAAGCTCTTGATTTTTCAAGGTGGTCAAGAAGAATTGGATGACACTTTTACCTTATTTTGATGGTAATAATGATATAGTTTTTTTGGCTTTAGAATAAAAAAGAGTCAAGCAGGGTTCTTAGATGGTGGAGCAAAAATATTTTTGATAATATTTTTAGTAATATTTTAAAAGCTAAAGAGGGGGTCATAAACATGGAAACAAATTATAATGTTAACTCTTCTATAGATAATAGGAATCAAGTGTGTAATTTGAAATCTAATCTTATTAAATTGTAGAATTATGAGGAAACATACTAGATGGAAAAAGCTATGTTTAAGCATCTCATTTAGGGAGAGAGAGAGAGACACTAAGTAGTTCCATGTTATTGTCAATAAAAAATATAAATTTTATTAGAGAAATTAAAATGGATACAATGGTTTAGAATGATGACCAGGATTACAAGATATTATAGGAGAATCGATTTATCTATTATTTTACTAATTTATGTAGAAGAGAGAAGGTGATTGAACCAATATCAATTTCCAGGTTTACTCCTTCTCTTATCTCATCTGAGGATAATGTCAATCTCTTAAAATGTCAGGATGAGCTTGAAATTTTTACGTATATGATAAATATGCATAGTGATTCTGTTGTTGGGCATGATTGTTTTATTATTTTGTTTTTTCAAAAAAGTTGGTGATTTATTAGAAAAGATCTTTGTGAAGTTATTTTGGCCTTATTTAATAATTATAGTATTCCTAAGTTTTTTTTCAAACTCTACTATCATTCTAGTACCTAAAATTGACAATCTTGAGTATTGCAATTATTTTAGACTCATTAGTCTTTGCACTATTTTTCATAAGCTTATTTCTGAAATTTTGGCTCCTAGAATTGCTCTTATCTATCCTACGATTATTTCTATGAATCAGACTAGCTTGGTTAAAAGGACAAGTATATCTGGCAATATCATATACGCTCACAAATTAATCTATGATATCCACAAAAAAAGATTTACAGGCATAATTTAAAATTTAAATTAGATAGTTCTAAAGCTTATGATAGTAATAATTGGACTTTTATTTTAAATATGCTTCATCTTTATAGATTTAATTATAAATTCATTAAATTAATAAATAACTTTATTGAAAATGCTTGATTTTATATTAATATAAATGATAAATCTAAAGGTTTTTTTCAAAGCTACTTAGGGTGTTAAATAGGGACCCACGGAGGGGCCTATGCATTAATATAAATCAAAATTATATAATCCTTAATGGGACATTCAGCTTACTAATGCTGAAGGAGCTACAACCAATTAAAGAAACATAGGTGGCTTAAATATTTCTCATATCTGCTTTGTAAATGGCATTCTTCTATTTTACAATGGGACTTTAAGTAGCATTAAGAAAATTAAAATATTGCTTTAAATTTTTAAAAAGGAAAGTTGGCTTAAGTTTAATAACTTCATAAGTACTTTTACTGTGGGCAAATGGCAATGCAATAACATTAATATGATTACTGATTTTAGAGAGCCATATCTTCCTATATATATATATATATATGTTGGGCCATTTTGCATAAAGGGAACAAAAAATCATTTTTGTTTGATACAAAGCTCACCTAAATTTCTAATAAATTATATGCTTAAAATTTTAAATTCCCTTATGTTGGGGCTAGACAAGTGTTAATTAAGGATATTATGAAGAATGATGAGGGTGATATCTATTGAACTTCAAATATATAACATTATTATTTGCTCGTTTGGGCATGTAGCATGAGTGTTGCAAAAACAAAATAAATAAAAAATTCAAATTAATATGAGAAAATCAAGATAGGAAACAATGAAGTTTAAGATAACGACGATAGAAGTTCAAAAATATTTGTGAAGAATGAATTAATAATACTTAGCAGGAAAGAATAAAAAAATTAGATTTATACAATGGTCCACCTATAGGTGGATTAAGGTTAAGAAAGTTGATTAACATGGAT
The DNA here is from genome assembly GCA_016618105.1 of Dendrobium huoshanense. Classification (NCBI taxonomy): domain Eukaryota; kingdom Viridiplantae; phylum Streptophyta; class Magnoliopsida; order Asparagales; family Orchidaceae; genus Dendrobium; species Dendrobium huoshanense. Next base: position 66,589,623 of record CM028358.1, on the reverse strand, counting down.
GTGTATTAAGAACATGCAGTATAGCAGTTTGGAGGAGTTGTAGAAGACTTACTAAAAGTTCCCAAGTAAAGATCCTTATTGCCTGCCACCCTCCCTATTCTTGCTTGCCACCTTCCATGCTGGTGATGCCTGCGTCGAAAGAACAGGAGATTGTTTAAAGGAAGTGCTCAACAGCTTTTGTGATAGCAAAGAGTGCTACTTTTACTCTTTCGTGATAGAAAAATAAATCCATGATCCATGATAAATTAACAATTTTGAATGAGGTTTCTATCATGTATTTTATTTATTCTAAAGCATCTAAATCTTAAATTGATATAATAAGAACAAGTTTACTTATAATTTATGTTGATATTTAAGGAGGAAATTAAAGTGAATTTTGATAAAAATATTTTCACAAAATTGGAAAATTTAGACTAATCTTTGTATGGCTTATATTAATTATGGTTCTATTAGTATTTCCCATTTGAGTTTTGCTTATGACATTATTATCTTTAGCAATGGTTTTATCAAGAATGTGACAAAAGTTATATCATTTCCTCATGACTTTTGGTAGTAAAAGTGGGCTTAACTTTAATAAGAAAAAATGCTCTTTTATTCCCGAAAAAAGTATGACGCAGAATAAATAAATTTCATTACTCAGTTGATGAGATTTAGTTAGCAATCTCTTACTCTATACTACTTTTGGGTACTCTTCTTTACAAAAAAAGAAATAATTTCTTTTTGATAAGATTCTTAATAATATCAGGTTAGACTTTTGGCTTGGGAGTTCAAGTTGCTCTCGATCAGGACTAGACTCATGTTGATTAAAAGTGTTCTTTGTTTTATGCCATTTTATTTATGCCAAATTATTTCCCCTTCTTTAGAGAGTTTAAATAAGTTGGATAATCTCCTTAATAGATTTTTTAGGGGTTCTTCTCAAGCCAATAAAAAATTCATTGGAGAGCTTGGAGGTATTGTACTGATCTTTATGGTGAGGGTGGTATGGGTTGTAAATTCATCCTCGACTTGATTAACTATTTTTCTATCAAGAATTGGTGAAATTTTTTCATTAACAAATCATTATTGGCTAGTTACATGAACTTAAAATACCATGATAATATTCATCATACTCAATGTTTTCTTAAGAAGGGCAAATCCCTTGGTCGGTCTAGGATTTGTAAAGCAAAATGGTTTGGTGAGCAATTCATTCAATATTAGGGTATTGGTAATGGCTACTCTTATTTTTGGCTATATGATGGGATGGGAAATATTGGTTCTATTGACTCTATTCTTAAATCTAATTCATTGGTCAACTGAAAAGTTTCTAATTTTATTTTAAATTATAATTGTAATTTTAATCTCTTTCTTGAGCATGTTCCTTCTTCTGCGGTTGTTCACATTTGTGATATCCCTATGATCAATTATCGGGTCAAAGATCAACATATTTTAAAGTTTTCTATTGATGGTCAGTCACTACAGGAAAAACACTCAATACCGGCAGCCTTGACCGGCGGTAATATACCGCCGGTCATCCGGTGAAAGACCGGCGGTCTAGACCGCCGGTAAGACTGTCGGCCAAGTCGCCGGGTAACCGCCGGTGTCGTACCGGCGGTGTACCGACGCTTGCCGGCGGTTGATCTAACGCACACCGGCCGCTGCAACCGTCGGCCAGCCGTTGGTGAAGGGACCGCCGGTGAGCCGTCGGTAAAATTACCGGCGGCGCAACTACCGGAACACCGCCGGTACAAACCCGGGTAATAACCGGTACCGGCGGTATAAGCCGCCGGACGACTGTCGGCTAATAAAACCGCCGGCAAAATGTTTCCTACGCCATTTTTTCCGGCAGTTGGAGAACCACCGAAACGCCGCCGGTGGTTTTGAAAACCGCCGGTTTTGGATGATTTTCATGTAATGAGTTCTGCACTAAAGATGTTTGGAATTTTACCAGGAAAAAAAATCTAATTTCAATGATGTTTTGAGTATTAACATCCTGGCATGTCCTTGATAGCTTCCTTTTTTGTAGAAGAAAAGCTTTAAAAAAAAAAAAAAAGTTTTTACATTACTTCTAAATGTTAATGCTGCTCTAATTTGGAGACTATTAAGCGTATTTTTAGTCATATTTTAATTGTTGTTCTTATGGTTGTCTTTTTTCTTCTTTGGATTAAGAGGAATAATTGCAAATATCATGACATTAAGATGAGTTCTGATAGAATCATTATAGCCCTCAAGAATAAAATTCATAAACTTTTTTTCTACTAATCTGTTTCCCACGCATTTCAAGGGCAATATGTGTTGGAGATCCTTTTTCCAAGTCTCTTTTGATTTTGGTAATATTGGTCTCTCCTCTAGAACTATTTTCTAGATGAAGCCTTATTTGGCTCAGTTTAAATTAAGTATTAATGATTTTGTTTCGAAGTTAGGGGCTGGTTGTGATGATAGTGTTAGAGATCATCATGGTGATTTAATTTTTGCATTTGCTTCTTATATTCCAACTTGTAGTTATTGTTACTGAGGCTAATGCGTTACTTATGGGCTCTAAATTTTGTATGGATCATAATCTTTTTAGGATTTAGATTGAATCTGAGTCTTTTTTGTTGGTTAATTTAATTCATTCTAACACTTGTAACAATGCTGACCTCTATTATCTTTTAAAGAATATCATGAACTTGCTTAATCAAGTTGATTATATGATCACTCCTATTTAAAGGAAAGGGAACAAATGTGCTAATTAACTGGCTAACCAAAAAAAAAGAAAAAAAGAGACTACCATATACTCTACTAATTTATTTTATAATTTAAATGAGCTTCATGATTTGAGGGGTATAGTTATGTTGGATAAAGTGGGTATGACTTATTTTAGAAAATAGCCTCTTTTTATTTCCTATTTTTAGGGTTTATTTTGCATATACCTTTTCTTCGCCTTATTTATGGGTTGTTTGCTTTGTTATATTTATCTTCTATTTTCTGGTTTGTTTCCTAGCAATTGAGTAATTATGTTATCTTGTCTATGGTTCGTGCATTTTGGTAAGTCAAACATATCCTTCATTTGTTATGTATTGATGTTTTGGTTTGTTGTTGTTTGGGAGGTCGAACCAGCTTTAATTTTGTTGACTGTGTTTTGTTCGTTTAATGTTTTAACTATCCTCTTGAAGTTGCATTTGATTGTTTTAGGTGTGGCTACATTTTTATTTGTTTGTCTCATATGACCACACCAAAAATACCGCCGGTAAACATCAAATTTCTATAATGATTATTTCTTCTTCATTATCTTAGTTGGTTTCTGCTTGGTCTTATTTTTTTGGCCATAATCCTGCTAGTTTTCCATCAACTCTTTTCTATTACTTATCTTCTCTCTAGTTTTGAATTATATATTACTCTTCCTTTTCCTTGTAACCCCACGATAGGAGAAAAAGCTACATACCTTGTAACCCCACGATAGATTGACGCACCACGAGAAAACCCACTGCTTTTTCTGTAACCAAAGTAATATGATAACAATATCAAATGCAAAAACCTTAATAAAATCCTTAAGTGCACTCCATTAACATTAGAATAAGCTTCACATGGAAATAGTTTCAACGCATAGTTACCTTCTAAGAGAGGCAACATATTCCTGCCTTGTCATGTTCTTCATTTCCTCGAGCTCCTTATCGTAATTGCTTACCTTAAAATTATATGGGGGCAAATCACATTAGAAATTTCTTACATTTGCCAATTAAATTTTCTCCAAAAAGTAGATTTTGTTCCGGGTGGTGAAGATTTGGCTGGGCAAAGTCTAAGTCCTTAGTTTGAATCCCTTGGCAAGCAAGGAAAGTCTTTAAGTATTGGCCCGTGTAAATTAGTGTGGGTTGCATGCTATAGGTCGATCGGGATTTTCACTGCCCTAAGAACAGTGCTTCCTCATCACAAAAAAAAAAAAAAAAACTCCAAAATTAGATTTTGTTTGAGAATAAATAAACTAACTGGAAAATTAGTTGTTGTGGGTGGCCCCCAATATTTGAGTGCTGCCAAATCGTAAGCCCTCGCAGCCTTATCTTCTTTGTCATAACCACCTGTGCAAAAATCAAAATTAGAAATGATGCAAATTAAAAAAAAAACAATAGGTATTGCAAAATTAAAAAGTCCAAAAAAAATTATTGCATGCAAATAAATCTGATTGTATATGCACTTACCCAAATAGACTGAATTCGTAAGCCAAGCACCAAAAGCATCGGAGTTGGGGAAATGCAGATAGTTAGTAAAATTATAGTCTGAAAATATATAATTATACAGAAAAAATAATATGCTAAGGGCATCTCCAATGGAACGGCAAACGGTTATTTGTCGTTCTTCCAACCGAGCAGCAATTTTGATGTTATTTCATCGCAGGTGAACAGTGCGATCCTAATACGTTAATATTGACGTCACACTATTCACCTATCATTTTTTTTAATTTGAAAATTATATAAAATGAAGTATTTGAAAGAATATACTATGAATAATCATTTTTTGGTGGTAGAAAATAGAGTTCAGTTGGAGACAAATTACTGTATTTTGATGTATTATTATATTTTGAAGTGAAAAATGAGTTTTTCGATTGGAGATGCCCTAAATGAGAAGAATGCGGCTTTGAAGTACAATCTACCTTGTCTACCCTTTCGGCTCTGCCCTTCTCTTCTGCAACTGTTGTCCCAAAGATGTGCCTCATATCTTCCAGTCCATCTATGCCTGAAAGCGTGCAAGATGTGAAGAAGAAAACTTAAAAGCCAAAATGGTATACACAAAAACAGACAAAAATCAAGAAAAAACTAACATGCGCGCATTATAACAAAAACTATAGAATAGCAAGATTCAAAAATACAAATTATGTAAATCAGAAGGCTAACCTAGTAACTCCCCGATAAATCGAAGTTCTTTGACCAAAAGTATCGATCGACTTCTTAGTAACTGCTTCCATGGCGCTTTGTCCCCCATAGCCTACCCTATCCGGCGACGCAGAGTTCTCCCCTCCTCCTCCTCGTTCACTACTAGTCGCCATTAGCGTCAAAGCAGAGCTGGACTGCGAAGTCATGCTCATCGAGAGTGAGAGTCCCTGCGAGCTACTTTGACCTCCAAGCTTCCCAGCCACCACAACGCCAGAACTCCTCTCCTCCCCTACATGCTGTGTCACCGGCTGGTTCCTCAACCAAGTCTTAATCATGGAGAGCCCTATAGAGCTTCCCACGTCGTTGCAGTCGGAGAACACATAGTCTCCAGAAGAGGAATGGCTTCCGAGAAAGTCTTCAAGCTTTGGTTCCTCGACTTCCATATGGTTATTCATTCGGTTACTGCTCGTACCAACTAGCATGGACAGATCAGAAGGGCTCCCTTTGAAGTCCAAGCACTTTATGTTCCAATCTGCACAGAATGATAACACATAGGAAGTCAGAATATTTCAGGCTTTTTTGTTTTTTTAACGTTTGGTGGATTTCTATTTGGTTATCATGCAACCTTGGTTTTGGTCGTCGGTTCTATTGACTGCTTCCAAGATGTCAAAGGGAACATCTTCTCTTAGGGTTGAGACGCCAAGGGGCGGTTCTGAAGAGGAGTCGCCCGAAATGCAGAAGCAGTCAGCGGTAGAAGCGTCATCGGTGGGGATGAGTGTCTCATGGTGGTGGTGGGAAGAGGATAGTTCATGTGGAGAGAGAGAAAAGGCTAACCAGTTGTTTATGGACGCCATGGAAGGAGATTAATTAGCGTTTAGGGTGTCGCAGTGACCAGTGGCAGTCGAGTGGGTTCTATTAAGAGGTTAGTGATGTTTCAAATGCGTTAATGGTGAGATTTGATGGAGGGATTTGGAGGGTCAGTTTGCCAAAGAGAGGGAGGGAGGGATAAGTGGAGAGAAGAAAAGGAAAACTGAGGAGGAACTGAGATATCAAACATTTAAATAATATAAAACTAATCAATACCTTATATTCACAATTGCTCTTTTCATCGAGAAATTGCTCTTTTTTTTTTCTTTTTCAAAACCTTATCTAGTATGCAAATAATGATATATTATTACTTATTTATTTCTATCATAAATAGCATCGTATGAGTTTTTGTGTTTAATCTATGTTGACTTTTTACATGTGAGAAATGCATCAAAATCTCAATCTTTTCATAAAGTGGAAAGTTGGTGATGTACGTAGTTTGACACTTGTCTTATAAATGGGGAAAGAATAAAAGAGGGAATTTATTATAAATAACAAAAAACGTTAATAATTTTTTGTATGGTCAAATATAAATTTTGATAAATGGAACAATATAGAGATGTTTGGCACATGTGTGCAATGGTATGGTCTACATAAATATTATGATAATGAAGAGAATGATGTTCATTTGTTTACGGAGATATACAAGAAAAAGATTTAAGTATTTTAATTAATTTTATTTTAGAAAGTTGGAATAGTAATTTAAAATAATAATGAAAATATAAGAAAAGATTATTGAGTCACATTCTCATTCATTGATATATCATCAAAAAATTTTGGTGATCGGGCACGAATCTCAAAGAAAAATCAAGTTAGAAACTTAAAAAAATAAATCAGAGGCTATATGAACTCCTATTTTAGGAAACTTACAGTCGAACAAAATTAACATCTCGAAAATACAAACCCAACGACACCAATTTCGACTTAATCAGAGCTCAAGTGAGTCCAAATTGAAGACCCAAAGGTCATTTGGAAGGTTTAATCCATAATTTAGATTATCAAACAATTTCCAAATGTGACATGCTTATAGACGAATCAAGCACCTCGATGAGATGAATCCAACGAGCCAAGGATGACCAAATTTTGGTATCATTAAGACATTCACATACCTAATAAACTGTTATGATAAAGGGATTCAACATCGGCCGTCAATTCAAACCACTTCCAATTTACAATCGATTTTCCTCCTATTTATTGATCATGTTACTCTCAGAAAGCTATAAATAGACCCCCCATTTCTCATAAAAAGGGACCCTATAAAAGGGGGAACAAAGCGGCTCAAACAAGAAGAGAATGAAGAGAAGTAAGAGAACTCTTTTGCCACCAAACTCTTCCTCGACCACTGCCGAACTTCCACTCGGCAGCATACCGACACCAGAGTTATGCCCGAATGCCAACTAATATCATAGTTCTACCCAGCCACTAACTGACGTCAGAGTTCTACCCGACAGTCAACCGACGCCGGAATTCTGCCAGACTGTTAACTGACGTCGGAGTTCTACCCGTCTGCCTACTTTCGTCAGATTTCTATCTGACGCCAAAGTTCCACCTGTCGCCGGACTTCTTCCCGTCACTGGACTTTTAGCAAACTTCTATACGACGTTGGACTTCTGTCCGTCGTCAAATTTTCGTCTGTCGTCGAACCTCTGCCCTTCGCCGGACTTTCATCAAATTTCTACCAACGCTAAACTTCCGACCGTCAAAATTGCTAATGTTCTTTTAGTTAGAAACATTCATATTAATCCAACTTGGTCGCTTTGCAATTTATCATCATAATAGTCTATTATTTATAATCTGAATGCAAATTTTTCTTTAGTATTTGAACTTGCTTTTTTCATGGGGATTCTATTTTTTAGTTCAGATTGAATATCTATCAAGTGTTTAATTTGGTGAAAGGTGACCCTAAGTATTCGTCCATGCTTACTAAAAACTTTTTCTTCCTTGTATGTTGTGCTTTAATTAATCTATTTCATTTGAAGAGACCGCAATAGCAAAATGTATGCTGCCTTCTTTTCTTATTTCAATACCATTCTGATTATGGTGAAAAAAGCCATCAGAACTAAGATTAGTGGCTGAAAAATGCTGAATTCTTATTAAGTTTTGTTGGGTAACTTCTTTATATTTTTGTTTTGGCATTTCTCCCTTGTTATGAGTACTGTTGTTTTTGGAGCTCTCGTTGATCTGCTGCCTCCTATGTTGTTGTGGGTTACTGGTATATCTTTTTGGAGCTTTTTGGATTTGCTGGCTTCCAATTTTGCTCAAGGATACTTTTGCTGGTTGGTTGTGCATTACTGAACGATGATGAGTCCTCTTTTCTGGATTCCCTAAACGATTAAGGCTTCGTTCTGGTAATAATGGAGGAATTCTGTCATGGCTTCCCAAGAGCTTTTTTGCATGAAGTTTTTTTAGCTTTATGAGGCCAACTAGCCTGTGTTTTTTTCACCTTTTTTTGCTCTTGAATATTTTGAGGTCACTCATAACAACCTTAAGTTTTCTTATTTTGAACTTTCTATATCTTTCTTATTTCCTGTCTTGTTTAAGGCTTATTTTTTAACTCAATGAAGGTGGGGCTTGCCCTAATAATAATAGTAATAATAAAAGAGACAAAACAGTCTAATAAATATTCTACTCATCATCCTCTTAGCTCTCTCTCTCTCTCTCTCTCTCTCTCTCTCGTTTTATACAAGAAATTCATTACTGATTAGAAATCAATCCCGTTGAAGTTAATTCTTAACACACCAGCACATGCGCCTTCGCCTCCCCCTCACCCGTTTATCCAACTCTTCTCTCTCTCTCTCTCTCTCTCTCTCTCTCTCTCTCTCTCTCTCTCTCTCTCTCTCTCTCTCTCTCTCTTCTGTAATCAGCATTGGAGCAGGAAAGCAAAGTAATGAACAAGTAGATAGTTCTAAAAGGAAAAAAAAGATAGCGTAAGAGTAGAAGGGTTGGCGACCTGCACCCTGTAGGCAGACACGAGCCCTCGTCTTCCGGGTTTTGTGGTTATTTCCTTCCCAACCAAGGCTGATTAATATTCTATTGTTTTACCCTAAGCACTCTCATAGGATCCTTCTTCAATAATCTTTCTTTATTCTTTAAACTATTCTCTCTCAAACAAACCATTAATAATTCCCTCATTCTCTCTCCCTTCCAGTAATTATTCTGTGTGGACTCCAAACATTGTTCAGAGATCAATAAAAATACGTCACGTAACTCGGTACTGAATATCAAGGCTCAATACTATTCCATATTGTAGCTCGATACTGTTTGGTACCAGATGATATGATGCGCTTCTTCGAAATAGTTGTATCTGATATCCGCACAAAATAAGTTTCCTGTACTTCTCCCTCTCCTCAGCCAGGAGACCAAGAGGAAAGGGAAGCTGAGCGTAGCGTCGTGGTTATCTTCGCAATGTGTGCAGGGCTCGCGGAAACTTTGACCGTCAAAGATGGGAATCATTAATGATGGTAAAACACATGGCCACCTCCACTTTATTACAAATATATTATATATTAAAGCCTGCTCTTCCACTGTAAATATAAATTAGCTTCTCGGTTATCTAATTGTAATCATACTTCAACTAACTATGGTTAAGATAGGTACCTCCAAAAAGCCAAAGCCAAGAACATTGAACCGAAACTCTGCCTCCCTTTTTCGTGCCAGACAAGACAAAAGACGTATTTTTCAAGTAAAAAGTACAAATACACGCGTATCTACACCTCCATCCGAAATCTGTTCCGTTACCTACCATCAAGTCCACACGCCCAACCGGTGATTTTGGACTAATTCAGACTTAGTCGTGCATGCACTATAAATAAAGGTCGCTTAAAAAAAAAATTTAATGACTTTATTTGGGATATTTTTCTTACTATTTTTTAATGTAATTTTTTATCACATAAATTTCTTAAGCTAAAAAATATTATGCTAAAAAAATTACTTCAAAAAATAGTAAAAAAATTGTACCAAATGAAACTTATGTTTATGTCATTGACAAACCGATGTGCAAGAAGTTAAGAGTATTTACTCTTTCTTTTAATAATGAGTTTCTTAAATGTAATTTATGTTTAGTTTCTATTTCTATTGTTGTAAAATGAAAGCAATAGAAAGCTATTTAATTGATACGCACCAAAAATCATCTTGATTTGCCATGAATCTCGATGTAAATATGACTTAGAAACTTACAAAATTAAATTTGGAGTCATTTGAACTACGATTTTAACAAACTTATAGTCAAATTGATTTTATCAGGGAGATGAACCTAACAACACATAATTCGATCCAGTCCGAGCCCAAATAAGCCCATATCAAAGGACCAAAGCCTACTTGAACACTTCAGAGCATTAATTGGACAACAAAATGATATTCAAATATGATATGAATCTAGTCGAATTGAGCGGCTCGCAATGAGCTCAAGTTCACTCAATACTCACATGTATAAGGCACTTAAATGCTGAACAAATGATCTATGATCGAAGGAATCAATATGGACCGTCCGATGGAATGCTCCCAACATTCTCTTGATCTTCTCCATATATTCTCAGGATGTCAATAAAAAAGAAATAGACCCATCATTCTTCACATGAGGGAGGAGAGGAGGAGGAGGAGAGAAAGCACAAGAGATCTCTTGCATTCTCCACTCAACACTGCCATTATTCTTCTGAACCATCGATTGCGCCTAAACTTTCGCCTGTTCACCGACTATCATCGGAACTCTTCCTAGATGCTACCAACATCAAATCTCCTCTTAAATATTATCGCATGCTGACTACTGTCCTTTTGACCATAGTCGACCATCGACTTTGATCCTTCTGAACACCATCGCCCACCGACTACGATCCTACTAACCAAATAAATATGCCAACACTCTTTTAAGAACTGTTTCCATATAATATACTCTATACAATGTGTATTTTCTACATTCAGTTAGCACCCTCCTCAAAGTTGGACGATTATTTTTTGTAATAAATCATTAGTACTATTGAATTCATTTCAATTGGATCAGGTGTTTACCACATTTTTGTATGAGGTCATAGGGATCCATCAATATTTTTACCCACTGATCTGATGGTTGACAAGCATCTATGTGTCAATCATATAGGCTTCAATTCATGATTGAATTTAGACTTCAATTTTTTCAATCCAGATGTTAATTCAAAATTCCAGACTTCAATCTTAAATCCATACCTCAGCTCAATCTTCAATCCAAACTTCAAATCCATACTCTATTCTAGACTTTCAATCTAGACTTCAATCTTTCAAACTTCAATCAATTTAAACTTCAGTTAATCCAGCCTCTGATTAACATTCAATCCTATACAATCATTAAAAATCATTAAATTAATTGTGATTGATATGAATAGTTCAAATTAATCAATCAAATCTAGAATCTAGCTCGAATCCAGAATTCCAGAAAATAAATTTAGATTAAAGTTCTATGTCCTAAAACCCTTTTTGAGTGATTTTTCAATCACTTCAAAACCTAAACAAATGACATATGATTCATGATCTGTCAATTGCATATTGATTAGGCATGTCCATAAGGTCAATCCTCTAGATTTGAGCTCAATATGAGACCTCTAGCCTCAAAAATTGTATTAATTTCTAAAATATGAATAACCTTCAAATATTTATAGCCTATACCACTAAACCCTCCACCCTATGGATTTTGACACTGGGACCTTTCCCAAGACATTTGATCATATCGATTACATTTTTTATGACATATTGAGCATAAAAATATATTTTGGTACACCCAATCTAAATGTCTAACCCAAGCAGGCCCAAGTCTTGGGTCCTCAAGAGGGGTCTCATAGGAACCTAATGGGTCACGCCATGAGTTTGAATGGATTTGGAGAGGTCTTGGTGAAGGGATTTGAATGGGTAGAAGTGTATGGGTGTTTTGGTCAAACTTGGTTGACTTTGACAGTCTTCATCAACCAAGTTGACCCATGGTCAATGTTTGGGTCCATTGAGTTCAAAATGATCATATGAACTCAATGAAGTTAATTTCAAATCAAAAGGGGGTCATTTGGATGGAAATAGATATTTAAATCCTTAAGGGCCACTTTGATTAACCATTGTTGACTTAGTAAACTAGATCAAACAAAAGAATGGGTTTGGGCGCACTATATTCCTAATGACATTTGGGATCCATTGAAATAGGTTTTGAGGTTTGATATGGATAGATCATATTGAATTTTGAGGAAAAGAACAAAAATCTCTTTAAAGGGCATTTTTATCATTTTGACCCCCGATCAACTCTAGGTCAAATTAGGTCCAACAAATTGTGAATTGCTGCTCACAGAGCTCTGCCATGACTCCACACGTAATAATTTTTCTAATGTTGCCCATAAAAATTTTGATGCTTCACAACGAAACAGAAAACAGTGAAATTAAATATTTTTTTTTTTTTTTAAAGATTCATAAAATTTAGCCCCAATGCTTTGATTATTGATCCCCATTCTATAAAGACTACAGCGGATTTGCCAGGTTTGAAATGGTATGATATAACATTTCTGTTGCTCTGCGCATATTGAAGCATTATTCAAGCACTAGTTTCTTATTATGAATAGTCCATGCATTTGTTAGATTGAATTTATAACCTTATATATATTAAATTATCTCTGTATATTTGAACTTTCACAGCACAGTTGTCTCATATAGTTCTACAGACAGAGACACAAAAATGCAAGGTAAAGAGCTTTTAACATGACCCAAACTTCTGAATTTCAATAATCAACAAGAAAATCATTCATTAGCTGGAAGATTAATCCCCGACTTTTACTTTATTGCTCAAAACACTTCATTTTATGATTGCTAGAAGTACATAATTGTAAAAGTCAAATGTCTAAAACAAACAGAGAAGTGCAATAAACTTATTTACAAACACTTTTTTAGCAAGAATATCGCCATATAATAGTACAAGCTGCACATAAGGCTTGGAGAAAGAAATTTAGGCTTTGTTTGGGACGGCTTATTTATTGCTTAAAAATTTTAACTTTTGTACTAAAAAGTTGTTTTAAGAAGCAGTAAGAAAGCTGTCCCAAATGAAACCTTAATTAAAAAAAAAAAAGGGTTAGCAGTTGAATTATTTAACATGGAGATGAATTATTTAAGTTTAAGGGCCTTATGCTACCTGTTTCAAAGCACAGTGTAGTCCCACTAGATCTACCCCATAATCCTTCCATTATGGCGCACTGCAGGTCTTCGGAGGGCTTCCAATGTCTCTTTCTTTGGTTTATAAACCAGTTGTTTATTTGTTTTTGGTCAAGACCTGTAAACTCCACCAACTTCGCCTTCTCATCATCCTGTTAGGAGAATATCTTTTTCCTTTGGTGATTCCATGCATGCATTTTTACGGTTCGTTTTTCTGCTTATAAAATAAAGCAAAATAGAAGAGGATGGAGATTACCGTTGGGTAGGGCCATTTGTAATGACTGTTCCACCAATCAAGCAATGTCAATCTTGCCTCTCTGGGAAGCTTTCCTTTCTTTTTCTTCTTTGAAAATTCCGTCCTCAGATTACAAAGATAGCCGCTGTACTTTCTAAAGAGGAACTCCTTCAACTCGATCTCAGGAGATCGAGAAGAAGAGACTTGATTTTCTAACGCATCAGCGTCATCATAACTTGGCACTTCTTCAGAGGATCCCACTGCTTCATCTGGTGGTCATCAGCAGATGAAATCGAATGAATCAACAAATAGGCTAACACCGATGAATATGTGTAATGAACTTGATCAAGCAAGGATAAAGTCAAATACAATATTATAGCTAGATAGTTTTTTGTGCTCACTGAGAAAAAAGGTAGCCTGCAAGATCACCAATTTGCTCAAAAGGTTTTGGAGTCTTCCATATTATTACCAACTTCATTCTTTATATATATATATATATATATATATACTCTTTTCACCTCTTCCGTTTGGTGATTTGGTTCATGTATATCCTTTTTTTTTTTCTACTTGAATTCTGCCACCCTAGAAGTTCTAGCCACAACAATCACATCCCCAACCCACAACATAATACTAGAGGAAGAGATGTAGCACAACGTACAATGAGAAATGAATGGAAGATAAGGGTGAATTGAAGATACTGGTATATAGGGATGTAAATGAACCAAGCGTTTGACGAGCTGCTCGTGACTCGGCTCGAGAAGAGCTCATTCATGTTTGCTTAATAAGCTAAAAGAACGAGCTTGAACACTTTGATAAATACTCGATAGCCAGATAAACAAGCTTGATCATCTTGTCATTTGGTTCGTTTATGTTCATGAATAGTATCATTTAAAATCATGACCAAGCTCATTAAGAAGCTCGATTAAGGCGTGTGTCCGGCTTGAATTAGCTTGAAATAAATAAATAGTTTTAAAAAAGTAAATATTGTTGAGTTAATTTAACCAATTTATTCATTTATTTTTAAATAAATGCTAACAATGAGTAGAATGTTAATATTTGTAACAAAGAGAAAGGAAAGCTGCTGTACTAAGTTAGGGATCAAACGGTTACAACGGAATGAGGTAGTTATAAATCAAAGGTTGTGATATACTGTAAAGCTGCTATAGCAAAGCAGCTAAACGTTTCCCGTTTTTGGATGACCCGCTTGCAGCTCGCCTCTCCTTGCTCTCTCTCCTCCGTGGAACGGATCAGCAAAACGAAAAAAAAAAAAAAAAAGTCAGAAGTTTAGTCCCACACCATTTTTTTTATTAATTTGGTTTTGCTATGTAAAAGTAAAAATATATATGAACCGGCGAACTGAAAACAAACTATAATGAACTTAACGTGGATTTGAACAAACATAAAGGATTCAATTTGAACTTGCTAAGTGAATAATGACAAATTTGAACTTATATGAATTTGAATCCAAGCAAATGACAATGAAACGCAAAGGACCATGGTTGAACCTGGACTCAAGCTGATCAGGGGACTTGACTTGAACAATTTGAACAAGGAACTTGAACGAATGAAAGGGACATGAAGTTAACTTGAATACAACGACGAGGACTAAAACTGGACTCGGACTTGAACAAACTATAAATGACATGAACTTGATTTGAATCCGATGAAAAAGACTTGCAAACAGAGACATAAACAATGAACTACAGGGGACCAGATATTAGATCAACGAATGTGCAACCATAATATAAGCATTAAATGATAACATGATTATCAAAATAAAAGTTGACATGCAACTATACAATAGTGGGGATCAAACTGAATAAAGTTCTAACATATGAATGAACTTCAACAATTAAGAATCAAATTTCTTGAAAATGTGAAAGATGCTAAGGAGGCTTGTAGTGCTAAATTACGTGCTAAGAGGAATCTTATGGATTTGTCCTTAGCATGGGGTGACGTTCCCGTATGTGGGTTGGAGTCTAAAATATATTACTTCTCGAATTCGACGAATGCTTGGAGTAGCAAATTCTTTCACCTTTTGGGTAACTTCACTTCCTCAAATCTTTGTATCTTCATAACACGCTGAAATTAAAATAGCTTGACAATAAATTTGGCAGAAATGACAAGGATTGTGTCTTTCCATCACTAGAGGTGCTACATATTAAGAAATTGGAAGCATTAGAAGATTGGTTAAAAGAAGTAGTAGCAAATGAATGTCTGTTTCCTTTCTTAATCGAACTATGCCTAAAAGGCTGCCCAAATTTGCGAGAGTTACTCTTTTTGCCTCCTAATCTCAAGAAATTAAAGATAGATAGCATTGGGTGGAAAGCTTTGAATTGGAAACAATACACTAGCAACTGCCGCAATAATTCAAAATCTATTCTGCTCAAAACATTAAAGGTCCTTTGTTCAAACATCACTTCTCTCCCTCTGGTTGATGAAATAGCAAGATTTGTAGCATCCAACAACTTAATAATTACAAATTGTCACAATCTCATCTCTTAAAGGGCTATAAGCGTTATAAGTGGTCCATCCATGTTGCAAATGGTGTCATAGAGAAGTATTAACTTCACCCACAAGCTGAAGATCAAAGATAGTGACGAGCTAGTTTCATTTCCAATTGATATAGAGCTATGATTTTTGCAAGTTAACTCATCCCTTGATTCTAAGTGTGCGAATGGTTACTCAATTATACAGTAGTCCATACAATCAGTGACAATAGATACTGCAATATGCATACAACATGCCTTTTGCAAGCAAGGGTGATGTGTTTTGCAATACATAAGAATCGCTACGGGCCGCTGCAGAAGACCCACTATACACCTAATCTATTGTACACAGTCAAAACACAAAGTGGATACTTCAAATATGAGTACCAACGGGCTGTTATAGGAGACCCGTCACATGCATAACATGTGTTGTAGGAGACTTATCATGAGTTCAGCACAATACCTACAAGCGAAATTTAGCAGACCATCAACGAATACACAACTCACTTACAATGCTCCCACAATCAACCACCATTCAGGAGCCAGCAAATATGTAAATTCATTGCAAATGGAGGAAGACAATACGCAGCAGACACGAATTTCTACAAGTCATTTGTTGACCTTGATTTTGCCCGGACTCCTGGTCATAGAGGTTGACTTGGTCAAATTGACCAAGTTAGACCCCAAGCCCCTCTCCGATGGATTCAGTGAGTCGATCTAAGTCTGTTGAGCCCAGACCCGGGCCTAAATCAACCTAGGTTGACCTATTAGGTCTTTTGAGTCCTAATTTCAATCTTAATCAATTTCATGGTTCTATGGCTCAATCACCCCTTCCCCTTTGACCTATTTGATTGGGTTGACCAGGTCAGCCATTGACTTGGTCAACCCAAGTCTTAAATAGGTCAATTTTCACCTATTAAAGCTTATTAAGGCCCCTTTAATGCATTTAAGAGCCCATTGGCGTTTTAAAATTCAAAATCCCAGGGAATCTATCTAATTTCCCTCCTATTGAGCTCTAGATTAGATCCCAACCGTTGGTGATAGGGTTAAGATGTTTAAATAGGAGGAATTAGGTTATTTTTAGGATCTTTTCTCTCTTACTCGATCTCTAGGCGACCTCAGGCCCTGAGATTTGGTGAGAAGACTCCCACGACCTCCCTTCACATTTTTCAACCCAATCCCGGCCTCCTTCAGCTGCCGCCGGCGATATCCCGGTGAGACCGAAGGCAAAAATCTCCCAAAAGCTTCTTCCGTTCGATAGAGGGTGTTTTTTGGCTCGACGTCAACTGAAGAAATACTCCTGGATCTTCTACAAACTCAACGAGCCCAAGATCGTCTGAATCCATCGTGTGTATTGAGTTATATCTCAAACCCTAGCCTAAGACACTTAGATCTAAATAACTCTTTACACAGTACGTTTTAGATCGAAATACTACTTCCCCATTGATGCTCTTCACATGTGCATTTTGTATCTAAAATTTCATCAAGTTTCATGCATCCGATCGCTCGAACGAGTCGAAAAATGCCCTCTAGGGCGTTTTTCGCAGTTCGGTTCAGGTGTACGGAACCTGAGCCGTTGATCTCATGATCAACGACTGATGTTTCGTCGTGCGGAGCTCTCGTACAGCCTTGTAAGGGCCCCCGTCGAACCGTGCCGCCATATGACTCCATCTGGACCGCCGGTTTGTGACCACGGGAGATCCAACGGACGAGATCGTCGTCCGACGTGGCTTAGTGGGAGACCGCCGCCGAATATGATTTTAAATAATTTTAAAATTATTTTTAAAAGTATTTTAAATTCAGAAAACTTCAAAAAATCACAGAAAATTCATTTTAGACCCGTTTTTTACGCATAATACCTTGTTTTGTTCGTATTCGAATTCTGTACAATTTAAAATTATTTTCAATTAAAAATATCATTTATTTATTTAAATATTAAAAAAACAGCGAAATTCCCTTTCATTTTTATTCTTTAAATTGTTATTTTAATAATAATTATTATTATATTAGTATTTTTGTTATAGTCATTATTTTTAGGTTATTTGTTACTGTTTTAGTGTTATCCTAATTATTTATTAGTTTTTATTAATATTATTGTTATTATCATTATTACAATCATTAATCTATTATTATTATTATTATTATTATTATATTGATTTAAAAATTATTTTTGGTCATTATTATTATTCTTATTTCTAATTTAAAAAGTTATTCTTCTCTATTTTTATTACTATCATTATTTTTTATTATATTTATTTATAATTATTATTATTTCAAATTATTTTATTATTATCCTTCTAATAATTATTACTTAATTAGCTTAAATCTAAATAATTTTATTCAAGTAGGGTTATTTTGATATCCTAATTTCAGAGACTTTTAAATTTATTTTTCAAGTTTATTTAATGATTATTTTAAGTATTTATTATTTTTAAATAACTTTAAATCGATTTTTAGTGCATTGAACTTGTAAAATTCATGACTTTGTCATCTTAAATGGGATTTCGGCGTGCAACCCCTTAAACTTTTCAAAAAAATGTAAACTTTATTTTAAAATTATTTTCATTAGTTGATTCCTGCTGTCCTGGTAGATTTCTGTTTGGATCCTATTATTTGGGTATATTAATATTATTTATATATTATTATAATAATTATTTTCAAGATACAAATTATTTTCAAATTCTTTTGAGGCTTCGATTGGGTGGTTAGTGGGTCTCCCATATATTCATTTACTATAACTTGATTTATTTTCAATTACCTTAATTTTCAAAATTTATATATATTTAAGTATTTTAAAACTACTTATATTTTAAATCTTATATGTTGGGAGATCCGCTATTTCATGAAATTTTAGACAAGGGTTCCATATGTGAAGAGTAATCATGGGGGAGTGGATTAGTGGATGGTTGAGTTCCAATCATTCACTAATCCCTTCGTTATTCGTACTTACTTTTCGTTTGTCATAGATTGCATGTGTAGGTTGCACCACGAGCACTTAGTTTAGGCTCTACTAGATCTAAGGACATTGTGTGTTTACTGCTTTTGTATGTTTCTCATGCATTATTACCCTGAGGGTTAGTTCAAAACACAATTTAAAACTTTATAACGTAGCGACACCCTAAGGACAAAAATTAAGGACCTGTCTAGCGAACTTAGAAAATTTTTAAGAGCTAGGATATATCACTGATTGACATGAAAACTTCAACATTTGAACTTAGTGACATCATAAACATCCCACAATTTTCTAAGAATTTTTAGGAGCTTTTAGATCCTATAATCAACCAACCCTAATTTACCTGCTAAATAGGGCCCCGAGACCTTCTGAAAATTATATTAAATACATTTTAGGTCAGAAAATTACCCACAATAGCTTGAACTGACTAGAATCTGATCCCCAATCTTAGATAAATAAGGTTCCTTAGTTTGACTTTAGGTTGACCATTAATTTGACCATATGTGAAAATTACCTTTTTGCCCATAATAAATTATTAATGATCCCAAATTTTTCCCAAACACTTGGGATCACTTTCTCATGACATACCTTACCTTTGGGAGTGATTCCAATATGTTTGGAGCTGATTTGAATCAAAACCATAAAACCGGCCCTTTATTAGATATTTTAGATAATTCTTTTTAATACCCTGAAGTTAGAAAATTCATAACTAATTGTAGAAAACTTCAAATTAGACAAAATAACTTTCATTAGACTCCTATTAGGGTCTAGTATTTATTAAAAATATTAGGATTCCAGAAACTCACTTAAATTGGAAAGTTAACTTTTTGGTCAACCATAGTTCATTTAGGGCTCAAAACTTAAGAAATTCATAATTTTGCCTAAAAAACTCCAAATCCAACATACTACCTGTCTAATTACTCATCTTAATGTCTAGTATTTACATAAAATATTAAGAGACCCAAACCTAGCCTATTTCCTATAGTGACCTTTTGGACCCCCATAGCTTAGTACCTAGGACGACCTAGGACTTTCCAAATTTGGCTAATGCAATTTAAACTTCAAATATCACTATCCTAAGCTTTTAAAAGTGATCAACAAACTAAATTAACTAAAATGCATCCTAATTCACTAATATTTAAACTTTGATTAAAATTTCCTTTTTAAGCCTATAACAAATCTGAACTTTAGGCAACTTTAACTAACTACCCAAATTAGGATATATCCAAGCCACACCAGCCATACACACACATAGAATTATTTGCTAGGGCACCACTTCTAGACTTAAGCTAGGCCGGTGTTTATTTCCTTTTCTACTGTGCCAGAGCTTTCCGTGGTTTTCATTACATGCTGTTTGAAATTGTTGATGTGTTTGCTTACTTTTCCTACACTATGGATATGATGTGATGAGTGCTAGATCTACCCCTAGGTTAGTAATGATATATATATATATATATATATATATATATATATATATATATATATATATATATATATATATATATATATATATATATATATATATATATATATATATATATATAGATATATATATATATACTGTTCTTCCGTGCATGTGGCCATGCTCAAGCTAATGAAAGTGGGGCACTGTCATGATTTCTAATAATGTTTTATGCAGGTGCTTGCTCAGCCCCCCTAAATAAATGAGGGCTAAATAAAAATAATTATAATTGCTACAGGTGCTAGAGGTGGACTGCTTAGCCCTCACAATTAAGAGCATGACTTGGCACAGCTTCAATGGGTTGAGTTTTATTTTCATATAAAATGCTTGGGATTTTTATTAGGATAATCATGCATGTCCCTTAGAATTTACTGCTTTATATTTGATGTAAAATTTGTAATAATAGTTAAGAGTTGTGAAAATAACTTTGAGTGTGGATATTCTTATCTAACTCGAATTCCAAAAGAAAAAGACATCCTCAAAGGGGAGAGTCTTCTTTCATTTGAAAGATCGAGTTGGATGGCTTCAGATATCCAAAAAGAAAAGGCAATACCCTATACCAAGGGAGAATTGTCTCTTCGTTTGGATATTCAAGCCACGACGGATCCAAGGAGTCCGAGGAGAGATCCAAGAAGTCTAAAAAGGAAAGTTCCAAGAAGGAGAATTCCAAGGAGTTCAAGGAGAAGAAGACTGAAGACTGGAGACTGGAGAGTGGAGACTGAAGACTTGAAGACTAATATCCCACTCAAAGTCATTTGCGTCTGCCATAGGCTTAAAAATCCGGGTTGTTGGCAGTGGTGCTCGGCCACTTTACTTTCTGCATATCTGGGTTGTAATAAGGATAGTTTGCCTATGGACATTTAATTGATTGGTTGGATTTATATTGATGCTCTTACCTGATTATGTAGTAGAAATTATCTGCTTTTTCTAAGTTTCTTTCTTGCATGTCGATTTTGTTTTCGCCTGGACTTTCGTTAGGCTCTCTAAGGACTATAAAAAATTTTTTACTCATAACCAAAATTTAATTTTTAAGTTTTAAATAATCTAGAAAACTTAACGAACCTAGGGAATTGCCGGAATCGTCCAGGGTCGCATGCATATTACTCCATCTTTCTTTCCTTTTTTGTTATAAGACATCTCTCTGCCTGCGGGTAGAGTCCGGATAATCAGGCCTATGAGGATGAAGTGCCGGACCTAGGAAAACCCAGTCTTTTTTAAAAAATTATTTTCTATAAGCCTGTTTTTAAAATCTATAACATTCATGATTTGAGACCTTTCAACTAGCATGCATTGCATTAATAACCAATTAATTAAAATTTAATTGCATTAGTTAGGAGCATTCACCCCATATAAGTTCAGGACCAATTAAGAAACTCTCTAGATGTCGGTCATATTTTCAAATAACTGTACCACCCACCCATCTTTCATAACTGACTTGATAGCATGGTTTTAAAGCGATTAGGTGGTTAGCTGGCTCCCCAATCCAAGCCGGAGTAAGTCCAGATTTTGCACTGCATTAGCTAGAACACGGGTCTTAGTGTTGTGTAGAACACTAAACCCAACATAGATATAAGATTCGAGGCTACTGCCTTCGGTCTCGTAGTATGCCTTAAATAGTAAATAGATCTCTTCCTTTCAAGGACTATAAATGCTACTTATCCACGTCACAGGATGACGCCACTTCTATCTCTTCTCTCACGCATGTGATTGAATGATTGATTTTATTTTCTCTAGTTTCTTCTATAGTACCCTAGAGTCTCCGAATGTTGGAATGAGCTACGCATGTTGACTGAGCCTTTTGGGACCTTTCTTTCCTTTGAGTATGACTTCTTAGTCTATACCCCTATGTCAATCCCACCTTGGGAAGGATAATATATGATACTTAATCGAGAGTTTTCTCGGGCTCCGGCCGGAGATGTAATTAACCACGGGGGCTTACGCCCGTGGAAAACTTGGCCCGCATCTACTAAACCCCACTCAAGCTATTGCATCGGGTGGGGCAAACTCGTGATTAGATCGTGTATATTGCTACCCATCAGGGTGCACAGGTGAGAGCCGCTATCCTCAATGGTTAGTCGTATGCACGATCCAATCTGTTCCTTCCAATTAACCCGTTCGCACGGTGCTCTTTCGGAGGTCCACATCATTGTAACCCATCAAATATATCCAAAAAAGTCCCCGCGCATGCACTGTAATATGTATTCACATAGATATACAGGAGGGCATTTGTAATCATACAACCTGCATGGGCCCCGGTAAGCATGTTATGGGTACACATGTGATGTCTAGAGATGCTGCGTGGGTCAATAAATGAACCTAAGTTTGAATCTGATCCTTCTATTTGGATAGATAGGAGCTGACACGGCTCGAAGTATCAAACAGATATACAATCAATGTGTCGACTAGAATATTTGTTTCATACATTCATATAAAGCCTTTAAGATTTATGACAAAAGAAATTCATCAATAAAAACATATACCTGACAATGAATCCAATCTTCTATTGAAAAGTTGACAGAGTCGACAAGGTTCGATCCACAAAAAATGACAACATACACCTCGATGATTGTCGTATTGAATGTCTATCTCAACTAGAGGGATAAATTCTAAATATTCTACAATTTCAAATGCCACACAAATACCCAGAAAATCCAAAATCCCATGAAAATCCCAAAATATGGAATATTTAAAATTGAAATTCACCATTAAATTGTTAAAGCAAAATCCATCCAACATCCGCAATAATTTGTTGAAGGGGACAAATTAAAAACTACTTCAGCTCACAAAGAGCTAATGTCTGTTCGAGAATATCTGATGCGGACATCCAACTGTCTATGCTTATCCGAGGAGCTGAAGATCGACGGTCATCATCGTCCCACATTATCTTAAATTTAACTTGTAATTTTTATTTTTATTATGAATTTTTTGTTTTTACCCTCACTTAAGAGGGTCGTCCTATGTAAGCCTTAGGAGCATATGTGTCTTGTTTTAGTTTCTTAGGCCTATCTATAGAGGTCCTTGCTTATGTAATGTAATGATGAATTATTAATAAAAGAAACTTTGTTTGCACTTGTGTTCTTTGTAGAGAACTTGGATGAGATTCCTATGGGAGGGAATCGGAGTTTCTACCTGCCGCAGGATGGGTACGGGCTCGTGGCTTAAAGTCCCTTGGAGAAGGGCAACATATTACTCGTCAGCTGCAGGATATGTCCGGGCTCACGGTTGTATCTTTCTTTCTCTAAATCCTTTTCTCCTCCTCCCTTGACCGCCGACCAAAATCCCCCACTTGCCACCGACTGATTCTCCCACAAACCCCTCCAAAGCCACAAGCCTCCTCCAATTTATCCATATCAACCACCGGCCA
This sequence comes from Dendrobium huoshanense, assembly GCA_016618105.1. Taxonomy (NCBI): domain Eukaryota; kingdom Viridiplantae; phylum Streptophyta; class Magnoliopsida; order Asparagales; family Orchidaceae; genus Dendrobium; species Dendrobium huoshanense. The sequence goes on along the minus strand of CM028358.1, from coordinate 66,566,281 downwards.
CCCCATATCTTTTTTCCTCTTAATGATGATTTCAATCATCATTAATACCTACCAAAATTAGCCTACCTAATTTGGGATAAGAATTAAATATATTTGAAATTTAAAATTGAATTTCAAATACTTTTCTAAAATTAACTCTAAGCTAAATTAGAAAGTTCCTAAATTTAAGTCTAATTTGATTTTAAATTAGATTTGATTTAATTACCCTTTTTCTAATTTAGAATCATGATTTATGAAGTTTTAAATTCTCTCCCAATTCTCCTCTCCCCATTAATTAGTTAATTACACACATTATATCCTTCCTTAACCGTCGACCTCCCTCTCACTTCTCATTAGATCCTAAATTAAATCCCCTTTAGTTATTTCCTTATTTAGTCTCTTGTTATTTGGAAAAAATTTGAATTCAAATTTCAAAATAATTTGAACTCCAAAAACTTTCTAATTAAACCAACTCTCATTTAGGAAACCCCTCAAATCTCTCAAATCTGAAATTAATTTCAGATTTAATTACCCCATCACATTTAATGCTATAGTCCACATACATTTTATGTGGACATTTCTCCTCTCTCCCTCTATGGCCGGGCCCATCTCTCTCTTATTTTAATTATTTCCTTCCTTATCAAGAAATCCAACTAGGGGAATAATTAATCACCTATTTATCCTTCCCTCCATCTTATTTGAATTTCAAATTCAAATCCCTTAATTAAGGAAAATCTAAAATTGAATTTCAAATTTTTAATTTTTTTATTACCTCTCCTCCGTTCTACATCAATATCACTAGGATTCATTCTCAAATTATTTCTTATTAGTAAGAACGGGGCACGTGTCATCTAACTGGCGGTTTCGCCACCAAAATGACACTGCAGGATAAATAGTTATGATTGGGGCCCTCTAAACCAGGTGGTTTGCTGCTAAATGGTACCACATAATTATGGTTATATCAAGAGTTCGTATGCTCCCCAATGGCACTAAATCCTTAAGATATGAATCGATAGGATATAATCGATAGGGCTCAAAGTCATCTGTCAGCTAAAGTGGATTCAAATTTATCTCCTTAGATAAACACTCCCCCCAGGTCTACAAGGTACCCTTGGACAAAGCAAACTATGGCTGCTGACAAGGATCCTTCTGTCATGTTGGGTCGACTACCTCGTCTGACTAAATTGACCAGGGACTATGATGGCCCGGGACAACGGAACCATGGGATCTTGATCAGGTCCATCATCCATTCCCCCACCATCCGCTTTAATTGCAAGACGGTGAAATTTCTAATTTTAAATATCATACCTTCAAATACCCTAATCCATACTGCTACTATATGCCAGATACATGTATCTTCTATGAATCTGAGTGACGACTAGCCTTAATTGAAAGTTCTCTCTCGTGATCGGGAAAGGTAATTAAATCTAGGGGCTTGTGCCTATAGGAAACCAGAACTCATATCATAAAGTCCTCGCAAAATGAGGGCGAAATCTCTGGGTAATGTTTAATCTACAAACCCAATTTGACTCCCCAAAATTTATCCCGAAACTTAATCCATTAAAACTCACCCAAAAAGTAGTGGGGAGGCTGGGGGGCCAAATTTTCAGAGCCTCCAACCTTCCAATATTGAAGAAGGCACTCCTCTTCGATTTCCAAAAGTTTCCAAGGTCTAGAGTTCCCACATTTTGAAGCCCAAAACCTAAATCCCCAGTTGGGAATTTCAATCAAATTCTCTTCTCCCCTGCTCATCATATTTCCTTTTCATGCAAATTTAAAACTACTCATCCCAAACCATTTCAAAGGCTTCTACACAAACCAGAACACCTTTTAGAAGCCCTCCAAGCCCAAAAGCAATCACCAATCATTGGTCCAACCCTAAGGCACGCCAAAGTTGGTATCAAAGATTAAGCTGAAGGAGCATTTAAGCTTCACTACCAAGAGGATTGGATGCTTGATAAAGGACTTGCAATTGGTGAGTTGAAATTCCTAAAAAAGTCCACTGATTTTGACAATTGTACACCATTTACTTACAGCATTTAATTTTCTATTGCATAAATAAGAGGCAACTTACTTATTTGAACCAATTCTATGAACAAGCGTAGCTGTGTCGATTGGTTGACTCTACTTTCAATTGCCTAACCAATCACCCCTACATTTAGCTTACTCTAAAGTTGCTGGAGTGAAATCGAAGTACCTAGGGAGTGATCCTCGTGCAAAGTAAGCCATTACCTAAGCTGTAATCATTAACATTTTCTTACATTACAAACCTAATTTTGATTGGAGATTTTAATAAGTAATTTTTATGTTAATCATTTTTACTTGCACCACTCATTAGTGCAAAGATTGTAAAAATTTAATACTTCTTTTAAGCATATTTTCAAATTTTTATAGCAAGCACTCATTACCTAATTTAATAAAAACCCCAAAAAAAACTCCCAAATTTTATCAACTGCATAAAACATGCCACTAAAATCTACTAATATGGATAAAGTGAAAAATGTTGAAATCCGTGAGCTCGATCTAATGTTTTGATCACTACAAATATTTTTTATTTAGTCATTTATTATTCTCTACTTTATATATTACCTATTTTTTTTGTGCTACTAATATTTCAAATACAGCATATACAGAACCGTGTCAACGAAGCAAACTCAAGAAATTGAAGTATTGTGTCTAGTTAAACTTGTAACAAAAGTCTGAGTTTTCTTTTTCTTTAATCCTTTATATGCTTAGATATGTTGGCAAAACAACCGAACACACCCTCATGAGTGGGGATGAAAATTAAACACTTAAATTCTCTATTAAATCGTATCGTAAGATATCAATCATAATATACAATCCGAATCTATAAAATTAAATCAAGTGTTTAATTAAATTAACATCCAACATAACTAATCGTAATTTACGACCTGAGATCATATAGGACGATAAGTTATTTTGATAAAAACCCAACTATTAAATCTGAATTTTCAAAATTAAGCACATTTGAATTTTAAAATTTGATACGATCGTATTGTACAAAAGATTTCGTACTATATGATTATTAATGAATATTGTCCAATTTGGATCGTTGATCATGCAATCGAATCATGATCAAATTTGATTGGCAATCGCACTTTCTGATTCACATCAGCCAATATGATTTAACAGAACATTTGTTGGACAAGTTTGGGTTTATCCTAGCGAACCTTGATTTGATATAATTGATCATATTGAACGATTATTAATCTTACAATCCGATCAAACATAACTAAAAAATGAGTGTTCAACTAATTAGACAGTACGATATGTAGTTCGTATTATACAATCATAACAACATAATTTAAAATTATGGCTTAATTTAAATAGTACAATTTAATCCTTTTTAACACATGAGAGTGGGATGTAAGTAAATAACATAAGATGTTTTTATCTATGAGAGTGCTTTGGAGAGGGAGAGAGGTCTCTTTCATTTTAGAGTATCCAATTCACATGAGAGAGAAAATGTGAGGTTGAGGGATTGTTCCTTGAGGAAGTCAAGGGATATGTGAGGGAGTCACACAATTGTCCTCATCAGCTTGCACCTCAAGTCCTCAAAGCTATGGTTTTGGAGCTCATATAGAAGAGATCTTGTAAGAACCGATTGTTTATTGAACCAAGCAATTGAACTAGTCCCCTAACTACAGTGCGATCAAGCGACTGAATGTTCGTGAGTGATTGAGCGCGAGCGGGTCGAGTGAACTGAGCAATGTAATGCATTCAAAAGTGAAGATGCGCAACTCCTCGCTAAGGATATCTCCATTTTGCTCCATCTAATTAAGCCAAATGAGAAAAAGGAAGAGTGGGAGCATTGATCATGAGGAATTTGTGTGAAAAAGAAATTGGAGAAGGAGAAGAAATTTTTCTATTGTGGTTGCAGAAATTGTTGGCACTCAGCAAGAGGAAGAAGAGGGATTCAGAAGTTTCTGCATCTAACTCAGAGAAAGTGTAATTGATTTAAATTTATCATTTTCCATTCAAATTTAAAAAAGAAAATTTGCATGAATTTTATTCCTTTAATTGAAACAATGGTATGTGATTATTCAATAGAAAGAAATCAAGTAACTGAATGTCTCCTTTCGACGAGAAAGAAATCAGAAGCAATATAAACAGTATCAGCCTCATTTTAATCATATTCTAGGATATAATAAATTATTAAAAAAAAATTAATGAAATGATTATTTGAAGTCCTATGACGATGCTTTAATAATATTTGATGCATTTGATGTTATTGTCAAGGCATCTAATATATCCAATGTTATTTTGGCAACAGTTGACATCTTAGGAATAATACTAATAAAATCTAATACAAGTAGTATTATTTCTGACAGGAAATGAAATTTAACTATCGAACTATGACAAAGCACCCGAACTAAGCCAAGATTCTTCAGAAAATTTAGGTTAGATTTTAAAATGTAAATGGAGATTTATTTTGAGGTAAAAAATATAGTTTCAATTATTGGTGTAAAATTTACATAATTATGTCCTTTTTTACATAATTATGTCCTGGTTTTAGGTGAAAGACTAAAGAAGGTTACTTAAGAACCAAGGAAATTTGAAAAAGATTTCAGCTCACGAAAAGCAACTAAGTGGTTGATTACGCAATTTACATTTTCTTTTGTTTCATTACAATTATTGAATATTATATCGTGCACATGCGATAACATTAATAACAACATCAAGCCGTTATCCAACTACGTGGGGTTGGCTACATGAGTCATTTTTCTCCATTTTGTCTGGTTGACAGTCAAATTCTTATTTAAATCTAATAAAGAGAGATCATTTCTAATATTTTCTAACAAACACTTTTTAGGCCTACCTCTACATTTCTTAATATAAGCCAAACCGAATACATCTACTATCCTAACCAGGTCATCGGAAGACCACCATTTTATATGACCAACTAATTTAAGGCAACTTTGTATGATTTCTCTCTCATTAGAGCTACTCCAAACTTTCACATATATGCTCATTTCGTATACCGTATCTAAGAGTAAAGTCACTCAACCACCTGAGCATCCTCATCACTGCAACACTTAACTTAATATTATGCTTCCTTTTCAATGGCCAAAATTTTGCACCATAAAAAACTGCAGGTCTCACCACCATCCTATAGGATTTTCTCTTGAATTTGAGAGAGACTTTTCTATCACACAACAAGCCCGATGGATTCCTCCACTTCAACCTTCAAACTTGAATTCTACTAATAATATCCCCTATTTCACCTTCACTCTAAACAATATAATCAAAATATCTAAAATTTGTACTCTTATTAATGACCTGATCGCACAAAATCACAATCCCCCACTAGATCTATTACTACTAAAATTACACTCCATACATTAAGTTTTAGATCTACTCAAATGAAAACCTTTAAACTCTAAAGAAGCATACACCATACACCAGGGAACAACCTCTTGCAAATGTCCAATGAAAGCATCCATGACTAAAGCAAAAAGATATGGGCTTAAGGCTGATCCTTTATGTAATCTAATTGAAATAAAAAAATACTTAGTCAAACCACCTTGTGTTTGAGCACAAGTAACAGCTCCTGCATATATAACCTAATGACTTGAATATAAGTATTATTAGCCCTTTCTTTTCTAGAACTCTACATAGCATTTCTTTTGGAACTTTTATCATATGCTTTCTCTAAATTAACAAATATCACAAGTAGATCCTTCTTGTTATCTCTATACTTCTCCATTAAATCTCACAATAAATGTATAACATCCATAGTAGACCTGCCCAAACTTGAATCCAAATTGATTTTGAGAAATATTAGCATCATTTCGTAACCTATGTTCCATAACTCTCTACTAAAGTTTTAAAGTATGACATATTAACTTAATTCCTCTATAATTTGCACAATTTTGTGCATCACTTTTATTCTTAAAAATAGGAATCAGCAATCACATTCTCCACCCATCAGACATTTTTTTAGTCTTCAAAATAAAATTAAAAATTTAGTAAGCCAATAAATTCATTCATCTCTTAAGCATTTCCACACCTCTATTGGAATATCATCAGTTCCAACAACTTTTCCACACTTCATATTTTTTAAAGCCTTTGTAACTTTGGTTTTACTAATACGCCAATAAAAACAAAATCCTTTATTTTTATTTAGAGTGCTAAGGTAACTAAAGTCAATCGTGTTGTCTCAATTTTCATTAAAACTCTAATTTTTCTCTTTTCTTGCACATTAGATTACACCACCAACTTTTTTACTATTATCAGTTTTTCTCTTTAAAACTCCAAACACATCCTTTGCAACATTATTAACATCACTAGCTACTTTTTCCACATAACATTAATCTCTTCATGCACAAACAAAATCTTACGACCTAAAATCTCACTCTCAAAAATATTTTTTTCAGTATTCTTTAAATGTCTCCATCTAATTCTAAAACAACATTTTACTTTATTTTTATTATATTCTGCCCCTTTATCTTAAAGTTCAAAACTAATAAAAAACCTTGTGTACATAAACTTTCACTCGAAATAATTTTACAGTCTTTGCAATCTAAATAATATTTTTTTCTTGTATGAAAATAATCAATCTGAATTTTACTTTATCCATTTTTATAAGGTATTAGCAATTACAAAATTATAAGCTATAGTAAAAACTAATATTGTTTTACCATATTAATTAGTTCAAATATGTAAGAATTGATTTATTATATGTTCAAATTGAAAAATTATTTTAGTGGCTCTTCAGTTATATTTCAAATATTAGTCTATTAAGTATTTCTTATTATTAAAAGAATTACAATTCTGATCATTTGTTTACTCCCGCCTCATTAACTTGAGCTTCCAAATCAGTTCATGATAGCACTAGGGATGGATGAAGGACTGGCGACTAGCTGGGGAGGCTAATGGAGCGGCATCTACGCCGTTGCAAGAAGCAGAAAGAGGGAGTAGTATCTCTGCTATTGCGGGAAGCAGAAGGAAAGGTTAAGCTTTTCGAAAGGAAGAACTTTGTGAAGGTGTTTTATAGGGGTGTCAATATTTGACATGACTCGAAATTCGACCCGAACCCAAACCGAAAATTCCGAATTCAGGTCAATTTGTTTGCCATACGAGTCGGGTTCTAGTTTGAAGTTCTGACGCGTTTTTAAAATAGGGTCAGGTTTGGGTTGACCTAAAAACTCGAAAATAACCCTGATCCTGCCCTCACGACCTCCCGAAGCTGAACCATGCTCGCGACCTCTTAATCCACCCTTGCCCTCCCATCTCGTGCTCGTGTCTGCTGCCGGACCCGCCCTCAAGTCTGATGCTGAGCCTCGCTCGCACCGCACCGGCGCAACCTCTAATGCTCGTGCCTACACCCAAACGCCTAGACCTACACCTGCTCCTTGCTCCCATGATAGACACAACTGCACCCTAGGCAGCTAGGCCTTAGCCCACACCCAAATATGATGCAGACATTCGATCATGAAAATTTTCAAAGGAGGAGATGACGATCGACGACCGAGATCATTCCACCTTATCTTAATTTGTTATTTGTTATTTTTATTTTTATTATGGATTTTTTATTTTTACTCTTACTTAAGAGGGTTGTCCTATGTAAACCCTAAGGGGCATATGTATCTTATTTTAGTTTCTTAGGCCTACATATAGAGGCTCTTGCTTGTGTAATGTAATGTTTGATGATTAAAAAAAATGTTGTGTTTGCACTTGTGTTCTTTGGGAAGAACCTTGGGTGAGATTCCTATGGGAGAAATTCATAGCTTCCACCATCAGCAAGATGTGTCCTGGCTCGTGGCCTAAAGTCTCTTGGTGAAGGGAAACATAGTACCCGTTAGCTGCAGGATGTGTCCGGGCTCGCGGTTGTATCTTTCTTTCACTAAATCCTTTTCTCCTCCTCTCTTGACCGCTGGCCAAAATCCCCCACTTTTCACCGGCCGATTCTCCCATAAACCCGTCCACTTCCACAAAATTGGCCTCCCCTTCTCCCTCCCCATGGCCTTTACTCCACCTCCAACACCCCCTGCCACAACACTTTCAGGAAACCTATCAAGAAAGGTAGACTATATTACCATATATAATGAGGAGACCTTTAATAAATTACAAGAAATAATTATGAATCTAACTACCAAAATGCAAGACATGACTACTAAGGTGCACATCCATTCAGCTATCCAGAACCAAGCTAAAATTGACTCCACAAAAGTGAAATTTGTCAACAAGACTAAGAATGATCATCCGTCCACCTAGAAGAGATTATTTTAGAATCCATAATACTAATAAGCATTATAGGCATCATGACTATATAGATAACTATAAAAAGATTAAGGTAAAAACCATAACCTATGATGGAATTCATGATCCAAATAAGTTTTTAAACGAGCTCACTCAAATGGATGAATTTTTTTATTGAAGTATAGGTTCAGTGTAATATCCAATGCTACAATACCTAGTCTATGTGCACTGAACTAAAGTGAAAATGGTAAATGTTATAGATTTATTTAATTGCTCATGAATTTCTATGAAATTGATTTAAATAGAAAATTTAATAATTGAAAATTTGGCCCGAGAATGCTACGACACTAAATTCTCTATCTGAATAAACAAAATCTAAGTCCTCAGGAGCATTGTATCGTTGGCCCTTACGGCACTGCATTCTTTATTTATTGGAAAGCGCTTAAGAGCGTTGCGACGCTGAGAACTTGATTTACTAGAAATTTACTTAAATGAATTTTCCCTTAAGAGAACAGTGGAGTTGGGAAAGTTAGCATTACAGTGCAAGGTCACTTTTGAGATTTTATATAAATACCTAAAAGTATTATGATGTAGAACGAAAAAAAAGGAGGCGTTGCAAAGGAGGGGATTTCTTCTTAATGGAATCTGAAATATTTCAGATTTTCTGCTTTCAGAAATCTAAAAGGAATCCCAACTCTATGTGTGGGGAGGAAGGACTTGCAGCAAGAGCTATGGAGTTCCAGCAAAGAGAAGTAAAGGAGGAGGGGAGTTATGAGAGGGAGGGGAGTTATGAGAGGGAGGGGAGAGACGGGTCACAGGAAAAAGAGGGAATTTTATTTCCAAAACATGATTTCTGATTTTAGGAAATAAGAGTAAAGCTTTGGAGTGAAGGAAATTTCTTGCTGGAGCATTTAGGAGGAGAGGGAAACGGCGGGACCACAGGGAAAATTAAATGGAAATTAAATTGGGAAATCCACTTGCATTATCCCGTGACAGGTTTGACATTGGTGGGTTACGGGAATAGAATTAAGTGGGAAAATTTTATTTCCAAATTCCAATTCTGGTTTTAGGAAGTAGAATAGGAAATAATGATTAATTAAAGCCAAGGTGGAGGTGATTTAATTTGGAGAGTGATTTGAGGGAATAATGTCTAAAATCTGAATTTAAATTCAGATTTGAGAATTAATGACGATTGGCTTAAATGGTGGGAGACATTAATGGGGTGAATAATGCTAATTCGAATTCAAATTTTCGAATTCAAATTTGCATTAATGAAGAGCTCTTCCCTAATTGGAAACTAATTGATTACATGGGAAGGATTAAGGGAGGCATGCGGGATTTTTTTGAATTCAAAATTCCGAGATTTTATTTCAGAATTAATGACATTATTAAATGCCTAATTATTAAGAATGAATTAAGCAATAAATAAATTTGAATTTTGAATTCAAATCCTTCGTTAACTTAATCCCTCCAATTTAGGAAAGACAATTAATAATTGGGGCAAAGGTGGGGGTTCTCGGTTGGGGTGATGGAGGGGTTGTTAAAACTGGCGGTTCAATGGGAATGAGGAAGGGACCGGTGGTGGTGGAAGGAGGAGATGGGGATGTCGACAAGGAGAAAATGAAAAGATAACGAAAAGAATAAAAACCACGAACCCGGCCGTCTCCAAGGTTGGTGGGTGATACGATTTCCCTTCTCCAAGGGACTCAAATCACAAGCCCGGACCCATCCTGCGGCTGGTGACAACTTCGATTCCTCTCATAGGAATCTCACTAACGCTCTCTCACAAGAAGAACACAAGTGTGGGAAATAATTTTTCATATTAATCAACCCTTCTATTACAATAGCTAAAGGCCATATATATAGGCCAAAATATGAGAAAATAAAAATTACAAAATTGCCCCTCGAGCTACAACACTCAAATAAATTAACCTAGGGGTAAAACAGGAAATAACATAAAATAGAAACTAAAATGCAGAAAATAATTCATAAATGACAACTTAAATCAGAGTCGTCGATTTACGACGCCTCCTGTGATAGATGCGCCAGATTTTCGTGCCGATGTCCGCATCATATTAACCCAACACCATTTCATTTATGTTATCATAACAAAATCACCATTTCATTCGCTAGAAATTCCAGGAGAGAACTAGAGGAGAAAAAAAAAGAAAGAAAAAAAGAAAATAAGAGTTTTGAGGCCTCAGATCAAGTTTCATTCGTCAGACAAATTGAAGGAACTATTCTCGAGATAAGCTTTTGTTACCATAATTTAATTTTCAATTTGAGAAAATTGGGTAAGATTTATGGGGATTTATTTGATTTAAATAAGTTTGGAAAACTTTCCACCATATAAATTTAAGTATGTCCTATAATAGATGATTATGAGCATTTCAACAATAAAAAACTCAAAGTTTCATTAGGTGATTTTGAATGTGTGACTTTTCATGTGTTTTACTAATTACATTGGTTTTAACAAAAAGTGTTATAGAACAATAAAGCCCTAAAACGATGTTATAAATATTATCTATGAATGGTTTTATGTTTTACCAACATTGAGTATGCGTACAAGTATTTCACCCAAAAACACTAAAGTTGTAGTACATGTGAGTAATTCATTTTTTCTCATATCATGTTAATACTACATTTAAATATTGAAAATATTGATGTTATTGTTCTTTCAAGCTGCAAATGTTAAAGTTGTTGGCTATATATGTTAAAAATATTAATGTTCACATGCTACTGATTTATGTTGCAAAGATTGATGTTTTCCTATTTATGTGATTGAAATGTGAAATGAAACGAGAAGAATGTTGGGGAACGTAGAGGATGCAATGTATGTGAGCGATGTTTCGTGTGTAATACAAATGAAGTTATAAAGGCCCTTACACTATTGTTCATGTATTCCTCCATATGTCTTGACCAAATATGAAACAATCAAATGGAGGTATAAGTGAAAATGGAGTTATAAGGAGAATCAAGATGTATGTAATTCCCCCATCTGTCTTGGACATATATGGATGATCAAATGGAGGTATAAATTGAAGTGGAGATATTACAAGGCATTGGGAAATATGATAATTATGTTGTGTGCTACTTCATGTTATATTATTCATGTTCTAATATTATATTCAGTGAAACACTTACGTTATATAGTCATATTGATGTGTTGCTGTGAAATATTATCCCTATTATGATGTCTCATTTAAGCAATACCTACATCGTTAGAGTTATATATGCATATTCAATACATATGTTTAATATTAATATAAGGTCATTAAATACACTGTGCAATGTAAACATTAGGATAGTCCAGTTGTAAATATGATCAATTATTCATGTATTATAAATTAATATAATTACTGTTATTTATATAATTATATTGAATTCTGCAATTGAAAGTTTTGGATGATCTACTGAGCATGTGATGGCTCACTTCATGTATTTATAATATTTTTAAGATAAGGTAAAGCCCATGTTGAGTAAATTGGGTCAATAGAGACCGTTGACTAGGTTGAGTCCCATAATTAGGTATATTTAGTATATGCATCCTTTTGCCAGTCATGATTATATTTATATTTTGATTAAAAGAAAAGTGAAATCATGTTTAATATATATTATTCTTTTAAAAGCTTGTTTGATGAATTTATGCTTTTGTTTCACGTATATTGGATAATTATAAAATGGTTGTGTTGTATATTGAGGAAAAGTGTAAAGTAGGGAAAACATTCTTCCAAATCATGTCTTGGGAAATAAAAAGTCCACTGTTGTGCCCTTTACACAATATGACCGTCAGGATATAACGGGTTGTATTGAGTCGGGTTGTGATAGTACCTAATTAGCCATGTCAGAGCAATGGTTTGGCTGTATTTGAACATAACTGATGCATGCAAATTTTATGTTATTTTCGTTTTTATTGTAATTTGAATATTATAATTTTTTTTGTTTTTATTTTATGCTATCCAATGATGGAAAACATCCAATGATTATGAGTAGGTAGTGCTTGGGCATGGGAAACCTTGAGTGTGCTAGCTACTTGGGTTCTTTGGTCTTTTGGGCTGCTGATGTTTTTCGAGTTAGGCCTTGGCTGCTTTGGTTTTGAGCTGAATTATTGGGAGCTACTTAGTTCTAGCTCATTATTGCTTGAGCTGTGATTTAGCTCATTATTATGTAAAGTCTTTCACTAGTTAGCTCATTAGTGGAGTGGAATTATTGCCTCTTTCCTTTCCCTGTGTCTCTTTGGTTTTTCCCTCCTGGGTCTCCTTCTCTTGGGCTGTTCCGATCCCCCAGGTTCTCCTTCCCGTGGGCTGTTCCGATTCCCTAGCTCTGTCCCGATTCCCTGGACGTCTGCTCCTTTCCCATGGTTGCTTTACCCGATTTCCTGAGCTGCCTTTTTGGGTGCTATCTTGGAATTAATTTTGGCCTTTTATGATTGGTTCATTTGGAGGTAAATTGTCTATTTGGTTGCCCCCTCTTCTCTTATAAATTAGAGATGTTTTTGACATGAGAAGGTTGTTGAATATTTGAGAAAAGTTTCTACAAAACCTGAGGGTTTCTTCTACCTTCGAAAAGCTTGAGAGCTTGTTCCATTTCTCTCTTCCTTCTCTATTTCGTCTTGGGCTTCTAACCTCTTCTTCTCTACGCAAGTTCAACTCCATTTGTATCCTTCTTTTTGAGCTATTTGAGGTGTTTGTTGGCTGATTTGGTGACATATTCTAGAGGAGCTTTGTTGGACGTTGGACCTTGTTGCTGTGATGGATCCTTGGTTTGCAAGCCCTAAGCACTTATCTTATTTTACCTACTTTTCGTTGCAAGTGAGGAAACCGCTTACCGGTTGTTCTGAGGTTAGTATTTTTATTTTTAAATTTTGTTTCGTTTGTTCGACTTTGGTTTGTTTTGGCATTTGTTTGGATGTCTGCATTCTAGATTGAATCGAGTTTTGTTCTAGTTGTCCTAGTGTTTTCCTCGATTGACTCTTTCTTTCTAGTTGGCCTGCATCAATAACTAAAGCCATAGGAACGATCAATAGATAAGTGCTAAGAAGTTAGGGTGGTTTAAAGTTATTTCATATACGTCCATGCCTCTATGTGTGATAAGTTGAATTGAACTCTACGCATGGTTTAGAATTGCGCAATATGAGGCTCGCCTTGAGACCCGCCTTTGCACAATTCAAGTAAAAAACGCCTCGAGTTTTTTTATGAGACTTGTGCCTCAACTTGGTTGAGGCCCGCCTCGCCTCATTGGCATGAGGCTTACGCCTCACGCTATAGATATTAAAACTTACATAAATCTTGAAGTAAATGCCCGACATTGGACTCTATAGGAAAGGAGGAAGGGGAGAGAGCAGTTCACCATAATGCCCCTTAGTGATGACAGTGCTGATGACTTATGAGCTATGATGCACCGACACTTCTCCTCAAAGAGGCGTGCAGTGTCCGACACGACACTCGTCCGACACGTGTCGGACACGCCGAAAACGTGTCCGATTAAAAAAATATTAAAAACAAATTGGACACGCGTGTCCGACGCGCGTATCTTAAATATTTTATAATTTTTTTAAAATATAATTTCTTATATTTGGCGAGATTTAAACTAAATTTCTTATTTTCTATCCACAACACCAAATCAACGCCTGCATTTAATACCCATTCATCGAATATTCTCATTTTCATTTCTCTTTGGCATTGAAGGTATTTTCATCTCCTCCTTTTTTGTACAATTACAAATCTTTCTCTTGTTGAACCAGAGTAGAAAGCAGTGATATTCAATGATAATGATATTGAAGGCCAAAAACAAACCTCTAAAGCTAATCATAGTAGTTGAAGCTTGAATGCTTGATGTTGTAGTAAGTGATTATTTGCTTATATTTTTGTGGTTGTACTAGATATTTTGTACTAAATATTTTATATTATAAGCTAGACAAGTTATAATGTCATTCATTTATTATTGTTTGTCATTTTTAATATGATATTACATTAATATATATATACTATATAAAAAAAGGTATTGTCGTGTACGTGCCGTACCCGTGTCCTACATTTTCAAAAAAAGCCGTGTCCCGTGTTCGTGTCGTGTCGTGTCCGTGTCGCTGTGTCCGTGTCCGTGCATCATAGCTTATGAGTTCTTTTGTGATATGTCATTGATATTTATTTTTGGAAATTGGAATTATATGTTAATGAAATGAATACTGGGATTTAGGAAAGATAGAATTTTGAGTTGAACTATATTTCATGTTGTCTTATTATTGAGATATTTTGATTTCACTTCATATCTTATGCTTTTTTTTATGTTTTATATTATTCACTCATTAGTATGTAAAAATTTTATCGTTTTATATTTACGCAATCTTTTGATTTTGAGGCTTACGCCTCGCCTCACGAATGAAAAACGCCTCAATACCCGAATACGCAATTTTAAACATTGACTCTACGTACATGTGATAAGTAAAAGTGTTAAAACAAAACACTCAAGATCAAGAGGGAACACCATATGGATAGAGGTCTAGTCAAGGTGTGACTGTGCAAAGTACAGTAGGGGCTATGGCATCAAATTCAATGAAGCAGTTTGTCAATTTAGTAACCTAGTTGATGGGATAAGCACAAAGTAAAATATTTGTATCAAGAGCTGCTGAAGTTGAAAGCACCTACAAATATTTGTGAGACTGAAGCCTCCTCATTGTCAAGTTGTTGTAAAGCCTAAGATGGCTTATAATTGGTTTTTAAGATGGAAAACTCATTTGATAACATACAGTTCCTAAGAACAGAAAGGTATCGTTAATACAGTATTTCAATTAAATAGAAAAGCTAAGTGTTGGTGGTTAAACCAGCAAAAATAGTAGTACAAAGGGAAGTTGAATACAAAAAATTATTGGGAAGAATTTGTAAGAAGTATAGAGATTTATTTGCGCCACCATCTGCTCGATAACAAGTGCAGAAGTTATTTTTAAGGCTGGTATAGAAAAGCAAATATGTGGCAGTATGAAGTTGAGTTCATTACATTGGTCAGATATGTCTCACAATTAGTTAGCACTTATGATTTTCTGGGAATACTAAGGGGATATTTGGTTGCCTGCAAATAGAAGTGTAAAGTATTTATATCAAGAGAAAGCACCTATGATGCACAGACACGGACACGGTGACACGAACACGACACGACACGGACTTCGGATACGTCAATTATTGAAAATATAGGACACGGACACGGGTTAGATACAGTATTATAGTTTTTATATTTTAAAAATAGTGTATAAAAATTGAATAATTATAATTTTAAAAATAATTTAGAAATAATAATTTATTTAATTATAATTTATGCTTAAAATAATTAATATTACGATGTCATGAGTTGGGCGTCGATGTCGTTTATCTTTCATCGAGAGAGGAGATGACAATGCTGTCAAGACTTAGGCATTGATGTTATGCAATAAATATTGAGCGTCAATGTTAAAGGGTGTTTATCGTTGATGTTGAGAGAGCATTTGTCGTCGATGTTGAAAGGTGTTGGACAAAGATTAGATGTTAAGTTGGGGGTGTAGGAATTGCTAGCATCGAGCATCAATATAAAGACAGCGCCAGACTTTGATATGAAGATCATTTTGAAATGTTGATGTTGTAACGACACCAGACGTCGATGTTGAGATGATATCGGGCATTGTTGTGAAATCAAAGTGGTAACCCGCCAAAGAGAAATGAAAATGAAAATATTCGATGAATGTGGTATCAAGTGCGGACGAATGATTTGATGTTGTGAATAAGAAATAAGAAACTTAATTTTTATATTTTAAATAAGTAAAAAAATTAAATACAAGAAATTATATTTAAACAAATTCATAAAACATTTAGGATACGCGTGTCGGACACGTGTGACCAATTTATATTTAATATTTTTTTAATTGGACACATTTTCAGCTTGTCCGACACGTGTCAGAGCAGTGTCGGATGCGTGTCGTGTCGGATAAGTGTCGGACACTGCACACTTTTTTGAGGAGAAGTGTCGGTGCATCATAGGAAAGCACCTACAAATATTTGTGAGACTGAAGCCTCCTCATTGTCAAGTTGTTGTAGAGCCTAAGATGGCTTATAATTGGTTTTTAAGATAGAAAACTCATTTGATAACATACAGTTCCTGAGAATAGAAAGGTATCGTTAATATAGTATTTCAATTAAATAGAAAAGCTAAGTGCTGGTGGTTAAACCAGCAAAAATAGTAGTACAAAGGGAAGTTGAATAAAAAAAATTTTGGGAAGAATTTGCTAAGAAGTATAGAGATTTATTTGCATCACCATCTGCTCGACAACAAATGCAGAAGTTACTTTTAAGGCTGGTATAGAAAAGAAAATATGTGATGCAGTATGAAGATGAGCTCGTTATATTGGTCAGATATGTCTCACAATTAGTTAGCACTTATGTGGATACATGTTATAATTTTCTGGTATAACTAAGGGGTTGTTTGGTTGCCTGCAAAAGGAAGTGTAAAGTATTCTAAATGCTGGAGGTTCGAAAATATTGATGTTTTGTTTCAAGTAAAATAAAAGCGATGTAAAATTTTAGTGCATTTTGAATTTATCCTCTAGTTCATTTTTTGTATATTTAAAATTCCTCAAATTTGAGTGAGTTCCAAATATACCAAAAATTCATTGCACTTGTTGTCATCTGACTTTGAAGTATTGGATTGCAAAATTACAATTGCAAATTTGCTACTAAGCATGTCTAGTAAATCTCTTAATCCTCTAATCATGGATAAAACCATTAATGGATTTAACAACTTCATCCAACATCTTAATCGGCTAAAATAGACGCACCAACTAATGAACTTAAAAAATTCATTTGGCCTTAAAAATTTTCATGAAAAATAAACGAAAAAATTAAAAATATAAATATCCAAATATTTGTAGGAAAAGGAGCTATATTTTTATGAAAATATTAAAGACGATTTTATTTAAGAAATGAGATTACAAAAATATTTAAAATACTAAAAACTAAGGAAATATCTTGAAAATTTCTCAAAAATCATAAATAATGTTTCTTACATCATGAATAATTTTAGATAATTTCTAAAATTAGACATGTAATAATTTGGAAAATATAAGATATTTTATAAATATATAAAAATATTAAAAATATAAACAGTTTGTAGATTATTTATTGGATGATTTACATAAATGTATTAAAAAGAACCTGGGCATACTATGTCATAAATCACTACTTATAAATTATAAAATAATTTGTAATTAAAAACCTAGTTTTGATTAATAAAAGTGGTTTTCAATTAATATTCACCCAACTAGTAATTGAATTACATAAACATTCATCCAATACATAATTTATAAGAATAATTGATAAAATTTTAAATTTTACAAATTATCATAAAATATCATATTTTAATAAACTAAGAATATCACACTTTAAAAAATTATAACTTGATTAAATAACCAAATTTTCACCAATAAATAAAAAAAAATCTAGGAAAATCCAAAATAAAATATTAGGGTCAATTTATAACGTTAATGGTTTGATACCTTTATAATATTAATCATCATATTCGGAAAATTAAAAAAAAAAATCAGCTACAAAAGCTTTCTGTTAAACAAAATTTGGATATCATTTATCTTTTTTAACTTAAATTAGAAAAAAAGCGAATAATTCATGCAATCAAATAATTCAATTAATCTGATTTAAATAATCAGATTAAAGGCATTTCACCTAATCAATCAATATTTTGAAAAATTCATAATATTATTCTCTTTTAATATTTTGATAAATTAAAGACATTAAAATTCTTAATTCACTCACTTTTACAATACCATAATAATTTCTATTAAGATTAGAAAGAGTCGTCTTAGAAGGTTTGATCACATAATATGCCAGACTTATGATAACCCAATTAGGAGATTAATGTATTAGATAATTAGATTTGACCTACGTAAGGAAAGGCAGAGGTAGACCTAAAAAGACTTTATTAGAAAATATTAAAAATGACATTTTTTTTTGTTCAATTTAAATAAGAATTTGTCAACCCCATGTAGTGGGACAAAGGCTTTTATTGTTGTTGTTGGTGGTGGTAGTTAAATATTTATGATTCATCATATTATGGAAAATAGTGTTATTTTGAATTCATAAAAAAAAAGGGCTAACATTTTGAATTTTGCTCAATATTGATGAAGAGTAAATCACCAATCAAACAATATTTTGATAAATTCTAAATATTATTACTCAACACACCCATTTTTCTTAAATTATGAAATTTTTCATAAATTGTTATCAAATTCAATTTGTTTTAGATAATTGGATTTTAAAAAAAAAGACATTATAGAGTTTCAGGCAATTTATTTCGATTACTTCAAAATATTAATCATCTCTTCATTTTTATAAATTAAATTTTGTTTTTTATTTAGTAAATTCTAAATATGAACTATCAATATCACTCATTTTAATTGCAAGTCATAAAGTAAATTTTAGTTAATTTGTGTTGGAAAATTTTGCTAGTATCATTGCATGTGCAATGTTTGTATTGTGAAACACTGCTACAGGTCAAGACAATAATCTGCTATATTTAACGTTTTAAGTTGAAGAACCACCAAAAAGTAAAAACTACAACATATTCAGACTATGATATTGTTAACATATATTTTATGTATAAGTTCATACTATGACCGTTCAACAAATGATTAAATTATTTTAAAATTTTGATAAGATAATTAAAAAAGAGTATTCTATTGTCTCAATTATTAGAATTGTTTTATATAAACTTGGTTTGTAACCTTTACAACGAGAATTTCACACAATATATCAAACATAATTTATTGAATATGAAAACTGGACAAAATTAAACAAATGTGAAAATTAAAATAGAAAAAAAACAATAATGAAATAACAGAAGCAATAAAATAATAGTAAGATATCGAACATAAGAATAAACAGACTTTCAAAAATTCATGCATCACAATTTTAATACATGAAAAACGAAAGCAGCGCTCACAAAACATTCACATGGCCATTAAACCAAAATTTTAAAGGCATTTATATCATCATTCATTAAAAACAACTGACCTTCAATATACAAATACAAAAGCAAACTTATATGTATTTCTAAGAACTAAGCATAAAATGATCAAGCATCATATAAACAAAAATGATTTTATCGAAATTTGCACGA
This sequence comes from Dendrobium huoshanense, assembly GCA_016618105.1. Classification (NCBI taxonomy): domain Eukaryota; kingdom Viridiplantae; phylum Streptophyta; class Magnoliopsida; order Asparagales; family Orchidaceae; genus Dendrobium; species Dendrobium huoshanense. The sequence goes on along the minus strand of CM028358.1, from coordinate 66,546,928 downwards.
ATTTAATTACAAATATTAAAAGTTAACAAATTAGTGTACTCAGCTCAGACAGCACCCAAGCCCACAAGATCAGGAGCTATTATTTTGTGCGGACACCGAATGTTCTCCGGTCCGGTTAAGTGCTCGGTACCGCTCCGAGTGGTACCGAGCGCGGGTACCGAGAATTGGGGTAACGTGACGCATTTTTATTTATCTCCGAACGCCCTCTAGATTCCGCACATAATAATAAATCCAAGATCAGGCAACAGATATTAAAAATATTATATGTTTAATAACAGCAAAGCATCCAATGATATTTGGACGAATTTAATCATAAATACTAAAAATTAACAAATTAATGTACTCAACTCACACCAAGCCAACGCCCAGAGTCTGCACTCAAGAAAAGAGCTCAAATTCATATTGACTACTGGGCTGCCATGGGAACCCTAACAGTAGAAGAACAATAAACCACTGTAACAAGAATCCAGAAACCAACAGTCTTTCCATCTTCTTTAACAAGCTTGCTTTAAATAGAAGCTATTGTCCCGAGGTCGAAAGCTGGCGCCTTTTTTCAGAACTGAGGAAGGCAAGTCGCGGCAAAGAAGACAAAACATCTATGCTTTCTTCCTTCCTATCTCTATTTCTCAGAATCCCTAATAATCTCACGCCCTACGTCTGTGCACTAAAACTAACCTCTGACACGCATGTGCCCTATTGCATACCCACGATTTGACTGCTCCTGCTACCCTCCAGCCCCTACCCTCTCGCAAACGAGCGATATGTATATATTTTTTTACTTTTCTTTGAGGAAATAAATATAGAGGAAATAGGACAAAAAATAGTTTATTTGTTTACCGAAGGTGACAGCACCACCAGTGCTGGCGACGGCCGTGGAGAATGCAGTGGAGGAGGACGAAGTGGTTGCCGCAGCGGAGAACTTGCAGAGTTTGCTCAGCTGCGACTCGGTACTGGCGAGAAAGGAGACGGCCTCGTCAAATGGCTTGGAGAGCTCATATTTGTACCTCACCAGAACCCGGCAGTAGGAATCCTGGACCACAAACCCCAATCCCAATCCCAAAAGAGAAAAAAAAAAAACAAAAAAGCAAAAACAAACCAAAGAAATAAAAAAAAGAGACTATCATATGAAAACTAACTCGAAATCGAAAGATTCCCCAAAGAGGGTTTTCTAGGGACGGTCGCTCACCATGAACTCGTCGAGCTCCGGATCCGCTCCGATCTCCCCCACTTCACCGACGCTGCCACAGTATCTTCCAGTACTTCTTTCTCGAGCAATATCTTCAAGAAGTGTCGCCATCTCCGGTGGTGCCCCAACCTTTTCCTCAAACCACAAAACAATCCATCAGTATATTTGCTCTCTCTCTCTCTCTCTCTCTCTCTCTCTCTCTCTCTCTCTCTCTCTCTCTCTCTCTCCCTCTCTCTCTCTCTCTCTCTCTCTCTCTCTCTCTCTCTCTCTCTCTCTTACCAACCTTATTGCATTCGATGTACGCCGAGAGCAGAGATGAATATCGCGGGTGGCTTGCAATCCGCGCTTTGATAAGATCCGTGAGATCCGCGTCCAGAAAGCCGCTCTCGTCTGCAGCTATCTCGGCTCCGTCAAAGCGGATCTCTCCTTCGCAGCCAACTGATAACTCACCTGAGCCGACGATCGTCGCCCGAGCGATCACCGGATGTATACAGTATAAATCCTCCATCTCTCCTCTCTCTCTCTCTCTCTCTCTCTCTCTCTCTCTCTCTAATTCGACTTCCCGTTTCGTGGCGAAGAATAATAAGAGACAGCGGAGTTCTTTTGTTACGAAGAAGTTTGAGGGGTTAAACGGTAAAAGGCCAGCCAAAATCGCTCGTCTCAGCCGCAGCAAAAGCCGTAGCAGCGGCAGCGCACACTGCGCCTTCGCTTCTGCGCCAGAAACTGCAAAATATACTGAGGCAGATAACAAGACGATACTCTAACAAAACTCTGATTACGAGTTGAACGAACTGTAGCATGAGCACTAGTCTCTAGATTCCAAGTTACTGCTTCATTTTTTTTTTAATTTACATACAAACCACTTATTTTATGATATTTACGCATCAAATATTTAAAATATTAATATTCCATATCTATCAAATATATAAGTCTTTAATATTAAATATATCACTCATATAATTCATTTCTATTTTTTATACCCAAGATTGTGAAAATCAGACCGGACAACAAACCGAAAGAAGAAGAGGTTCATGGTTTGACCGGCTCGACCGGTCTAACCGGGATCGTACCGGATGACGAAATAAATATTAAACATTATTAAAATTTAATAAAATTAATATAATAATAATGTTACCATTCAAAATTTCTGACAAAAAAATTAACTAAAAAAACTACGAAACATAAAATTTACATAATTAAGTAAAAGAATTATTTTAAAATCTCACATAAAAGAAAAAAAAATCTAAATCTCATAATTATAAGAATTTATACTTATAAAAATATGATAATTTTAAATTTAAATATTTTTCAAATTTTAAATTTAAATTTAATTTACTTATAACCATAAAATTTAATATAAATTATTACTAATTTATGATACATATTTAATATAAATTTAATTCTAATATAAGTTTTTATAATTTAATATAAATTATTCTTTTTTTATATTATATGATTAAATATATTTTACATGTTTATGTTCTATATCTAATTTATTTTTATAAATTTATATCTAAAATCATTAATAAATAATTAAATACATAAATTTATTAATGATAAATTATTTTTATAGTGTATAAATAAATAAATTTTTATTATTAACTAATAAATAAGTTTTTAAATATATGTTAATTTATTTATTTAAAAAATTTAAGAAAATTGTGGAATTTGAACCGGGTTCAAAATATCCGGGGCCAGTTCGCCGGTTCAGTTCGGCTCAATGCAAAGGCGATTTTAAGATTGAACCAGGCTGGTCTTGTGATCAGTTCACGGTTGAACCGGTCAAACCGGCCGGTCCGGTCCAGTTTTTAAAAACATTGTTTATACCTTCCTATCAATTTTAATTTTTCATTCTATGCACTCAAATTTATTCTATGTGTAGTATGCATATAATATTAATATTTTGGGCGTTAGATATTTAAATATCATGAAATGTAATGATATGTATGTAAATCCCCTTTTTAAAAGCATGCCTTTATATTTTAAATATTTCTTTAGAGCTTTAAATACGGCTTTCACTAACTAGGATTAATATATATATATATATATGACTCATCCTCTAAAATATTCATTATAATTTTAATTTGAAAATAAAATAAATAATTTATTTGAATAAACTATTTTAGCTAATTAACGGTCCTCGTCGCAAGGACATCTAGGTCATATTTGAACTTTTGTTCTGTTTGTTATTTTTTTATTTGATTTTTTTATTTTTCTTATTTGATTTTTTAACGGTCCTCGTCGCAAGGACATCTAGGACTACTTTTAGTTTTTACAAATAATATTCAAAACTGTTTGATTAAAGAAAACGAAATTTCTATTTATATGGAAAGTTATTTAAAGAGGAAATAACGTTTAGAGATCGACTTGATCGATTTGCTGGTTGATCCTGGACTCCGGCCTTCAATATGGAATTGTGATGTAAATGATAGGGAAAAAAATCGAAGAACTTATATTTTGAAGAGACCCCATCAATCAAAAAGTCATCAATTCCCTCAAATATTAATTAAAAATATTACATGTATGTTTAATCCCAAATGGTTTGAAGAATATGTTGATTAGTTAAAGTACAACATATAAAAAGATGACTTTTTCTATCTTTATTGCTGCCCATTCAAGCCCTAAGAACAAATTAGGAATGATCAAATTGATGGAGACTCATTTATTGGGAAAGGGTTCAAAAATTGAAAGAAGAAAGAAAAATCACTTGGTAAAGTTGGAGAGCATAGTAGTAAGCATATAAAGACATGGCAAAAATGTGAAGATTATTGAAGAATCACGAACACAAACTACCTGCATTATAGTTGAGCAAATAGGAGAAGAACAAAAAAGATTACAGAGTCATGTTAACTGATGTCGTAGATTGTATTTGATTTCTATTACATTAAGGATTATCGTTTCGTGGGCATGATGAGTCATTGAGGTCAATGAATCAATGAAATTATTTGGAGCTTCTTGATTTCTTTGCTAATTATAATAATAAAATTAAACTCCCTTCGTTCTTATTGATTTTATATATAAATGTTCATTGTGATTCTTCCCCAAACTCAATCGTGTAATTCTTCTCAAAATAAATCGTAACCCTTCTTCTGGCATGACCCTTCGACTTCCGCTCGCGTTACTAATAGATATTCGCAACTTATCAGAGACTTCCGCACTGGCTCGTTCTCTTCTCTGCTTTTGTAATTGTTTGGAGGCGCGTTCTCTTCATCCTCTTCTCCGCCTAGCCCTCATTCCCTTCTTCGGTTTCTCATGCTTGCGGCTGTTGCATCTTTGTCAGCTCTCACACGGGTATTCAAATATCTGCTAATTTTAATGTCTTCTCTTCCTAATACCTCAATCTTGAGTGTTCAAAACAAACTATTTGATATTCAGATTGCATTGCTTTCAGAAATTAAATTATTTCGGCAATTTTTTTTTTCTAGTTCTAATTTTATTATCCTCTTCATAATACACTAATTTTCATTGTTAAAAATCAAATATTTAATTTTTTTATTGCATTACTTTCAGATATTAAATTATTTCACCAATCTCCGTGTTTTTTTTTTTTTTTTTTTGGTTGAGGCTTTTGGCAGCAACAAGCAAAGTAAAAAAGCATTTGTAAGTTATTGTCTGCTGAAATAAAATTCATTTTTTTCTGAAATTATTCAACTTAATTTGAGACTTTCTTCTTCATCATAAAAAATATTGGCCTCCTCTTTTTTTTTTTTTTTTTTTTTTTTTTTTTTTTTTTTTTTTTTTAATTGAAGACATGAATTAGCATTAAAGCAATAGAAAAGAATGATACAGACCAACCTATGTGATAGAAATTCTATCACGATCTTTTCTAATCAAGTCAACAATACATAAAGGAAGTTCATCGAAAATATATGTATCCCAATAAAAACACCTAAAAGGGCATAACTAGAACAAACATCCGTCACTCTATTAACCTTCATAGATACAAAATGAAAATTAACATTATTAAATATATGTATCCCAATAAAAAACACCTAAAATTCATAGATACAAAATGAAAATTAACATTATTAAATATATGCATCCCAATAAAAAACACCTAAAAGGGCCTCTACTATCAACCTGATGACTCAACTAACTAAATATTTTATTCTATATTGTTGAGTATATATCTAAATTAATTATCTTATATTTCACCACCAGAGAGCATCATGTGTCATACGTATTTGACTACCCACAAGTAGATAAAAAAAAAGGGAAATTTACATACATATCACTTTATTTTATGCTATTTACATATCTAACAACCAAAACATTAATATTACACGTCTACCACCCATATACAACTTTAATATCAAATATAGCACTCCTATAATTCATTTATATCATTCATACAATCCTATAAACTTTAATATTTCATTCCATGCACCCAAATTTGTTCTATGGGTGGTAGTCATGTAATATTAATGTTTTAGATGTTAGATATGTAAATAACATAAAATAAAGTGGTATGTATGTAAAACCCCTAAAAAAAAACTAGCAAACTCACAAAAAGCCTTTCATATTTTATTCAGGAAATTGCAATAGAAAATTATGCATACAAACTAACTAATAGTAGATTTGCAAGTCTAACCAATCCATAAAATATAATAAATTCATCATTTTCTGAAATACTATTTCAGACTTCATGCAATCAAATGGGCTCAGTAAGTAACTAGCATCCACATCAAAAATAAATGAAACAAATAGATAAATCACATAGCAATATTATTCACTATGAATGCTTTAATAAGAGCGCTTGAGAAATTTTTTGCATTAACTTTTAACCCTTAATAAGTTCTCTAATTAAATAAAATGCAACATTGGGCACAGCAGGTGGTTATAGTGAAAGTGAGGGGTTAGCTATAGGGGTGTCAAATATTTGAACCCAAAAATTTCGGGTTAGGGTCAACCAATTCGACCTGTTTTAAAAATCGGGTCAGGTTTGGGTTGACCCTTTGACACGAAATTGACCCATTTTGACCTGGCACCCCAAGATTGACCCGTTCCGTTTCTAACCCGCTCTTTGCTCAAAAAACGGAGATTGACACTTTTTTGACCGAAAACTAGCAATTTTTTTATTGGCACCGGATCATTCGGTCGTGTCGGGTTGAGATCGGGTTCGGGTTCGGGTCCAGAAGAGTTGACCTGAATAATGCCGGATCAATTTCGGGTTCAACCCAAACCCGACCCCTGACCCGAAATTGACACCCCTAATTAGCTATCCTCAAAGCAAACTACTCAGTCAGTTTATACTAAAATTCCCCAAGCAAACAGTACCATATTCTACCACTAACAAACAAACTGTATAATTACCATACAAAATCAACAATATGAGTTGCAAGTCAATTTACAATGTGTATTTTCTAGGCTAAGGTACAACCCTGTAATATGATTATCTGCTCGTTTACAGGGTAATTCAGTCAGGATATCCTGAGCCAAATTCGAATAAAGATGTGCTCATAGTTTATCATCACCTTCATTTATGTGAATCCATGGAGAGTAGAAAAGAAAATTAAAAAACAAAAACAAAAAACGAATGAGGTATTTGAGCAGGTCCTCAGCGCAAATTTGGTTCAGGATATCTCAAGCCAAGTTTGTTTCCAAACTTTAGCCAAATTTAAGGTCGTAACTAACGTCGGACTACCAAGGCTAGTTCTCTTACGCTGTTTCTAACTAATGCTCATTCTTGTAAGGAAATACAAGTGCAAAGTGAACAAGCATTGAAACATCCTAATACACTATATATTCTGCACAAGAATTGAAACATCTTACACTATATAAGCTGCACGATCTCAAGCAGAATCTTGCAGAGTGACTGTGGCTTTGAGAAGAAGGGGCAGTGATCGCTGCCTTTGAGCTTGAATACCTCACAAGGTGGATTCTCTCGGACCAGTTTCTCCTGGAGATCTGGCGAGAGTACACGGTCATCCAGCATCTGTATGAAGTATCGACGAACAGATCCATAATTCTCTGCAGTGAGGGAGAGCTTCTCCATGATAGGAGCAAGTGGAATGGGTCTCATGGAAACTGAGGCCAGAGCAATATCCTGCAGTGAACATTCAATCTTCATCAGGATCAGAAGCAGAAAAAGAATGCAGCTTATATTTTAAGCTTAAACAGTGGTCTCATAAGTTGAACCAAACCACCTCAAATTAGGATAAGCAATTGAAGTCATCATATCGCCTAAATACTACTCCCCTATTCAAAATGAACTAGAATTCGCCAATTTAGAATGAACTTGCCAAAGAGTTCAGCACTGATCTCATCAAGGGATCTTGCAATGAGATTCACCAAAGCATTCACTGAAGGAAGCTCTTCCACAAGAGATCTCATCCTCAACATTAGGATTCATAAAGAATTACCTAAGAATTTAAATAGAATTATCTTGAAAAAATTTAATATTTTTATAGCAAGTATTATTACGTCTTGCTATATAAGCTTTGTATTACTCAAATATAGACATTCATATAGCATTGATAATATTGACTAATGTCACGTCATCTTATACTTCTTATGATAATATAATAAAGATTCTCATAGCTCCTCTTTATAACCAATACTTTCTTTCTTCTTTATCTGTTAGTTTTGATATATAACTGATAGTAAAAGGTCTTTCATCAACAAAAAATTTCAGATCCAAAAATTTTTATATATGGTAAGCATAAAGGATGCCAAGAATAAGAAACCAAACGATGGGCAGTCGTTATGATTGGAAGAGATCTACAAAAGTAGATATAATAAGATTTTATCACAACCTGAATAATCAAACTAATGGTCATTTGATGAGGATAAGCTTAAGAAATTCTAGAGTGAGTTTCGAGTGCCACTTCTCACATCAGAGTTCAATAATTGTAATATCCATAATCCAAGTGCTCAAGAATACAAGAGATAACTAAATATGTCAAAATATCCCAAATGTTGCTCTTTCCCTTTATTTATAGGAATTCGAGGGCTACAGAAAAAAACTACATCAAATAAAATGAATAAAAAAATATGACTTAATGACTTAGTACATATTGCCTTGAACAAGTGTCAGACAATAGTTAGATGGAGGGGAGATTGCTTTCTCTAGCCTTAATTATTTGTCTCGAGACAAGTTAGGTAGGGTCGAGTGCAAGTGGGTAAGTAGGTATAGGCAAGTCCACTAATGAAATATGAGCAAAGAGATATGTGATTGGCAACTACTTCTAAGTCACTATAGGCTTGTGATGGAGCCCTAGGTCACCTACAGATGGAAGGAGAGTGAGCTTAAATTGCGGTGAAGAAGGGCTCCACAATTTTCTGTTTGTGATAGAGGATCCTGGGTACATGATTTCCTATAGCTGAAGTGACAAGCATAATCAATTGATACTTTGCCATGGTTCGAGATAAGTTACCTTTGATAGCGATTTCCCCTAAGGAGGCGATTGATAGGTTACATGATTAACAAGGACCCCTGATCATTGGGGTGCTGGAGGAGACTCCATTCCAAGACAGGTCCCATGATACTAGGGGCAAATTCTTTTATAGGGCCCACTAATTGCGAGTAATTTTATCATGACACATCAACTATCTATTGAATCCATGAAAAAGCATATTCGAGTATATAATTTTAGAATCATGATTATTACCCTAATAGACAATATAGAATAAAAAAAATATTATCATACTATAAGATGAGAGAAATTATCACCAATTCACAAATATCCAATCAATAGTACCCTTCATGTCATTTTATTGAAATCAATGATGTAATCCACCAAAAGGAGTACTTCCAGTAACTAGTGTCAAAAAGGGCAAATAAACATCTTTGAGACCCATCAAATTATTGCATATTGCACAAAGATCATTAGCATGAAAAAAAGGATTGTCGACACCTTCATAAATTAGTTGAAGAGCTAATTGGTGTTGGGAAAGCGAAACATTTATCTTAGTCAAGTATGGAGAAGGCACCTATATAGGAATAAAGGAATTAAATCATCCCAATGCATGCAATTCGCATAGCATGAGTGTTGCGAGCAATTCTCCAAGGGGCAGGAGAAAATGCTTTTAGGTAAGGAAGCCTCAAGCAAATTTGGTCATGCAAAGTAAATGTTTTCTCAACTTTAAGATCAATCTCAAGGGAGGCAATGCTTAAATTTCATTGATGCTGTTAAATTAGCTTATGACAACCCATACACTGATGCAATCACTATCAAAACTGTGGGCTCCGAAAATTCGGCCCCGGCCTCCGCTCGCTTTTCTTTATTCGGCGAGGGAGTTTTAACGAATTAAGTTCCGGGGTAAATTTTGGAAGGCAGATGGGTTTGTAGATAAGACACTACCCAGAGATTTCGCCCTCATTTTGTGAGGACTTTATGATCTGAGTTCTGGTTTCCTATAGGCGCAAGCCCCTATAGTTAATTACCCCTCTCGATCACGAGAGAGAACTTTCGATTAAGGCTAGTCGTCAATCAGATTCGTATAGAAATACGTGTATCTGGCGTATAGTAGCAGCAATAGGTCTGGATTTGAAAATTGGATTTGGATTTGAGAATTTGGAGAGTTTGATATTTAAAATAGAAATTTCACCATCTAGCACTTAAAGCGGATGGTGGAGGAATGAATGATAGACCCGATCAAGATCCCATGGTTCCGTCGTCCCGGGCCATCGTGGTCCCTGGTCTACTTAGTCAGAGGAGGTAGTCGACCCAACCTGACAGAAGGATCCTTGTCGGCAGCCATGGGTTGCTTCGTCCAAGGGGACCTTGTAGACCGGGGTTGAATGTTTGTCTAAGGGGACAAATTTGAATTCACCTTAGCTTACAGAGGGTTTTGTGCCCTATCGATCATATCCTATTGATTCATATCTCAAGGATTTAACGCCATTAAGGAGCGTATTGGCTCTGGCCATAACCGCTATCTGTGGTGCCATTTGGCGGCAAAACCACTCGGTTCAGAGGGCCCCGGGTCATAACCGTTTACCTGCAGTGCCATTTGGCGGCGAAACTGCCGGTTAGAGGACACGTACCACGTCCTTACTGGCAAGAGATTGTTTGAGAATGGATCCTAGTGATATTTTCGACTAGGCATTTCGCTCTTTGTGAGCTGAAGTATTATTTCATATTTGTCCGCCTCGACAAACTTTTGCGGAGGGCGGATGATTTTTTTGCTTTAAGTGCGTTGATGGATTTATTTCATTTTTTAAATATATTTTGGGATTTTTTAGATTTTTGTGGAGTTTTTGGATTTTTTTGGATTTTGGGTGGAGCTTTGGATTTTGATAGGCATTTGGATATTTGGGAGACATTTGAAAATGTTTGTGAACCCCTCCGGTTGAGATAAACATTCAACACGGCCATCATCGGGGTGTTTGGGGGTTATTTCTTTTTATGGATTGAACCTTGTCAACTCTGTCGGGCTGTCGACAGAGGATTGGGTTTTGTTGGCTTTGTGCCCTTTGATAGTGAATTCTCATTGTTATAGGCCTTGAAGACCTAATATGGATGTTTTGAGACAAATATAATGGTCGCCACAACCGTATATTTGTTTGTTGGTTCGAACCTTGTCGACTCCTATTAATCCGTATAGGAGGATCGGGTTCGAGCCTGAATTCACTTGTCAACCCGCGCAGCATCCCTAGACGTCACGTGTGTACCAATAACACGCTCGCCGGGGCCCATGCGGATTTAGATTGTATTTTTCCCCTTAGTGTACCTATGTGTATACAAACTACGGTGCACGTGCGGGGGTATTTTTGGAATATTTATAAACGCCTTCTGTCTGCTTGTACGGAGGTTGCAGATCCGGTGGCGTGGCGTAGCAGGTTCTGGATAGAATTATTCGCTGCTTCGTACAGGTAGACTGTCGTGCACTATTTGTTGATTTTTGTAGGCGGATCGTAGTGCACTAACTAATCTCCCGCCTTGGTTGTAGAAGCTCGTGGGAGCTTGTAGTCTTTATGCATTATGCTGTAGTTTGGTCTTTGCAATATGACCATTACTGTTTGAGGTAGATATTCATTCTTAGACTGAAGTTGACTACAGGATACTGCATTTACTGTAGTCTTTATGCATCTACCCATCGATGGATGTTGTACATACATTCGTATTCGTAGAGGATTTGTATGTATTGCAGATCTTATTATCTCTTGCTTATAGAGGTCCAACACATTTATTTGATGTTGAATGATGGTTGACTACAAGAGCATTACAACTTTTATCAGCTCTTGCTACATAACTTGTAGGCGCTTTCATTTATCACCATTCCTCCTGTGCTTTACTAATGCTCCTTTGCATTCATAGCATTTCAGTAGTTGTTATTTTCCCGATGGACTACATTAAGCATGATTTCCACATTGCTTTTGATGGTTAGCAAGTCATCACATTCATCACGTATCTCTTGTCGAGGAATCGTTGTATCTATGTGTATGCCTGTCTTTATTATTCATAAATGATTCATCATCTATGAAGTACCACTAGTTTCGTCGCTTGTAGGTAGAATTAGCATATTTATTTTGTGTGCTAACATGTTGGATGGATTGCGCTCATCACACATTGTCAATACTTGCACCACTATGCTCACCTCCACTCATTTGTAAGCATGATTTGAGATGGATGCCTTAAGTTAAAGTGACAACTCCTTATCATTCCATTGGAGCTTTGATATCATCATTCAAATCAAGCTCAACTTGATTTTGAATCAAATGAGACTCAAAATGCAAAGTTTGAGTCAAAAGTGTTCAATCAAGTTCATTGTCCAACTCATTCAAGCTCAAATAGGTTTTCTCTTGTTCAAATCCTTGTTGCATTTGAACCCATTTCATGTTCAAATTCATCATATGCTTAATGCCATTTGATTAGAGTCCATTTAAGTCCAAGATGAGTTCTTTGCATTCGAGATCAACTCGTTTGGACCTAGCTTGAATTTTCAATTTAGTTTAAGTTCAAGTTAATGTCATTTAGTCTAAATCAAGTCCACAAGTCTGTCATTGCTTGTCCAAGTCTTTGTTCAAGTCCTCGTAGTCTTGCCAAGTTCAAATGGCAAGGTCAAATTCTATGTCCACAAGCATTTTGTTCCGGTTGAATTCGGTGTGAGTTTCTTTAAAGTCCACAAGCTAATTTGAATGTCCATTAGAAAGTTTGACTTTTTAGTTATCATTTGCATGATTATGCTTAGCTGAACTAAAGTTCAATTCCTTGTAATATTTTCAAGTGCAAAGCTTTGTTTTCATTAAAGTTCAAGTTAAACTCATTTGAGATTCAACCCAGTCCAAGTCCAAGTTCTCAAGTCTTCCATTGTCCTTTTGAGTTCAATCAAGTCCACTTGCAAGTTCTCGTAGAGTTCAAGTATGGTTTGGTATGCAAGTTCAAATAAGGATCCAAGTTCATGTTCATTTCTGTTCAAACCGGCACGAGTTCATAAGTCCCCTGTAGTTCACTTGAATTCGAGCCATTCTCTTGTTTCATTTGCATTCGAACTGATTAGATTGTTTGAGTTTGAATTAAGTCCGTTTGATGCTCCAATTAATGTCCAAGTAAAGCTCCAAATTGTCTCAAGTATGATCTTGCATTTACCCGAAATTTCGGCAGCCTTCCGGCGTCTCCCCCGTTTAGGGGAAAACTACGGAAAACTGGGCCTCCCGCCACGCTAGAGAAAAGCGTGCACGGTAGGTGCCCTCAAAAGAGGACACCGCGGCCGTAATTTCTTTTATTCCCCACCACGCCAGAGAAAGGCGTGCATGGGTTGCGGGCACCGGTTTAAATTAAGCAATTTTATATTTTGCCCCGTCTCGTTGTGGGCGTCGCACCGGGTTCCCTTCCAACCACGCTAGAGAAAAGCGTGCATGAGTTGGTTTTCCGGTCCGCCGCTAACACCGAAAATAGGGTTTTGATTACCCGTCCCGTCGCAAGCATCGCAACGAATTCCCTTCTCACCACGCTAGAGAAAAGCGTGCATGAGTTGGTCGTTCGCCGCGTTGCAAGCGCCGGGAATGGTTCTCGGAGTTTAGAGTTTAGGAGCTTATACCTTTGCAAGTGTCGTCGGCGCGGATCAGGGAAAGAGCAAGCATTTAGATTTCTTTCACTTTATTAATTATAATTACCTTTAATTAATTATGACTTATTATAATTAATTGTAAATAACCTTAATTAATTATAAATAATTATTATTAATTAATTTTAATAATAATAATATTAATTAATTAAAATTAACTCTAATTAAGATTAATCATAATTAATTAAAATTAATTACGATTAATTACTTAAAATTAATCATAATTAATTCTAATAATTATAATTAAATAAATAATTATAGTTAATTATAATTAATTAAAATAATTTTTAATTAAAATTAATTAATTAGTATTATCTATAATTAATTAGATTAATTATAATTAATCAAAAATAATCATAATTAATATAATTAATATAAATTCTAATTAAAATTAATAGTCATTAATTTTAATTAAAAGTTTTAATATCCCTCCCCCTCCTCTCTTCTCTGTTTTCACGGGATGAGGCCGAAGAAGCGCACGGAAGGGAGAACGTTACCTTCACTACACGCGAGCTCCTGTTCTTGCTTTAGGTTTTGATCGGAGAAGAAGGGAGGAAGGGTTCGGCTAAGGTAGGTCTTCCCTTCTCTCTTTCTCTCTCTCTTTCTTTCTCTTTCTCTCTTTCTCACGGGATTCGGCCGAAGGGGTGCGAGCGGCAGCAACGGGTAGAGGAGATGGGATGGGGAGTTCGGCCTCGGGTAGGGGAGATCGGCCAGGTAGGAGCTCTCGGTCGCTCTCTCTCTCTCTCTCTCTCTCTCTCTCTCTCTCTCTCTCTCTCTCTCTCGGGTTGGAGTCGGCACAGGCAGAGGTGGAGTTCGGTTGGGCTTCGGGACGAAGAGGTGAGGGTCGGGGGTGCTCTGCAGGCGGAAGAAGAGAGGAGTCGGGCTGAGCAGTGACGGGAGGAGAGGAAGTAGCGATGGGAGCTTGGTCGTATGAGAGGAGTTCGGGAGCAGAGAGGGATCGGGAGAGAGTGTTGTGTGAGTGTGTCGAGATCGTATGAGAGGAGCGGTATTTAACGACGCTGAGGGAGGCTTGATCGAGGAGAAATCGCGCGTGGTCAGCTCTGCTTAGGCGCCGTCTGCAGGAGATGGGGACTGTAGTTGCGGCGGGATTTTTGCAGGATTTGCGGGATGGGCAGCCGGCTTCACAGGTAATCATTTTAAGCATTTTTTTTTTGTTCTAGCTTACAGGTCAACAAATGCCCCCCAACAAATGTGGTACGCGTCTAGAGCGAATCACATTTGTTGTATGCTGATTGACCCTGTGGATCTCTAGATACTTGTTCTAGATGTCACACCGGGGTCTTTCTTTTAGTGGATCTCCAAGAATTTTACTTGGATGTCACACTAAAACCTTTCTTCTCCATAAAGCTCTTAGATGTATCAATAGATGGTTGAGATACTGATTTCTTTTGCCCTTTGCTTTGTTCTGTGGACATTGATGGAGAATTACCTGATTTGTCTTTTGTTGACTTGTCAGGTGATTTTTGTACCTTCGGCCCTATGCTTTCTTGCTTTGACGGGCTTGTTGAAGGAGTAGATGCCGGTGACCTAAACCCTTAGGTTTGTCGGTGGCAAAAAGTCATCGGTCCAGAGCTTTGTGCATAACGGACTTGTTGATGACAGAATCCTCTTAGTTCAACCATAGGCTTTTCACGAACTTTGGGATAATTTTCTTCGGTCATTTGCTTTGTGCTTTGGCGGACTTGTTGAAGAAAAATTCCTTCGATCCTCGCTTTGTGCTTTACGGATTTGTTGAAGGATTTGCAGGTTCTGGATTCAGTTGATAGTACCGAACGTAGGTAGTATCTTGATCCTTAACCACTTGAGAAGACTTTAATCTGAATCACTTGAGTTCATCAGATTGGGAGAGCTAGAATTTGATAGCTCTTTGTCCTCTGGTTGCTGAGATGGGGGTTCCTCTACTGCGGCCTTTCTTATGGCTTGTTGGGTAGATGGAGCTGCCAGCGATCCGGCCATATTTGGGCTTGTTGGATCCGACCTTTTACACCCATTCAGTCTTCAGACTTGAGCTATGGGAATTGCGCTTCCCAATGCTGATTTTACTGAAGTTGGCAGATATGAAGTCATCCTTCGCGGTTGTAGATTTTGGAGCCTACAAACATTCGGTGGTTGCTCAAGACTCATCCTTCCACTGGGACTTTGATTCTTCAATCATTTAGGAGAATTTTGTAGACTACGATCACTTGAACTGGTCGAGTCAAATCTGCCTTTGTGCTTCCTACAGTCCCTACTAACGGGTTGACGAAGTGGGGGTTCCGCTACTACGGCCTTTCTTATGGCTTGTTGAGTAGACAGAGCTGCCAGCGATCCGGCCATATTTGGGTGTGTTGGATCCGACCTTTTACACCCATTCGAACCTTATGCTTCAGGCTGTTGGAAGACTTCAAGCTTTTCCGGCTCAATTTGTAAGAGTGTAGTTTCAAAAACTCTCTTTCTTGACTTTTGAGTCTTAGTTTGTTGTAGAAGGTGTTGTTTCAGTCTTTTGTAAGATCACCTGCATAGACTTTGAAAAAGAAATCTTTGTATTCTTTAGCACAAAAGAATATTTGGATTGATAATTTTAAATATTTATTCGGGGATCTCGGCACGCAGCGCGGTGTCGACCCGAATAAATATTTAAAATGCCCCCTGTCTCGCAGGGACATTTTAGAACGGAATAAATTTGGAATATAAAATTTTAAATATTCATTTGGGGATCTCGACGTATAGTACGATGTCGACCCAAATAAATATTTAAAATGCCCCCAGTCTGATGGAGGATTTTGAAATGCGTTCTTGCTACACAAGAGAATTTCAAAATATGAGCAAACATGCATTAATAAATATGCATATAAAATTTTGATTATCACAAAATACATCAGATATGGAATTTTCATGCGTGATATTTCTTTAGGTGTCGACCGTTGATTGGCGGCATAGGCCTCTGACCGTTCAGATCGATCAACTGATATGCTCCTCCTTGGTACACCTTCTCGATGACGAAGGGACCTTCCCAATTGGATACGAATTTGCCACCAATTTTTCTGTGTGGGATGATTGGTCTTCTCAGCACCAGGACCAACTCTCCTTCTTGAAATGATCGAGGACGCACCATTCGATCAAAAGACTTTGTCATTCTTCCTCGGTAGATTTCTAGATTTTGTTGAGCTTGTAACCTGATTTCATCGAGTGCGTCGAGCTCCTCCATTCTGAGATGAGCATTTTGTTCTTGAGTGAGATCATTCTGAACTGCTACCCGAA
The DNA here is from genome assembly GCA_016618105.1 of Dendrobium huoshanense. NCBI lineage: Eukaryota > Viridiplantae > Streptophyta > Magnoliopsida > Asparagales > Orchidaceae > Dendrobium > Dendrobium huoshanense. The sequence continues at coordinate 66,530,469 of CM028358.1, read as the reverse complement.
GTGACGGTAGTTCGATCTCTAATGGTAATACGGCTTCAACACCGAACACTAGAGAGTAAGGAGTGGCTTTAGTTGGTGTTTTATAAGTTGTACGATAGGCCCATAGAGCTTCAGTCATCTTCGTATGCCACTCTCTTTTATTCTTTGTGAGGATCTTCTTCAACAATTTCACCAGCGTCTTGTTGAAGGCTTCCGCCAATCCATTTGCTCTTGGATTGTATATGGATGAATACCGCCAATCGATTTTATGCCGATCAACAAATTTATAAATTTTTGTACTTTTGAAAGCTGTACCATTATCTGAGATTATACGGCGTGGTACACCAAATCTGTAGACAACATTATGGGTAAAGAAGTTGATCACATGCTCGGATGTGACCTCTCTGAATGGAGCCGCCTCTGCCCACTTCGAGAAGTAGTCTGTTGCTGCCAAAATAAAGCGGTGCCCGGCTGACGATGGCGGATCTATCGGTCCGATTATATCCGTGCCCCAGCATTCGAACGGCCATGATGCTATTGTTGGGTGCAGAGGATTTGGAGGTTGATGTATAATATCACCGTGGATTTGACACTCGTGACACCTCTTAGCGTGGTCAATGCAATCTTTGACCATGGTCGGCCAATAATAACCCATTCTCTTGATTTTAGCTGACATTTTGGGACCTGACTGATGTGCCCCGCAAAGCCCTTCGTGGACTTCTGCTACCACTTTATCAGCTTCCTTGGTCCCCAAGCACCTTAGCCACATTTGATCAAAGGCTCGTCTGTACAACGTGTTATTGACAAATGCATATCGCAACGCCCTTTTTCGAATTTGTGCGGCCATAGACTTTTCTGTCGGGAGTTTGTTTTCCTTGAAGTAGTCAATGAATGGTTGCCTCCAATCATTTTCGACTTCAATATCTAAACAATGCCACCACGATTCTGAAGCTTGACTAGCTTTATGTCTCTTGGCCACGTGGTATTCTTCTGGATAATTCTCCATAACGATCTGATGGAGAGGTTGAGGGTCAACTGAAGTTTCATCTTGTTGACTTGAATCTGGAATTCCTTCTGCCATCGGGAATTGTAATAAAGCAGGTTCCAATACTCTTCGAGTGTAAACTCCTATGAATATAGGCCTCTCCTTGTTGATGTTCGTCATTTCTTTGGCCAATTTGGCCAGACAATCTGCTTTAGCATTCTGTCCTCGAGGGATTCGAGCCATTTTGACATTTGGTACTTGCTTCAGAAGCTCGAGGGCTTGCCGGTGGTAATGGGCCAATTCGACTTTACCAACCTTGTAGATACCCAGGACCTGATTTATCACGAGCTGAGAATCACCGAAGATTTGGAGATGTTGGATTCTGATATCGATCGCAATTTCCAATCCTGCTAATAGAGCTTCGTACTCGACTTCGTTGTTGGTCCGAGGTTCAGTCAAACTGAATGAAAACCTCATTATGCCTCCCTCGGGTGCTACGAAAATGAGGCCAATTCCGGCTCGGGCTCTTGCAATATTTGGAGGTCGGACAGGTCTGATAGATGATGCCCCATCAAAGTACATCTCCCAGAACGGTAGCTTTTCATCCTCCTCGACCTGCATTATTTGCTCATCGGGCAAATCATCATTTAGTGGAGAATCGGCCGGGATTGGGTGTGCAGCGAGGAAATCTGCCAAGGCCTGTCCTTTCACCGCCTTCTGTGGCATGTATATGATTTCAAACTGCAATAATAATACTGCCCATCTGGCTAAACGACCTGTCAACGCTGGCCTTGTCATCAAGAACTTCAGCGGATCGATCTTTGATATCAGTGTGATTTTATGGGATAGCATATAGTGGCGGAGTTTCTGAACTGCAAAAATTAGCGCCAGACAATGCTTTTCAATTGGGGAATAACGACTCTCTGCTCCAATCAACCTTCGACTGATGTAGTAGAGCGCATTTTCTTTGCCTTCTTCATTATTCTGGGCCAGTAGTGCTCCGAGGGACTCTTCTAGTGCAGCTGTATACAGTATAAGAGGCTTTCCCGGAATTGGCGCTGCGAGAATGGGCAGATTCAACAGATACCTCTTGATGCTATCAAACGCCTCCTGACATTCTGCATCCCATTTGAAATGAACGTCCTTCTTCATTAGCTTTGAAAAGGGCTGACATCTACCCGATAGATTTGATATGAATCTCCGAATGAAAGTCAATTGTCCTTGCAGCGAGCGAAGCTGTCGAAGGTTCCTTGGTGGTGGCATCTCCGTGATTGCCTTAATTTTGTTGGGGTCGATCTCTATGCCTCGATGACGAACAACATACCCCAAGAATTTGCCGGAGGAGACCCCAAAAGCACATTTGAGAGGATTCATCTTCAGATCAAACTTTCTGATTCTCTCAAATACGATTCTGAGATCTTTTAAGTGATCATTTCGGCCAAGACTTTTAACAACAAGGTCATCTACATAACACTCGACCTTCTGATGTATCAAATCATCAAATATGTGAGTCATCGCCCGCTGGTAGGTGGCACCAGCGTTCTTCAAGCCAAAGGGCATGACTGTGTAACAGAAAATCCCGATGGGTGTCCTAAATGATGTATGCTTCTCATCTTCTGGCGCCATCTTGATTTGATTGTATCCTGATGATCCATCCATGAAGGAGAACATGTCGTAGTTGGACGTATTGTCTACCAGGAGTTCGGATACAGGGAGTGGGAAATCATCTTTTGGACATGCCTTATTAAGATCCCGGAAGTCAATACAGATACGAATCTGCCCGTTCTTCTTCTTCACTGGGACGATATTGGCAATCCAATCGGCATACTTTTCTTCTCGGATGAAGCCTGCCTCTATTAATTTCTTTGTTTCAGCAATCACTTGTTCTTCAATCTCCAATCTCATTCTCCTTGGAGCTTGCTTGACGGGTGCTACATCCGGTTTGATTGCTAATCTGTGAACTGCTACGTCAGGGGATAAGCCAGGCATCTCAGCATATGTCCAGGCAAAGCAATCCCTGAATTCACAGAGAAGTTCTTTTATTTCTTCTATTTGGTCTTCGGATAGAAGAGAACTAATGAAGGTTGGGCGAGGGTCTTCCTCAGTCCCCAAGTTGACTTCTTTTAGTTCATCCATAGTGGCTGCCTGACCACCATCTTCAAGCTCTTCTGGTGCAGGTTTGGCTTCAACTGGTTGATCATCATAATCATCAACTTCGTACGCCTCCTCATCACCATCATCCTCAGATTTTATTTCCCCACATGTAATTGCTTGGCAAATCTCATTTCTGGGGTACTTTCGTACAATATATCCTAGCCCCTTCTTTGCAAAAATATCCTTCTTCTTTATTGAGTGGGGATTTCTTCGATACCAGAGGCTCAAGCAGAAACGAACTTGCTGTTTAGAGGAACGAGTTTTACCTTGCTTTCTCAACATTCTTTGAATATTTCTAGTATTGTACCTGGGAAATCTCGTAGGTACTAATTCCCCGGAATCAACGAGTGTACGAAACCAATCTCGATTTATCTCCTCTTCGAGTTTCCCGATTGAATAAAATAAACTCGCTGGTCCACCTTTTTCTTTTAGGGGAGGTACGTAGAATGTCACGAGCTCTTCAACACAATGCACTTCTCGCGGAGTGACTTCTTTGAAGTGTTGCAGGGGAACGCGTGTGACTACGAGTATACTATCTGAGATTGACAGGCTGTCTATTCTTCTGGAGAACACATCCTGTACGGTGTTCATGTAGATAGAATCGTAGTCATAATCATCATTTGAATATTCGACCTCCATACTCCCTTTGGTCGTTAACTGACGTATCTTCTTGGATTTTGTAGGGGTGGCATCACTTTCATCTGTGTCACTCCCCAAATGAGGTATATATTTCCTTTCTTTTGAGATGAAGGATGCTTTGGGAAGAGTCGGCGTTGCCTTCTTTCTCCCCACCTGCTTCTTCTTGTTCCCTTGTTCAGGTTGCCTTGCAACTTCTGGGTCTGATGCCTGGGCCTTGAGAGAGTCTGATGGCTTCAACTTCTTTGGAATGAAGTACTTTGCATCTTCATATATTTTTACTTCATGAACTGCGAAGGGTTGGATGTCACCAGAGATCCTGAATTCCTCTCCATCCCTGAGGTACTTCATGCATTGGTGTAGTGTGGATGGGACGATGCCGTACTCATGCATCCAAGGGCGGCCAAGGAGTGCTTTAAAGGCAGTATCTGCATCAATCACATGGAATTTGGCATCTGTATGAAGCTCTCCAAATGTGAGGGAGAGTGTAAATGATCCTAGGGTCCTCTGCCCCTTCTCATTGAAGCCATGTACCATTAATTTATCTGATCCAAGATGCTCCACATCGAGGCATAGTGATCTTAGTGCTTTCAAGCTCATTAGATTTATAGATGATCCTGGATCGATTAAAATTCGACTAATCATCATCCCATCACTTTCTGCAGTAACATACAAAGGACGGTTATGATCTGCAGTCCCAAGCATCATGTCTTCTTCGGAGAAAGTAATGAACGGCTCATTACGAGCTTGTAGAACCTCAGTCAAATTACGTTCAGCAAAATAAGCCTCGTATCTTTCGGGATCTTTGAGAGCCTGAATCAGAGTTTCCCTAAGGTCTTTAGACATTACTAAGGCATCATATATACTGAGTTGCGCCGGAATTTTTCTCAGATGGGATAAGACATTATAATCCACCCCGGTGGTTGAATTATTCTTTTTCTTGGGATCTTCAAGGATAATGTCATCGTTGATAATTATCTCTTTTCCCTTATCTTTGTTAGGAGCCCCTTTCTTTGGTGGAGGCGGCAATATCTTACCACTCCTAAGTTGCACTTGGTCAACTTCTTCTGGTTTAAGTTTTCTTACTGGGATATTTTCTTCAGAGTCGGCCATTGTTGCGTCCAGGGATTCATCTGTTGATTCAGAGTCACCACCCAGATTTATATGTCCCATTTGCGATGTTATATCGGGGTCTGACCCATCTTCCTCTGGAAAGTACAAATCCTCCTCTGAACTGTAATCCATTGGCAACACCATCATACAGGATTCAGAGGGTACTTCTTCAGCATATTCTTCTTTTGTCCAGGCACTTGGCGCCACTGAGATGACCCGACATACTTCTCTTGGAAGAGAATTTTCATCATCTTCTCCGGCTTCCTCAATTTTAAGCTCTGACATGAAGTTAGCGAGCTTGATGGGTCGTCTCACAGTCTGATAATATTCATCCAGTCTTTTTCTCCTTAGGCTTCTTCAGTTTGGTCTTCTTCTTGGATGATTTCTTCTTTCCAGTCTTTGAAGGACCAACTTGGTTGGAAAACTGTTTTGAGGTAGAAGGTCGTATCACCGGCAGTGCCTTCAAATCTATCATTGGCTCAATAGGAGACTTCCATTTTACACCTGAAACTCCTTCAAGTTGCTTCAACATTTTCACAGTTTTCTTAGAGACCGCAGTCTCCCACTGTTCTTCTTGAATTGGCTTCTTTTCTTTTCTTCTTTCTTCAACCAGGGGTACGGAAGAGGACGTGATCACCCGAGCTGATTCCTTTCTAGGGTGTGACAATACATTGTCAGACAATGTGATCTCTCCCTTCTGATATTTTCTTTCAAGCCAATCCTTGAAGATGTAGCAATCTTCAATAGGATGGCTGAGTACCCGATGATATGGACAATAATTTGGGTCACCAGTGTGCTTCGACTCTTCGGGTCTCTTGCATTCAGGCAGTTCTAGACCCGATTTCAACACTTGTCGAAATAATTTGGCGACACTCTCCCTTTTGAATGAATATTCTTTATTCATTTTATCTTTGAGGGATTGGAATGTTCTATCACCAGTTCCTATTGCTTGTATCGGACGTTCTCCACCACCTTGATAAGTTCGTGGCTTATCATTTCCCCCTAATATCAGCTTCGGTTGGGGGTTGGGGTTGTAGACTTGCTTAGGCTTTTCTTGATATTGCATCGGCTGTTTGCCTTTGTCTACATTGTAAACCACTTGTTTTTCTCTACCAGCTCTAGAGAAGAATGTAGAGTCGGCCTCACCCCTTCTAGCACCCGGGGCCTTAGCCTTCTTGGGCTTATCAGCGTGATTTTCTGATCTGGACAAATTCAGTTTCTCAAATTTGGCCACTCTGTCGAGCAAGTCTTGAAATGTGTTTATCGTAGCCATGCACAGGAAGGGTTGCATCTTGTCATCAATGTTGCCCATTAACAACTGTACGGCATGCTCTTCTTCTAACTGCTGTTCACATTTCATGCTCAAATTTCGCCAGCGAGTGATATATTTAGTCACTGATTCTTCTCTTTTTCTCTTATCCAGAGCGAGGTCAGCGATCGTAATTTTCTCAGTTGCACTAGCAAATCTCTTCACGAACATATTTTCTAATTCCGCGAAGGTTTTTACAGAATCATTCGGCAGTTCAGCATACCATTCGAAAGCAGTTGCTGTCAAACTGCTGACGAATTGTCGGAAGAGTAGGGCGTCATTTCCTCCTGTATTCCCACAGGTGGCTTTAAACTGTGCCAGATGCTGTCTGGGGTTATTATTACCATTGAAAGTATTGAATTTTGGTACAGAATATCCTTTTGGGTACGGTATTTGGTCATATTCAGCAGGATACGGACGACCTTTGCCCACCAACTTTTCTGCTTGATCCACGGCTATAATAGCCCTGATCCTTTCTGTGATTATTCCTTCCAACTGTGCAGCAGTTACTGGTTCGGAAGTACTTGCAATATTTTGTGGAGTGGGCTGACGGATGACATTATGAGCCTCATGACCCCCTTCAGGAGTACCTTGTACTCTCGAGACTTGAGGCATTTGGAAGTTTGGAGGATCCGGAGGAGGATTGGGCACGGCACTAACAGCTACAGTTCTCTGCATCATTTGCATCATTGCCCCCATCTGAGCCATCATCTCAGTCATCTTTTCATTTAACTGAGAGATTTCTCTATCTTTGGCTCTCATCTGTCGCCTTATATGTCTTTGCATGTCTGCAAGTGTGACATCCTCGTCAGCGAAGGGATTTTCTTCAACTTCTTCCCTTTCTTCTTCTGCTAGGGAATGGCCACCTCTGCCAGTGGTGGACCCAGCTTCACGACGACGGTGATAAACTCGCCTAATCGGGGGTTGTTGATCGTCTTCATCTTCACCCTCATCATAATAGGTTTCCTCATTAACATTGGTGTGTCTCACCATATAGACAACTTCCATGTCCAGAGTATTATTTGTCTATTGAATTTCTTCTTCTAAATTTTCATCTAGAAATTCATCAATATTTTCTTCCCCTTCGAGGTATTCTTGTATGTTTTCGTCCTCTTCAAGGAATTTCTCTTCTTCAATGTTTTCTACCCCTTCCATATTTTCTTCTTTTTCTAGTATTCGGATCTCCGAGCGGCGCCGCCACTGGATTTCCGGTTCTTGGTTAGGTATGGGGACTTCTTCAACCAGTGGACTGCGGTCGAAGTTAGTCTCTTTCTTTGGAGGGGATGGAGGGCGACGGGATCCCCTGGAGGATTCTCCAAGGTGTCTACCGTTTGGAGGAGTGTCATTATGGGTCCTTTTAGGGGCCCATTTCTGACGTTGTTCGTAGATGGGGGCGGATCTCCGGGAAGCCTCACCGGATGTCATGCCCAGATCAGTCCTCCTTTCTCTTCTTTCTTCCTTTTCATTTCTTCGAGGCTTTGGCCTCCAGACTTGTTTTCCTTTCCACTGGGACCTTTCAGCAGTGGATCCCTGAACATATGGTTCAGGTGTCACACCCCGATGTTCACCACGTGGGGTATATCTTCTTTCTCTTCTTTCCGCCACAGCAGATAGACGTTCCCTTGGCGGAGTTCTTCTGGCCTCTATTACTAAGGGCCGTTGAAACTTTTTCTTTTTAAGACCTTTTTTCTTTACAGTCTTCAGGACCCGATAGACCCGGGCTGAGAGAGTTTCAGGTTCCTTTCTCTTTGGAGGAGCTGGGACCTCCTGTCGTTGCTCCCAGAAAGACTTCTTCAGCTCACCAGTGGAGCTATTTCTTTTCACCCATTTTAAATCAGAAAACTTGTTCCGGGTAGGAACATTGGCTTCAGGCACTTGGGCTGACAGATTGGAAGGGTGAACAGGGAGTTGTTGTTGCTGAGCTCGGAGTTCAGCATTCATCTTTCTCCTTTGCCTCCTTGTTGGCCTTCCTCCAGATGAGGAGGCTTCAGCATTGTACTCTCCAGGCGCAGATAACCTGGTCGACAAAGTAGTGGTGTTGGCAGTCACCACTGAGATTCTTCCGCCAGCCACAATCCTCTTGGTGGTCAAGGACTCAGGCTGTGACAACCTCTCGAACACAGAAATCCTCCCACGAGGATTTTTGGTAGTAGGTCGTTGTGCTGGCAGATGCACACGACGGGTGACAGCTTCAGTAGAATGGGGCCTCATGGCAGGCCTTTCAGCATTCCTTCCATTCACGGGAATGGCGGTAGTCCTTGCAACGACTGCAGGAAAATCAACACTACCAAATCGGATGGTAGCTCCAGTGTTTCCGGTCTCAATAATAGCATTCGCCAGCTGAATCCTGGCTCCTTGTCCCAGTTGGACAGTCATTGGCGTGTTCTGTAGATCCATCTACATAAATGAAAGGCAAGGGTTAGTGATCAGATCTGATACATCACCCCGCACTTTCAAAATGCAGAGACTTGCACAGAACACAAAAATTAAAAAAAACCATTAGCATAAGCAAGTAACAAAAATAATTTTAAAATTATGTTGAATGCCAAATGAATTTGCTAAATGATCATCATTTTTTTTTTAGAAAATTCAAAATTTTGAATTATTAAAAGATCATTTTGAAAAACTCAAAATTTTGAGTATGATTTGATATAGCTGCTACTATAGCACTGAGATGACTAGCCAAAGATGGAAAGAGAAACCAATCCCCAGCGGAGTCGCCAGAAATCTGTGGGCTCCGAAAATTCGGCCCCGGCCTCCGCTCGCTTTTCTTTATTCGGCGAGGGAGTTTTAACGAATTAAGTTCCGGGGTAAATTTTGGAAGGCAGATGGGTTTGTAGATAAGACACTACCCAGAGATTTCGCCCTCATTTTGTGAGGACTTTATGATCTGAGTTCTGGTTTCCTATAGGCGCAAGCCCCTATAGTTAATTACCCCTCTCGATCACGAGAGAGAACTTTCGATTAAGGCTAGTCGTCAATCAGATTCGTATAGAAATACGTGTATCTGGCGTATAGTAGCAGCAATAGGTCTGGATTTGAAAACTGGATTTGGATTTGAGAATTTGGAGAGTTTGATATTTAAAATAGAAATTTCACCATCTAGCACTTAAAGCGGATGGTGGAGGAATGAATGATAGACCCGATCAAGATCCCATGGTTCCGTCGTCCCGGGCCATCGTGGTCCCTGGTCTACTTAGTCAGAGGAGGTAGTCGACCCAACCTGACAGAAGGATCCTTGTCGGCAGCCATGGGTTGCTTCGTCCAAGGGGACCTTGTAGACCGGGGTTGAATGTTTGTCTAAGGGGACAAATTTGAATTCACCTTAGCTTACAGAGGGTTTTGTGCCCTATCGATCATATCCTATTGATTCATATCTCAAGGATTTAACGCCATTAAGGAGCGTATTGGCTCTGGCCATAACCGCTATCTGTGGTGCCATTTGGCGGCAAAACCACTCGGTTCAGAGGGCCCCGGGTCATAACCGTTTACCTGCAGTGCCATTTGGCGGCGAAACTGCCGGTTAGAGGACACGTACCACGTCCTTACTGGCAAGAGATTGTTTGAGAATGGATCCTAGTGATATTTTCGACTAGGCATTTCGCTCTTTGTGAGCTGAAGTATTATTTCATATTTGTCCGCCTCGACAAACTTTTGCGGAGGGCGGATGATTTTTTTGCTTTAAGTGCGTTGATGGATTTATTTCATTTTTTAAATATATTTTGGGATTTTTTAGATTTTTGTGGAGTTTTTGGATTTTTTTGGATTTTGGGTGGAGCTTTGGATTTTGATAGGCATTTGGATATTTGGGAGACATTTGAAAATGTTTGTGAACCCCTCCGGTTGAGATAAACATTCAACACGGCCATCATCGGGGTGTTTGGGGGTTATTTCTTTTTATGGATTGAACCTTGTCAACTCTGTCGGGCTGTCGACAGAGGATTGGGTTTTGTTGGCTTTGTGCCCTTTGATAGTGAATTCTCATTGTTATAGGCCTTGAAGACCTAATATGGATGTTTTGAGACAAATATAATGGTCGCCACAACCGTATATTTGTTTGTTGGTTCGAACCTTGTCGACTCCTATTAATCCGTATAGGAGGATCGGGTTCGAGCCTGAATTCACTTGTCAACCCGCGCAGCATCCCTAGACGTCACGTGTGTACCAATAACACGCTCGCCGGGGCCCATGCGGATTTAGATTGTATTTTTCCCCTTAGTGTACCTATGTGTATACAAACTACGGTGCACGTGCGGGGGTATTTTTGGAATATTTATAAACGCCTTCTGTCTGCTTGTACGGAGGTTGCAGATCCGGTGGCGTGGCGTAGCAGCTTCTGGATAGAATTATTCGCTGCTTCGTACAGGTAGACTGTCGTGCACTATTTGTTGATTTTTGTAGGCGGATCGTAGTGCACTAACTAATCTCCCGCCTTGGTTGTAGAAGCTCGTGGGAGCTTGTAGTCTTTATGCATTATGCTGTAGTTTGGTCTTTGCAATATGACCATTACTGTTTGAGGTAGATATTCATTCTTAGACTGAAGTTGACTACAGGATACTGCATTTACTGTAGTCTTTATGCATCTACCCATCGATGGATGTTGTACATACATTCGTATTCGTAGAGGATTTGTATGTATTGCAGATCTTATTATCTCTTGCTTATAGAGGTCCAACACATTTATTTGATGTTGAATGATGGTTGACTACAAGAGCATTACAACTTTTATCAGCTCTTGCTACATAACTTGTAGGCGCTTTCATTTATCACCATTCCTCCTGTGCTTTACTAATGCTCCTTTGCATTCATAGCATTTCAGTAGTTGTTATTTTCCCGATGGACTACATTAAGCATGATTTCCACATTGCTTTTGATGGTTAGCAAGTCATCACATTCATCACGTATCTCTTGTCGAGGAATCGTTGTATCTATGTGTATGCCTGTCTTTATTATTCATAAATGATTCATCATCTATGAAGTACCACTAGTTTCGTCGCTTGTAGGTAGAATTAGCATATTTATTTTGTGTGCTAACATGTTGGATGGATTGCGCTCATCACACATTGTCAATACTTGCACCACTATGCTCACCTCCACTCATTTGTAAGCATGATTTGAGATGGATGCCTTAAGTTAAAGTGACAACTCCTTATCATTCCATTGGAGCTTTGATATCATCATTCAAATCAAGCTCAACTTGATTTTGAATCAAATGAGACTCAAAATGCAAAGTTTGAGTCAAAAGTGTTCAATCAAGTTCATTGTCCAACTCATTCAAGCTCAAATAGGTTTTCTCTTGTTCAAATCCTTGTTGCATTTGAACCCATTTCATGTTCAAATTCATCATATGCTTAATGCCATTTGATTAGAGTCCATTTAAGTCCAAGATGAGTTCTTTGCATTCGAGATCAACTCGTTTGGACCTAGCTTGAATTTTCAATTTAGTTTAAGTTCAAGTTAATGTCATTTAGTCTAAATCAAGTCCACAAGTCTGTCATTGCTTGTCCAAGTCTTTGTTCAAGTCCTCGTAGTCTTGCCAAGTTCAAATGGCAAGGTCAAATTCTATGTCCACAAGCATTTTGTTCCGGTTGAATTCGGTGTGAGTTTCTTTAAAGTCCACAAGCTAATTTGAATGTCCATTAGAAAGTTTGACTTTTTAGTTATCATTTGCATGATTATGCTTAGCTGAACTAAAGTTCAATTCCTTGTAATATTTTCAAGTGCAAAGCTTTGTTTTCATTAAAGTTCAAGTTAAACTCATTTGAGATTCAACCCAGTCCAAGTCCAAGTTCTCAAGTCTTCCATTGTCCTTTTGAGTTCAATCAAGTCCACTTGCAAGTTCTCGTAGAGTTCAAGTATGGTTTGGTATGCAAGTTCAAATAAGGATCCAAGTTCATGTTCATTTCTGTTCAAACCGGCACGAGTTCATAAGTCCCCTGTAGTTCACTTGAATTCGAGCCATTCTCTTGTTTCATTTGCATTCGAACTGATTAGATTGTTTGAGTTTGAATTAAGTCCGTTTGATGCTCCAATTAATGTCCAAGTAAAGCTCCAAATTGTCTCAAGTATGATCTTGCATTTACCCGAAATTTCGGCAGCCTTCCGGCGTCTCCCCCGTTTAGGGGAAAACTACGGAAAACTGGGCCTCCCGCCACGCTAGAGAAAAGCGTGCACGGTAGGTGCCCTCAAAAGAGGACACCGCGGCCGTAATTTCTTTTATTCCCCACCACGCCAGAGAAAGGCGTGCATGGGTTGCGGGCACCGGTTTAAATTAAGCAATTTTATATTTTGCCCCGTCTCGTTGTGGGCGTCGCACCGGGTTCCCTTCCCACCACGCTAGAGAAAAGCGTGCATGAGTTGGTTTTCCGGTCCGCCGCTAACACCGAAAATAGGGTTTTGATTACCCGTCCCGTCGCAAGCATCGCAACGAATTCCCTTCTCACCACGCTAGAGAAAAGCGTGCATGAGTTGGTCGTTCGCCGCGTTGCAAGCGCCGGGAATGGTTCTCGGAGTTTAGAGTTTAGGAGCTTATACCTTTGCAAGTGTCGTCGGCGCGGATCAGGGAAAGAGCAAGCATTTAGATTTCTTTCACTTTATTAATTATAATTACCTTTAATTAATTATGACTTATTATAATTAATTGTAAATAACCTTAATTAATTATAAATAATTATTATTAATTAATTTTAATAATAATAATATTAATTAATTAAAATTAACTCTAATTAAGATTAATCATAATTAATTAAAATTAATTACGATTAATTACTTAAAATTAATCATAATTAATTCTAATAATTATAATTAAATAAATAATTATAGTTAATTATAATTAATTAAAATAATTTTTAATTAAAATTAATTAATTAGTATTATCTATAATTAATTAGATTAATTATAATTAATCAAAAATAATCATAATTAATATAATTAATATAAATTCTAATTAAAATTAATAGTCATTAATTTTAATTAAAAGTTTTAATATCCCTCCCCCTCCTCTCTTCTCTGTTTTCACGGGATGAGGCCGAAGAAGCGCACGGAAGGGAGAACGTTACCTTCACTACACGCGAGCTCCTGTTCTTGCTTTAGGTTTTGATCGGAGAAGAAGGGAGGAAGGGGTTCGGCTAAGGTAGGTCTTCCCTTCTCTCTTTCTCTCTCTCTTTCTTTCTCTTTCTCTCTTTCTCACGGGATTCGGCCGAAGGGGTGCGAGCGGCAGCAACGGGTAGAGGAGATGGGATGGGGAGTTCGGCCTCGGGTAGGGGAGATCGGCCAGGTAGGAGCTCTCGGTCGCTCTCTCTCTCTCTCTCTCTCTCTCTCTCTCTCTCTCTCTCTCTCTCTCTCTCTCTCTCTCTCTCTCTCTCTCTCTCTCTCTCTCTCTCTCTCGGGTTGGAGTCGGCACAGGCAGAGGTGGAGTTCGGTTGGGCTTCGGGACGAAGAGGTGAGGGTCGGGGGTGCTCTGCAGGCGGAAGAAGAGAGGAGTCGGGCTGAGCAGTGACGGGAGGAGAGGAAGTAGCGATGGGAGCTTGGTCGTATGAGAGGAGTTCGGGAGCAGAGAGGGATCGGGAGAGAGTGTTGTGTGAGTGTGTCGAGATCGTATGAGAGGAGCGGTATTTAACGACGCTGAGGGAGGCTTGATCGAGGAGAAATCGCGCGTGGTCAGCTCTGCTTAGGCGCCGTCTGCAGGAGATGGGGACTGTAGCTGCGGCGGGATTTTTGCAGGATTTGCGGGATGGGCAGCCGGCTTCACAGGTAATCATTTTAAGCATTTTTTTTTTGTTCTAGCTTACAGGTCAACAAAAACATTGAGAGCAAATTATTAAATCAGTAACATCTTAAAAAAACATAATAAGTTCAATGAACATTATTTTTTAAGAGTGCTTCTGAAAAAAATGAATCTTGATCCTTTTAATTAGTGCCCATTACAAGGTCATTTTATGATATCTCATGGGAAAGCCAAAAAATTAAAGGTATAATGGAGCTGCCAATTATGGCCCCCGAGGCCGGGGGTGGGGGATCACCAATTTTTAATAATAGTTGAATTTATCATGTCCAATGCATCAACAACTTACAACAAAATATTTCAATATCCACTCCTTAACACATTCAAAGAAGTATAATCAACCAACCATGTTGCCATAAAGGTATACAAGCACTATTTGAGAGAACACTATAATTACAATCATGTTATGTAAAAGTAATGGGGAGTATTCGAAATAAGGGTCTGCAACTCGAGATCTGTAAGGCTATTGAGGAAGTCTCCCTCTTCAAAAAAGATCAAACTTACACTCCACAAATCAGAGCATCTTTTGATCTTAAGCCATGCATGAACTCACCTATATTCTACATAGTAATTCCAAACATTTTTCTTGGATTTTTGTAGAGATGCCAGGGTTAGTTAATAGCATTGCATGTCAAAAACTTGAAAATGATAGGTCAGCCGAACCAATAAACCAGAGAACACACCAAGTAGCCTCAATTTTAGCTAAGCTTATTTGCAATGATGTCAAGAAATTGTTAGAAGTTGGTTTCATCTAGGAGATGCAATACTAGGATTACATGTTAAATGTTATAGATGTTTAGATATGAGATAAAAGTGGAGGATGTTTGTAGATTTCATTAAATTTGAATTTCCATATTATGAGCTTTCAAGAAACTTTATTAAGTTATCAACAACAACAACAACATCAAGCATTTGTCTCACTACATGGGGTCGGCTATATTAATCCTTTTTCGCCATTGTGTCCTGTTAAAAGTCAAATTCTTATTTAAATCTAATAAAGAAATATCATTTCTAATATTTTCTAACCAAGTATTTTTTGATCTACCTCTACCTTTCTTAACATAAGTCAAGTTTAATACCTCAACTTTCCTAATTGGGTCATCGGAAGGCCTCCGTTTAATATGACCAAACCATCTAAGGCAACTCTCTCTAATCTTATCTTACACTGGAGCTACTCCAACCTTTTAATGTATATGCTCATTTCGTATCATATCTCTAAGGGTAAAGTCACTCATCCACCTAAGCATCCTCATCTCTGCAACACTTAACTTAGGGGTTTAGGGTTTAGGGTTTAGGGTTTAGTATTATGCTTCTCTTTTAATGGCCAACATTAGGCATCATAAAGCATTGCAGGTCTCACCACCATCTTATAGAATTTTCCCTTAAGTTTGAGGGGGACTTTTCTATCGCACAACAAGCCCGATGCATTCCTCCACTTCAACCATTCAACTTGAATTATGCTGATAATATCCCCATCTATTTCACCATCACTCTAAACAATAGATCCAAAATATCTAAAATATGTACTCTTGTTGCGGGCTAGAATATACGCAGCGATAGAATTTTAATTGTACGTCTTAGCTTTATACAGATATCCAGCTCACAAACAGAGAACACAAGATTTTTTTACGTGGAAAATCCTTGAAAGGGGAAAAACCATGGGGCCTAGCCCAGTTGAAAATGATTCCACTAGAACTTGTGTCGGTTACAATTGGCTGACTCGCCTCTGAGGGCGATCAGATTACAAGTAATAATTGTACGATAGAAATCCGGGTGTCAGGTGATGGTCTGACAGAGCTTCGGGCCTCAGAAGATGGTCTGACAGAAATCCGGGCCTTAGGTAATGATATGACGAAGACGAGGGCCTCGGGTGGAGGTTTCACAAAGGTGAAGGCCTCTGACGGCGGTCTGGCAAAAGTGAGGGCCTCAAGTGGTGGTCCGACAGAGCGCAGGGCATCAGGTGGTGGTCAGGCGGAGCAACGGCGTTAGACGGTGGTCCTGCGGAGCACAGGGCATCAAGTGGTGGTCCGGCAGAGCAACGGCATTAGGCGGTGGTCCGGCGGAGCACAGGACGTCAAGTGGTGGTCCAGCGAAGCCACAGCGTTAGGTGATGGTCCGGTAGAGCACAGGGCGTCAGGTGGTGGTCCGGCAGAGCAACGGCGTTAGGCAGTGGTCTGGAAGAGCACAGGGCGTCCAGTGGTGGTACGGCAGAAGTACGGCGTTGGTGGAGCAGTGGTGGTTCGACAGAACTCCTACGGTGGTCCGGCGAAACTCCGGCGGTGGTCGAGGAGGCTAGGAAACAAGAGCGATCTCCGATATCTCTCTTTTTTCCTTAGGCTTAGGGGTTCTTTTTCAAGAGGAGAGGGAGCTCTATTTATAGATTTTGGGAATGGCATGGCCCGTAAATAGGTGGAGGATCAAGGGCAAGTTATGAGTGGTTGGATGGACGACCGATGTTGAATCCCTTGATCTGAACCGTTTGATGGACATTTGAATGCCTTAGTGATGTCGGAATTCAGAGATCTTAGGCTCGTTAGATTCGTCTCGTCGAGCCGCTCGATTTGACTATAAGCTTGTTATGTTTGGAAACCGTTTGGTAATCCAAATTGTGGTTTGAACCTTCCAACAGCGCTTCGGGTCCTTGATTTGGACCCATTAGGGCTCAGATTGGGTCGAATTTGGTGTCGTTGGGTTCGTATTTCCGAGACACTTAGTTCTACTGTAAGTTTGATGAAATCGGAGATCGGATGCTCCTAATTTTAATTTCAGAAGTTTCCAACTTGATTTTTCCTTAAGATTCGTGTCCGATCAAGATAATTTTTGGATGATGTATCAACTCTTATTAATGACTTGATTGCCCAAAGTCACAATCCTCTCACTAAGTCTATTGCTACTAAAATTATACTCAATATATTCAGTTTTAGATCCACTCAAGAGAAAACCTTTAGACTTTAAGGTTGACCTCCATAATTCAAGTTTACCTTCAACTCCCTCTCTAGGTTTGGATATGGATTCAAAATTAAAATTTGGAAATGACTTAGAAGAATTAATACAAAAGATACCTCTTGAAGAAAGAGTTTTTATTGGAGGAGATTTACGTGGACATGTTAGTGGAGAGGTAGATGATTTTAAAAGCATTCATGGTGGCCACGAGTTTGGAATGACAAATGAAGGTGTTAAGACCATATTAGATTTTTTTTAGCTTAGTCGTGGGTTGAAGAAGCTCCAGGGTTGTTGAGTTCAGCTTTTCGTAGAGGCTTCAATGGCTTCAAGAAGATGCAAGCTTGGTACAGAGAAGAGCAGGAAATTTGGATGGATTAGGTTGAGAGGCAGTCGAGTGGAGTTTCAACAGAGACAAAGGGATTGGGGCTTTCGCGTGCATGGAGGTCAAATAGCAGGGAGGACCGAACGAGAGCTTCAAGTTCTCGTTTTAACGATGCGAAGAGGGCAAATCTTCGCACACAAGCGACAAGACCATTCGGCGCCGTTGCAAAGGAATGATTACTGTAGCGGGATATTAGCAGGGATACGGGATGGGTCTTCGGCTACAGGTAATCATTTTAAGCTTTTTTTTTTTTTTTTTTGGATTATCTGATAGAGGTCAACAAATAAATTCCAATCAATGTGCTAGCACACCAAAGTTGAATTCAATTTTTCAAAAGCTTTGATTCCATTGTACTTTTAATTTTCTTCACAGAGATAAGAGAAATAGAGAACAGATGTACGCTCAATGTGGCATGTGCTGAGTTGATCAAGTCATGTTACCCTTAAGAACAAAGGTCAACAAGCTGTCTGGGTCTAGCATTTAAACCAACTCACATCAAAGATAAAATCGCTGGAAGAAAAGGCATACTCACTAATGAACTCCGCAATTGAAGTCAACAAGTCTCATAAGATTATTTTCTTAATCCGAATAAACTTGCCAAGCATTCACCGCAAATGTTGTCAATGGATCTCACTATGGAACTAGCCAAAGAGTTCAGTAAAGAAAGCTCAAGCTCTTCCACAGAAGATCTTATCCTCACACCATTAGGACTTGTCAAGAATTACCAAACTATTTAGAAATTATATTGAAAGATTAGGACATTTTTTTCAACAACTAGTCCTATGTTTTACTATATACTTTTACTTATATTGCTTAAATGTAATCATTCAAATAGCAATAAACATCGATCTAAACTGATAAGTAGGGTCAAATGATAAATATGATACATTTTAATTGGCTCAAATCATGCCAGCTTGTGCTTTAATACAACAATATAATAAAGATTATCAAAGCTTCTGTCTTTAGTTTTCTCTCTCAATCTCTCTTCTTTCTCTCATGGCCTTGATCTATACATAATAGTAAGTTTCCAATGTCATTCAATGATAATTTTGGATAAAAAAAACATGCCTAGCATCTAAAATTTTAACATCGGTGACATTTTGCAAGTGCACAGGTTCACTTAGGCTAATGCTCATAACTTTATACCCTAACAAGTCTTCCAATCCTGGCTACAACATGAAGTGGCAAATCATTCATGCTAAGAAAAGAAATACGAAAGTAAAGATTACAAATAGTGGACTAAAGCTTGCATTTTTAAAAAATTTCAAAAAAAAAAAAATGGAATAAATGATCCTGAATACAAATCTAGCACCACAGCAAACCTTGGAAGGACTCTGATTGAAATAAAGTGCCTGGAGTTGTTCTTTATCAAGCATGAGCCCAGTTGGAGGTTTGTCTTTTCCATTAGCGTACAACAGAAGTTGAGACTCTTGCATGAAAATGTCAGCAGACGCTAACTAAAATTCAAGGAAACTGCAGTAAGTATTTGTTAAATAATTGTTTCAAATATAAAATGAGACCTCAAGCTGTCCAAATTTTACTATTTTATCAGAGTTTGACCACTACCCTTCCATCAATAAAATTAGCAAATTGTCCAGTGCTTTTGCGTAAGAAATCTTAATGTAAAATTGGGCCTAAAAGCACATAGAAGGATAACACTGAAACTTAAACTAAGTATAACAACAAAAAAAGTTTTTATCCAACTACATGTGATCGACTATATGAATCCATTTTTCTTCTAAACCCTAAACTTAAACTAAATGAAGATAAGACAAAATTAAAAATGTCAAATCTCAAGTATTTTTTAAATATATTTACATCGCAAATAGTTTCAACAACAACAACAACAATAACAAGTCTTTATTCCACAACGTGGGAACGGCTACATGAATCATTTTTCTCTATTGTGCCTTGTTTAGACTCAAATTCTTATTTAAATCTAATAAAGAAAGGCCATTTCTAATAACTTGAGAAAAAAAAACTGATTGTAATATAATACACTTACATAAATCTATGTGGTTGTGATATAATAGGCATAGATAAGTAAAACTAAAAATCATAAGATAAATAGAGATTTTAGAACAGCTTTTTGAAAATCGTATGTACTTATTATTTATCGTAAAATTAGCAATTCCATCAGATTATTATAAAATGATGAACTTCAAAACAAAGAATACATAGTATAATACATAAATTAACTTCATTTGAATTTACTCCAAATCACACATTGTTTTGAGGTGACAATATAGAATTTTCTTAGCAAGAAAATTATTTTATCAAGCAACTAGAGTATTAAATTTAATAAAAATAACAAAATGTAGGTGATGCATGTGAAATCAATCTAGAACCACTGGCTAATTTGATTGTGTCACATGTCAATTTCTTGTTTTGTTACATGTCATTTTGATTGTGTCACATGTCAGTTTGGAATATAATGAAAAAAGTCTACTCAAAATTGCTCAAAAATGCAAAAGGACTTCATTAGATTTTGTCATTTGAAAAATGATAAAAAATAGAACAAGTTTGATGACAGGTTACATTAAATGTTCAACTAGTTTCGTTGGGGAAAAGATTTTGAAGTTGTTACTAAGGTCCTGATCTAGAATTCTGGCCAACATCAAATTCATTCCTTGACACTCAGCACACAAAAAAATAATAAGTTACATTATATCTGATTCGTTAAGTAGTCAAGCTATAAATCATATCTATATGGTCAGACACCTTCTCTTAAGTAGTCAAGCTATAAATCATATGTTCTTAATTAAAAAAAAAAAAAAATCATATCTATCTTGCATATGCATTGAGAGCAGGTTTCATTGTTTTAAAAGCACGTAGGTGGGTTAATTGACAATCTTTTCCAGGAAGGAAGGTAAGTTCATGTTGGCTCCAGAAAAATGGCATGTCAGCATGAATCCTGCTTTGCAGATATATGATTCCATTATCCCTAAGGTAGATTGTAATTAACCAGATTTCCCCTAACACGTGACGTGCTCACTATGTGATATGGACACAGGCCTGCTTGGCTACGAAGGTTGGCATCGCGTATGGGTTGCACGACTGTGGAGAGGCGGGCCGAGCAAGGATTTCACAAAAGCAATGGCGAGCGGGAGACGAGAGCGGAGGCAAACCAAATAAGAGTGGGGCCGAACAATTGAAATGAGCATAGTTCCTTTTTTTGTGTTAGTTTCTTCGTTTCTTTATATAAATGAATGGTTGTGTCCTTTGCGAAACGAGACATTCATTTGAATTACTTTTTGCTCTCTCTCTCTCTCTATCTATTTTCTAATATTTATTAAGTCAACAGCCTAGAGTCGGGCTAGCTCAACTCCAGGTAGGGTTCTGAGTTCGCAAGTCTCTTGTATTTCACTAGATATAGGTCGAAGTTACTACCTACTAGCAGTTCTCACCTTAAATCTAGGGTCTGAGATTGATGTTCTTTTCAGTTACATCGTAATCTCTCACCTTTCTAGGCATTTCCTCCACCCCACATTGTCGAATATAGGTTTTAACCCTCTAAATCAAATTGATCAACTTTAAATTCAATCTAATTTAAAAAAAGTAAAGTTTAACATAAGATAGTTTGAGTACCTCTGAGTTTCTCGATATCAAGTGTTTCTACCTTCTTCCTTTGGCTTTCATTTCCAAAAATTGATTCTAAGTTGATTCAATCCTCATTGAAATTCCCCAAAGACAAAATCTTTGATAATTTTTTTTTAAATAAATAATTTAAAATTGTTAACCAATGTTTTGATGAAATGACGTAAACTACTATTTTAATCAAATTTTTTTCTATCAACATACATCAATCAATAAATGAAATAAAAAATACATACTCAATGACTCTACACACTACCTTAGAGACGACTCACACTTAAGCAGGTGGGCGCGAGAATTGCCTTCCTTAAACCTAACTTGCCAACCTCTATGCAAGTTCAATAGTGTCAAGTGCATTTAGGCTAGTAAGGGTAGACAGGCCTGTTCACGAGTCTTTAACAGAATGAATTGAGGCTAGGTGCCTCCCTGAAATAACAAACAACCTATCCTGGAACCCTATGTTTCCTCGCTGAGAAAGAGAGGCGAGGGAGGTTGAATTGCGAGGTAGATGAACTCCATAGTCGATTAGCAATGACAGGGCAAACTGGGAGTCTTCTGAGTGGTCACCTTCCTTGTAGTTGAAGTGTCGAATGAGATTAATGATATTTGGCCATGGTAGATGGCGAGCAACGTTAAGGACGAATTCTTCATATAGGGCCAGTGGTGAGCCAGGTGATCTACGAGGATCCCTGATCATTTATGTGGGAGGTGACTAGCTCCCAATTGAGTCCCTTACAGAGCTAAACCTCATAGCCTTGGGATGAATTTTATAGGGGCTCATAAGGTGCAAGCTCTTGTATTGTGACCCGCTGCTACCTGTTAGATACTTTTTTTTTTACTTTTTTTATTTCTCTTTCATCTCAAAAAATACTACCTGTTAGATACTTAAAAAAAAGGCAAATGTGAATATACACAATAGATTTAACTAATTTAATAATTATATTTTATAACAAATGATTTTCAAAAAATATATATATATATATATACAATTATTAATTCAAAACAAAAAATAAAAATAAAGAGGAATAAATAAATAAATGTTGTTATGAATTAAAGACTCGTCTTACAATTATTAGATTATTCTAATAAATAAAATATGACCATTAAAATAATATTAACTTTAAAACATGATTATTTTATGAGTTTTAATTTTTACTTATCTGACTATAGTATAATGCAATTAATTTTCCAAACAATTTATAATATAAATACATTTCCAAAAAAGTTGAGAATTGACAGGACTTTTTTATCATTTTTTTTATTTACTTCATTTACAGATTGCAATTCTTCTCAATTTTTTAAAATTTTATTATAAGATATTCTCTCAAACTCTTTATATGGTAATCAAATTACATACGATCATAACCATTTAAATAAAAACCTATATTTTACAAAGGAAAACTAGTAAGTTTGACAAGCTAAGGAACATTTTGGTCTAGTTGCCTTTCACTGTTGTTCTTTCTGCTTTGGTTGATACTACTACCAACGCTACTAAATTGATTAGGACTCATCTATTATGATTATAATGGCAAGTGAAACAAATTTCACTGTTACCCTAACTTATGGTAAAACTGCCATCACCACTGTTTTTTGTTGTTATTGTTGGAGAAAAGATTTCGGTCTCATGATTTATTACCTTTGACCAAGAAAAAAAAAAGAGGTTATTTCAGTTTTGATCATTTGGCCGCCATATAACAAGCAACTTCAGGGGAGAAAGACGTTAGTCTGCCTAGTTTATCTATATGGTCAAAATGATCAGCTCAAAATAATGAATTGTCACTTACTTCCTCTGCAAACACATCAAAAGGTCTTTGCCCATCCAAAATCATTGTCGCACCAAGGAAAATTGCTTTTGTGATCTTCTTTGGGAAACATTCAAGAGCATAAGATACACTTGCACCTCCACAGCTATGACCTACCAAAATAACCTGCCATGCAATATCGTTTTGTTATGGAAACATGTAGGAGGATAGATCCTTATATAACACTATTAGCTAGCTTGAAGGATATTTATCAAGAAAATGATTTAACCTTTTCATCCTCACGTAGGTTATGCAAGTAGTCAAGAAGAGGTTTTGTATAATCGGCTAAAGTCATAATACTGTTAACATCAGTGTGGTCGATACCAGAGCCAGTCAGATCCAGAGCAACAGGATGAAGTCCAGCGTCCTCAACCAGAGGTAAAATCTTATACCAACACCAGGCTCCAAACCCTTCCCCGTGAACCAGAATAATCTTCTTCGTTTCAAGATTGTCAAGAACAATGGGAACCTGTCAGTGGAGAAATATGAATTGATTTTCCATCACAGTGGAAACCATAATGTAAGAGAAGTAGAAAATGGAGAATGTTTTGTTTTTGTAGTTTACAAACTAAGAAATATTGTTAGCTGTATATATAAAGTGGAAGACAGAGTATATTGCAGCGGCTAGAAGTAAAAAGCAATAGGTTTCCTTCATGCAAAACTGTAATGTACTTTACACTAATTACACAAGAACTACTGATTAACTAAATGACTAAGGAAAGGCAAGCAGCATTTATTTAGAGTTGGATTGGGAGCAATAGTTAATTTCCCAACATTGTTAGTTGATACGTGAACTTCTTTCTCTGCTCTAAGCAATAGGTTTGAGCCAAAGAAATTTGTAGGAGACATAGCTCGCAAGTGTCTTTACATGTGTTATATTACTATAAATAGTGAATAAAATCAAGCAAATACTAATCAAACAATATAATAGATAGTTTTTGCCGCTCACCAAAAAAATCTCTTATGAGCCTAGGGACTTCGAGGCACCCTTTTTTGGTGGCATTTAATTAGGGCATCTCCAATCGAAAAACTCATTTTTCACTCCAAAATTTAGTAACACTCCAAAATACAATAACTCGTCTTCAATCAAACTCCATTTCATAACAAATAAAAAGAATATTTTGGGTATACTCTTTCTCAATTTTTTTTTTTTTTATGTTTACCAATTCTTCAAATTAGATCTTCTTATAACTTTTTTTAACAAAAATAAATTTAACTCATAAAATTAAAAATTTATATATTAATGTTGTACTTTAATTATGCTATTGCAATTTAAATTATTTAAATTGAATAACCAAATTTATAATAATGAAGAACCTACACTTAAAAAAAAAAAGTGTTTCGAGCTAGATTTCATCTTAATAATGAAGAACCCATATTTTGAAATAAATATATTAACCTAATTTTATGAATTTAAAAAAAAAATGGTGAACAGTGCGATGCCCACCTCACAAAAATGTTATGGCGTTTCGCGTTCGATTGGAGCTGGCGGCGAACGGCAGACGCATGTAACGCGCTCAATTGGAGATGGCCTTAGTATATATTCATACATTTTCATGTAGGTGATCGACAGTCACCTAACAGGTATTAGTCAAGGAACATTGACAAAGCGGTCACACCACCCAAAAAGGAACTCACCCAAGAAAAATATTACCCTCAAGCTGGCTGGTTAGCCCCAACTCATGAATTCATGGACACTCTCCCTAGAAGGATCATCGTATGAAGACTCATCTCGACATATTAGGCTAAGGCATAATCGTCCTATGAAAATCTCATAAGAGGACACATACAAACAACCTTGAGCTTTCGAGGTAGTTCACATCAGCAAGGATCACTTGCCCACAATAGCTAAATACAATCAAGCCACCTACCTATCACTGATATCCCAGATCAAGTTATAGGAAGTGTAACCTCAAAAGCCCTTACTCGTAGATTCCAAGGTTGAGTCATTTCAAGATTAGTAGTCATTTCCACTCTAAGGAAGCTCGCCCTTAAGCCTGAAGGTCTATATAGCACCTCTATGAACTATCCCGCATATCCAAAGGACCCACCATCATAGACTCGTCCCACATACTAGATCCTCGTAACTCGAACTAGGTACCTAGCTCCGAAGACTCTCCCACATAACACACCTCATAGCACAGAGCCATACCAGAGGCATGGATCCATATGAAAACTTGCCCATTAAGCCACGTATATATGACAATATTTTTATTCTTTCTAGGTGTAGCATTCCCCATACCACTGAGGGGTCATTTGACTCAACAGTCCATCATAGGAGATAGAATGATCGAGCGCTGACATCAACACCAGTACTTAATCCCACTCACATGGTGACAAGTGATGAAGAATACAACCCACCAACCAAGCGTGTTAGAAGAGACAAACCTAAACTAGCCAATGCTTGAAGTTAAAATCCTAGAACCTACAATCGCTCAAGTTACCCAAACCCAAGGGCTAACAGATAGACCTTTTCTCCATTTAGTCAGGTTGCAACAATAGAGAATACTCGCTAAGCTATTGGTACTGGCCAACAACCATGTGAATGCTAAAGAGTACAACAGGATGGTTAAATCCTCCTCAGCCACTTGCCCATATGAACTACCCCCCAGGAGGGAGTAATAATGAGGGAGAGAAAGAGAAAGAACCTGACCCATGGATAGGAGGGACATATGACCCCATTTGTTGCAAGTCCATAATTGCACTAAACATCCAAGGTTACCCCTGCAACTTAGGTCAATGATGATTGCAAGACCATCCACTTCCACTCACATCACTCACACATACCCTTAAGAGTTTACACACCATCCTCCAACCTATCCAACCTACACTCCATTGAGAGTGTCTATGGTTGAGTTAGTTGAGGTCGTCCAAAATAAAGAACTCTTTAAGTGCTAAGTGGCCATGAAGGCGAATGCATACACCCTAGACCCTATGGTACTGTGTCTTCCACAGGACATGAAACAGAGAAGTTTCAACACCTATAATGTCTAGTAGAAGAACTCATCAAGATAAGAAAGTTAAAGAAGTTCATACTCACTGATCCTAGTCAATGCCCAAGAAAAGCAGCCATGGAGAGAGGTTAAGTTAGTGGTCTTCAATGCCAAGAACTTCTTTGGCCATCAAGTTAGTGGCCTCCGTCGCCACCCTAGAATCAATCATAACTTTCTTTGCAGGGGGAAGGTAATGAGTTTAGGGGCCTCCAAAGCGAATTGGACAATGTTATGTTATTACTTATTATACTTCATAGTTGTTCATCATTCTTTCACATGTGAAGTCTAACTGATTTCAAAAGTAGAAAATGGGCATCATGCAGACATCAGAATACTTGCTTCAATATAGTTTAATAAGAAATAAAAATCTACAATGTTATGTTATTACTTATTATACTTCATAGTTCATCATTCTTTCAAATATCCGTCAAGTCTAACTCTTGTCAAAAGTAGAAAATGGGCTTCATGCAGACATCAGAATACTGGCTTCAATATAATTTAATAAGAAATAAAGTAGCTTTCTTAAGGAATCAGGAATACAGTCCAAAAAAATGGGGTGACCGGCATATCTGCTAAGTTCGACATTCTGACCAAACACAATTTCAATCCACTGGCAACCACAAAGTGCAGAGTTCCAAATAAGAAGCATGGCCTCGAAGCAAACGAGACAAGTTTACCTTTTTACTACGCATCATGATGCAAATATAAAGTTTACACGATGATTGATGGGATATTATTTGCAAGTAAAATAAACAACCATGCCAATAATCAATAATCACGGAAATCGAACCTACCGGCTTTCTAAAGGAAGAAGATGGTGTCTGCTTGCGGGAGCTGGTGGAACCTATTCGTCTCGACATCGAACCATCAAACCTCTGAGAGAGCTGATGCTGTTGGATTGCCATAGCAAGCGCCTGACGGTGCAATAAATCCTCTTCTGTTATAATTTTTCTCCGAGGCCGGGAGTTGCTTTGGCAACGAGATTCAATGCCCCCTCTAGATTCCGTCCTAGGAATGCAACCCAGCCCGTTGCCCATCCACCCAAGTATAAAATCTCCCTCTAACACTTCGGATATTGAGTAGACAGAAAATCTGAAGAACACCAATTCACGAATTTTAGGGATGAATCTCACATAACCAATTGTCCGTAAACCGCAAACAAAGCAGACTCACAAGTTTTCCGACCAATTTTTTTTAAGAAATCTACATAATCGGAACTTCTGGACAGGGAGCAGAAAATCAACCTGGAGAACAAACACGGAGCTAGCTCAGCCTTATTGTCTCGTGAAACTCGGAAGTGGACAAACGGAACTACCGATCATACGAACCAGGAGCTCTAGCGTTTGCGAAGACTTTGTCATTCTCTGCTTTTATTTATTTGTTTTTTTTTTCCTTAATTAAACTTCATCTACTTTCGTCCTTCTAAAATAGAAATCAAAACAAATAGGTTGGAGTTAGTTGGATTCTGAATGAATGAATTGTGGTTTGTCTTTTCTATTAATATAGGCATGATGTGGAGAGATTAGGGCATTAAAATTATTTATATTATACTATGTAAATAAAAAGGCCAAACAACATATTAATATATTAATTTTAGGGATCTTAATATATTAATTTCTAACAAATTCAACTCTCCTGAATTAATTATATTATATTATATTATAGAAGAATAGTCTTGTCCATTTTAGATATGCTTAATAAAAAATGAAATTGAATTTTTTAAAAATATATATATATATAATGAAAAAAATATAATGGTCAAAATTAGTTGGTGTTAAAATCCATGACTTTTCATTTTGATGAATTTATATAATAAACATATGCACATCAAAAAGATAAAGATCAATTACTTAGTTTTTTTGGATTATGTATTAGAATATGTTCATCATCAAAATTGGAAGATTGTGAATCAAAGGTCATATATAGTGAAATCTTGTTGGATCTACGAGAGGAAAAGAGCTAAGATTGGAGGCATAAGATCGAATTAGTTAAGCCTAAATAAAGCTCGGGAGATTTATCAAAGAAATTGTTACAATAAGAATCTATATGAATCAACATAGTTAGAGTATATGAATTTCTATGTGAGAGATTGTGTGTGTTAGATAATTCTATTATTTTTCATCATGTGTTCGTGATGCTTTTTTTTATTTATCCGTGAGTGCTAAGATTGATTCCATAGAGGGGCAATGTCTAATTTGAGAGTAGTAAATGACCATCGTAAATTGTCCACTATGATTCAAAATAGTATTGTTTGATTAGTTCAAATCAAAGTTCGGATCATACAAAATGAACTAAGGCTCCTCCAAAGAGTGTTTGGGTGAATTGTACTTTACGATACACGATAACCTTAGTATGATCTATAATTAATTCAGATCTGATTTGATTGCTTAATTACCTAACTTAAATTAGGCAATATTATAAAAAATCATTCATTTCGAACATGTTTGTATAATATGAACAATTCAATTTTTTAAATTTAAATTTACCTATTTGAAGTAAGTTGGATTTGATGGAGGGGTCTTTGATAATAGTTGATCATCCTGTACGAGTGATATTTATACAATACAATTAATCATAAATCAAATTTATTTTTTTATTTAAATTAAATACTTTAGTTAATTTTAATTTTAATTGATCATACAATACAATCTAGATCATATAATATAATCTGGATCATACATTATGATTAATAAAAAAAATTAAAATGTTTATTTTTCACTAACTCTTATGTGCATGTGCATGATTGCTAAGCTAACATATACTTTTTTACATGCATTAACATAAGGAAAAAATAAAATTATACACTTTTAACAAGATTAAACAATACAAAACTTTCTTAAGCTCTGATTCTCTAATGATACTTTATGTATGTTGAACCTATAATATTTGTAAAGCACACAAAAAAATATGTAGTTTATAAAGCAGGAGAAACTAAGGATGTGCTCTTGATGCTATTTGGAAGTTTTTTTTTTTTTTTTTTTTTTTTGGGTATAACTATTTGTTTTGAGATTTTATATGTGACTGAAAACACTTAAAATATAAAAACAACAAACAAGGTATAGAATTAGGGCTGAATTATCTTTCAGGAATTTAACTAGTGCAACCCAAAGTAAATTTAATGTTATTAAAGTATGAAATGTGGACTAATGATCTAAAGATTTTTGTAGGATTTTATAGAGCTTGGTTTGGTCAAATAATAAGAGGAATATAATTGATCCAATAGTGATAGTATCCTTAGACTTGGAATTAAAGAGAGATAATTATACTTTAATTTTTTTAAAGTTGGATTATACACACTAGAATAAAATCATAGAAACTTGAAGTAAAATAACATGCATGAAATTAAAAACCTTCCCAAAGGACTCACCTAAGGGCTTTCGGATCCCATTAAATTGGAAGTGTAGAGGAGGTCACCCCCAATACAGGGCAAACCAAGGGTTCTCGCACGCTACTTGACTCTCCACTCGCCTAGACCAATTTAAAAAATTTTAATTAATAAACAATTTTATATATAGCAAAATTTAATTAATAAACCTCAAAGTGTTCCTACAGAGCCTATTTCAAATGTGTTTGATACATTTTAAAGAATGCTTTAAATTTGTTTATTAATTAAATTTGTTCCTACAAAGCCTATTTTAAATATATTTGATACATTTTAAAGAATGACTTAAATTTGTTTATTCAAATGCATTAAACTTTCTTATTTCAAATGGGTTTGATACATTTTAAAAAATGCTTTAAATTTGTTTGTGTCCTAAGAAATGATAGTATCACCATGATGTTAAAAAAAACCTCAAAGTGTTCCTATAGATTTTTAGGATTTTACAATTATAGATTTTCATTAAAAAAGTTATATAGTTCAAATTTTGCTATATATAAAATGGTTTCTTAATTAAATTTTACAACCAAACCTAGTGGGCCCTACAAAGGACTCTCCTAAGGGCTTTTAGATCCCATTAAATTAGAAGTGTAGACGAAGTCACCCCCGATAGGGGGCAAACCAAGGGTTCTCACAGGTTGCACGACTCGTCACTTGCCTAGACCAATTATCCAACGAAACTACACATCAACATCCATGATGGAGAGTCATTATTTGCATTCGACATCTGAGCTTCAGGAAAATACCTACTAAAGGGGCTCTAAGCTTGTCGTATAGAGATAATGTAACTACGAAGCTTACCTTCTCCGTAATACCAGCTCACTTGCCTTCTTTTCTTAGGTTATCTAAGACTCCAACAATGATCATCAACAACTTCGGATAATCCACTAGACACATGCCCCACCAACTTGGTTCTTTCTTAATACACACCCGACACTACTCAACTCACCAACGCATACTCAACACTACTAAACTCGTCATGAG
Organism: Dendrobium huoshanense; assembly: GCA_016618105.1. NCBI lineage: Eukaryota > Viridiplantae > Streptophyta > Magnoliopsida > Asparagales > Orchidaceae > Dendrobium > Dendrobium huoshanense. Next base: position 66,500,433 of record CM028358.1, on the reverse strand, counting down.
GTAGATAGTCACATTCATACAAAGCTATTTTCCTTCAAGCCAGTTAAAAAGGTGGCACATGTCTAAGGTAGTCCGTATTGAGAATCTATAAAATATTATATTATCTATTTCTTTACGGATGTAGTATTTCTTTAAACCCTCATATCCCTATAAATAATAAGCATATAGCCCAATTTATGATCTTTTTGATATCTAGAGCACTAGTATTGTAGATTTTCGATAGTGCATTCTTCTCTCCATTCTCTCAAAATTTCCCAAGTAATTTTCTCAAAATTATCCCATAAGTAGAATGAGTATCATCCACTTATAGGTTTGAATTCACATAACCCAAGATAATCACTAGCACAATTTTCCTTGTTTGATGTCGACCTCAAAAATATGTGATGTGAGACCACCAAATAGAAAGTCACCACCTGAATAATGGTTACTCTCTTAAGCTTCGCCTGACTTAGATACCTTCATCAAACCATAAAAATGATGTCATAAATTAAATTTCGAAGTTCCATTCTTAAGACTTCATTTTTAATGATGACTGAGGTCAAAAGACATCCAACATTCCCAATTAGAATTTTAAAGATATTAAATTAAGATTTCATTTGAGACAATTTTCTTATTGTTTTATTTTTAAGAATGCAATCACAATTTATATTTGACCACAATTTTCAACTGTTTTTGCAACAAAATTATTTTTTATAACAGCTTTCAAAAAACTATATTCTCCATAATAATTTTACAATCAATATTATAAAACACCACAATAGTCTTAAAGAATCCTAAAATGAAAAGAAAAAACAAAACTTTAAATAATAACAAGCCAATCCTCTTAACGCAGCTAAAAGCAGCACAACTACTGTTGCAGATCACTAAATTCAAGAACGGGCTCTATTATGCCAGTGGTAAGTGCACTGGTGCTAGATATAATATTGAATCCATTTGATTGTTCAAAAAAAAAAAAAAATAAACATTTTATCTATAACTATCTTTTGCTGCGCATTTGCAAATACTTAACAAAAAAGGCAACAAATATGCATTCATAATTGCCCTTTTGCTGAGTCAAAAGCACAGCAAAAGGACAGCTAAAACGCAGCAAATATCATACTAATTGAAAAATAATGCCCTTTTGCAGATCATCATTGGCTAAATGAATGCAAATTCTAAATATTCACAACCCATATAATAGACATTACTAAACTAGAAAAAAATTGCCTGACATACAAAGAAAAAGGAAAAATTGTAACACATTTTATTCACGCATTAGCAATGTTATATACGCACAAAAGTAAAAATGAACTTCCGAAAGCATTGCACACAGGCAAGACATCATTCATGTTCAAAGCATAAATGCAGTTTTAAGAGTTGAAATTATTGCATATAGCATAATGTAAGACCCATGCAGCTTCTAAATGACACTAAGGAAATCTATTCTTCTGGAACAACGACGCTGATCTCACCCTTGTCGAGCATGTCATAAAAGGCTCTAGTTTTTCGCTGCTCATTCCAGTGGTGCATCTTCCACAGCCCACCTGCCAAAAGCCCTAGAGTTATCCCAATGCATATCTCCTTAACAACACTGGGGCCCTTGAGAGTAGCATGAGCAATCTTGTGCGCAGCCATCCTTCTCTTTCTTAAGTACCACAAAGACACCTAAATGATAAACTGAAGTAGAAAAATTGGGGGTGAAAAACATTCAGAAAGAAGTCAAACTTTCCACATAAAAATATGAAGTTCAAATGAAAATGCAAGACTAAGGTTTCGTTTGGGACTGTTTTATTCCTGCTTCTTAAAGCAGCTTTCAAGAACAAAAATTAAAACTTTTGTACTAGAAAGCTGTTTTAAATAGTAAGAAAGCCATCCCAACAGAAATCTAAAACTCCCACATAGGCATAACCGGTGGTTAAAAGCAAGTGGCAGCAATACATTACTACCACTTTCTATTGCCAACAAAATTTCATCAACATCCGAGATATGGAGGCAAACTGCCAACCTCTAAATCAAATGGTTAAGAATTTAAAAAAAAATCAAAACATATCTTATGGTAGATGATAATCAATCAGAATAAGATTGGGATATTTAATAGATTTAAGTATAAAATTACTGCCGTGAATAGAATTATTGATGGTGTTTTAAATCAAAAACATACTATGCTCCTCAAATTAGAATATAAAATTTTTTTAAAAACCTAATTCAGAAAAAACTAAATGTATCATTACAATGTACAAAAAGAGAATAATAAAATTGATGGTGATTCAAATGGATATTCATAATAGTAATATGAGTTTAGGAATATCAATTGGACTAGTCTAGCCCAGACCCTGATGAGGTCGGGGACCTGAAGCCCAAAAACAAAATAGGAGAGATCAGCTCCTTTAAAGATAAGGATTTTTTAATGATCAAGGAATTTAACCATAAGCAACGAGAAAATAAAGAACCTTATTGCGATCTATTTGGGATAATTTTTTCACTTCTTTATTTTTAATAATGCTCGAATACTTTTATAGGGTTACTTTTATTTTTTGTTACTTTTTAAGGTTTCGTTTGGGATGACTTTCTTACTGCTTCTTAAAATAACTTCCTAGTACAAAAAATAAAAATTTTATACTAAAAACTACTTTAAGAAGCAATAAGAAAGCCGTCCCAAATGAAGCCTTAAAGCAGCTTTCTAGTTCAATAATTAAATTTTTTGTACTAAAAAGCTGCTTCAAGAAGCAACAAAAAAGCCGTCCCAAACGAAGCCTAAGAAACTTGTAAAAAGCTGTTTTTTGCAACTAGATTTGCAAGAGTGTTGGCTGCAAAAAAATGATGTCCAACTTTTTCAAAAAAGAAACTATTTATAATATCTACATCAGCATTTCTAATACTATTTTTTTCCACAACTCCACAAATATATTTGCAAGAAGTTGTAACCACTCCAAACGGAACCTTAGATTGCAAGAGGCTGCTAGTGACTGCTACTTTGAATAAATGCCTATAAATTTAAGTGTTACAAATTTACCACCGGAGCAGATTTTTATTATAGCATTTTTTTTTTTATGAAAGTACTTTTTAATTGAAAATTAACATTATGTCCTCTAGTGTATAGAATTTTTCAAGAAAAATTATATCCATATACTCTGTTATATAGATTTTTAAGAAAACAATATTTCTAAGAAATTCTTCTAGCTTTCAAAGACCTGCCTAGTGAAGTTCTGCAAGAAAAATCTTAATACAAAAGAAAGATCAATGTAGTTATTTAAGGGATTTAAGGGCTATTTAAAAACAACAACAACAAGCATTTATCCCATTCCATGGAGTCAGCTATTTAAGGGCTTTCTAAAGGGATATTTTTTCTTAAAGGGTTGTTTGTTTTTTTAAAAAAAGAATGTGAAGCAGAAATGTGATTTATTTGAAATGTTTGGAGTTATTTGAATTAGTTCAAAATAATTTAGGTGGTTTTTTTTTTTTTTTTGGTCTAAGCAAAATGAATACAATAAAAAACCCAACAATATATTTGAAAACCAGATAAAGTCAGATGAGTTTTGAATACATTAAAAATGAACTGCATAGTAAATTTGAAGCTAACTAAAATTTTATTCTACGTTTCTTTTGCATCGAACTAAAGCCACTACATTTAGAACACTTTATGTGTATATCACTATTGGCCTTCTCAAGTGTTTTCATAGATAGCGACCGGATCATGACAAAGCCATCCTTTTCTAGGATTAGCTGCCTTAATGGACTCACCCATAGATACCCGGGTAACTCACCCAAGGAAAGGCCATCACTTGCCCGCATGCATCTAGGAGCTCGCCCTATGCTAGCCGACCATGAGGTCCCTCGCTAAGCAAGCAAATCAACATTCATCTTAGCCAAGCTCTTACTTCCTAAGCTCACCAAGCTTATTTATGAGAAAGTACCAACCACCATGACCCCTTACTCATTCGACTAAAACTTCTACTAAATTAAGAAACTCATCATCCCCGACGACATCTCGACTCGCCTTCCTCCACAGGGTGACACTGAGTCTTCTATGTTACTCCACGACTAGTGGTCCGCTGTCTCTCAGGACTCACCCTACGCCTATTTTCCACCTCCTGAGTTCGCTCAATGGCAGACAACTCACCAAGTCATTAACTACGTACTCATGTAGTCATTGTAAGGGTGCTTTTTTATGTAGCCTTTCTAATAGCCCATAGAATCCTATAAATAAAGGGTAGTGAGGAACAAGTGAAAGAACTTTTCTGAATGACTTTTTAAAACCTCTCGACTTTTTTAACTTTAAATTACTTCAATATTCTTAGCTGAGATAGAGAAGATTTTACTAACTTATTCTCCTCTAATCTTTATTATCTACTCTCTAATCTCATCAACAGGTTCTCAAGCTCAACAGGCTGATATGATACTATTTCAGGAATCACCTACTAGACAAAATTAATTTCAACATCCTCTTAGGAGCGGTCAGCGTGGATCGATGCCAAGCACAAAAAAATAGCCTCAACATGACGAGTGACGTCAACAAGAACCCTGAAAAAGCATGGAGAATGCCAAATTTACTCCTCATAGCAATCTGCAAGAGATGGAAGAATTTCACGACACTCTACACAGTCTCCAGCAAAGGCAAGCGCAGACCAACAATACACCCAACGGATCCTTTCACTTAGCAGCTCCCCAGAGGGCTCGGAAAGAGCACTCACTCAGAAACCTTAACTAACCAATGCCTTCTCCAAAGCAATTATCAAAGACAAGCTACCTCCCAAATTCATGGTGCCTCATTTGGAATCGTACAAGGCAAGTTCGATCCCACAGATCAAGTAGCAACTTTGGAGTTTATGACCTCCCTGACGGACATAGATGATGCTCTCAGTTTCATCTCTTCTTCACAATACTTAAAGAGTCAAGGCTAAGGTGGTTCACTCGCTTGCCTCTGGGAGTGATTACCTCCATTTTCATTTCAAGATAATGTTTGTCACACAATTTGTTAGGGCTAAGAGATGGATGTCGCTAAAAAGGAAATGAGGGAAAGGGCCATTCAAGTTTTCTGTAGATAAATGTATGATATTGATATTCCATTTAATGCAGTGAGATATGACAATTTCCCTAATATAGTCGAGGCACTTGGGGAGTTTAGACCTGGAATGAAGCCTCCTAGATATCATAAGGTACGAGTTACTTATTTTGAAGAAAGAGGTTGGGCATACACATGAAATATTATGACATCATCAAGAAGATTGTGTACGATATGGTTGAGATAGTGCACAAATCAAAGAGTACTTGTCAAATTGGCAAAGACTCATTTCGTAACAACTTTCTTGACGTTACAGTTTTTTCATCAACAACAACTGAAATTGAAGAAAATATTTACTTGTGAATAGTTCATTTTGGGTCCTTATGCGAAATAGGTTAAAGCAAAGCAATCTCAAAAGACAATCTTGCAGCAATTATTTTGGAATACTATTGTGTATGCCTTAAAAATAGCATGGCCTTTATTGAAGGTTCTTAGATTGGTTGATGGAGAGAAAAAGACCCCCAATGACTTACATATATGAAGCAATGGATAAAGCAAAACAGGCAATTGCTGCAAGTTTTAGTAACATTGATAAAAATGATCAGATTTTCAAAATTATTGATAGAAGATGGAAGTAAATTACACCGGCCTCTACATGTTGCGGCACATTTTTTAAATCCTAAATATTTCTTCAATAATCATAATATTGTCAAGCATAAGGAAATAGCTAATAGTCTTTATTAATGTATTGGAAGATTAATGTTATCTATCATCTTATTTATAATCAGCATTTGATTCCATAATCTCTTTGATACAATAATTTATTACTTTATCATTTCTAATTTTATCACACATCCACCATAATATAATCAATTTTGTCATATTCAAGTTAGCTATAAGTGATTTGTTTTTTACTCAACCCTTAAATCTCTACAGTTTACTTGGTCTAATTATAATTTTATAGAATCTACCTTTCTCATGATTCTCTTGTTGTTTGGCACCACTTAGGTGCCTCCATTTTAGTATACATTTTCAATAAATGATATTGTGATATCGCTAATTTTCTTATATCAGAATGGCTATGCTTACATATGTCACACAAGTATCACTTCATTACAAAAATAATAATTAATTGTCAATTTTGATCTACTTATGTTATTGATCTTGCACTCTCTCTTTATTCAATTAATTCTATTCCTCTTTTTGTCTTAAAATTTCCTTAATCATTCAAGCTTTTACATTTGTCATCCGGAAATAACATACCCAATGCACTTGACTATTAATATTTTTCTAAGTTACTTCATAACCAATAAAAAACTATATACTTGTTCATCATTGATGCAAATTTATTGTGATATAAAACTATATAGTGTTCATTTCTACTTCAAATAGTAGGTTATGTTCCATTATACTTATATTAAATAATTTAGGACACAGCTTAATCTGATACTCCTCCGATTAAGGGTGTCAATTTCGGGTCACGGGTCGGGTTCGGGTCGAACACGGAAATGACCCGGTAGTATTCAAGCACAAACTCGCCCCGTTTGTACAAACTGGTCCATTTTATGGACCTGAAACCGACCTGCTTCGGGTCAACCCGACCCGCTTTAGGTCAACCCGACCCAACCCGCAATCACGTCAACGCCGTAAACAGCTTCGCGGCACTGGCATCCGACTGCAACGGCGAGCCTTCAGCCGGTGTCCGGTGGCAGCGACAGCTTTTAGCCGGGGTCTTGAGACGCTCAGCAGCCAGCTGCCAACAGATGCGACTCGCGATGCGACAACTGGGCAGCGAGGCAGCGACCAGTGGGCAGCAGGGCAGCACAGCGGCGGGCAACGAGGCATCGCGGCGGACAGGCCTACACTACGCGGTCACGCGGTCCTGTACTCACGCGGACAGCAGGCGTCACTCGGGCAGTTGCGGTAAGTGGGTCAATCAGGGTCATTTTCGGGTTTTTGGGTCAACCCGACCCGATCTTTGAAACGGGTCGAAAACTCTAACTCGAACTCGACCCGGTTCTGGTTCGGGTTGACCCGAACCCGAAATTTTCGTATTGGGTTCGAGTCGAATTTTCAAGTCGTGTCAAATATTGACACTCCTACCTCTGATACGTGTCGGACACGCCAAAATGTGTCTGATTTAAAATATATATATATATTAAATACAAATTGTACACGTGTGTCTTAAATGTTTTATGAATTATTTTAAATATAATTTTTTGTATTTTAAATTTTTATTTATTTAAAACATAAAAACTAAATGTCTTATTTCCTATCCACAATGTCAAATCAATTGCCCGCATTCAATACCCCATTCTTTTTTTTTTCATTTTTCTTTGGCAGGTTACGACTTTGGTTTCACAAAAATGTTGTATGTCATTTCAATATCGACATTTGACGTCATTACAACATCGACATTTCAAAACCATCTCCACATCAAAGATTGACATTGTCTTGGCATTGATGCTCAACGTTAGCAATTTCTACACCCACAACTTGACAACTTATCTTTGTCTGACGTCTTTTTAACATTGACAACCAACACCCACTCAATATCGACGACAAACGTCCTCTTGACATTGAAGTCTGATACTTTACGCATAACATCGATGCCCGACTCTCAACATCTTAATATTAATCATTTTAAACAAAAATTCTAGCCAAATGTTATTATTTCTAATTTTTTTTTAATATTATACTTATTCAATTTTTATACACTATTTTTAATATATAAAAATTATAATACCGTGTCCAACCTGTGTCTGTGTCCTATATTTTCAATAATGGATGTGTCCCATGTTTGTGTCGTGTTCGTATCGCCGTGTCCGTGTCTGTGCATTATAGATTAAAATTCATATTATAGTATGATATGGATGAGTTTAAATCTGTATGCTTATTAGGATAATTTTGTCTTTTAGTATTAAATTTAAGATAAAGATAATTTTTCTAGGATTTTCCTGTAGATTGATCTTTTTGTTGAGTTTATTTAGGAGTAGATTAGATTTTAGTCTCCGCTGAAATTTTCTATTTAAATACCATAATCCCTACAATGAAATCTATCCAAAAACTCTTAAGAAAAAGACCTCTCTCTCTCTTATCCCGTCACTATCCCCATATCAGTTTTCCTGCCCTGTCATTTATAACTAAAGATGTTGCGGTCTGTAGCAGCAGCCACAGATTGTAGGAGCAAGCGCCTCAGGTTTGATGGATCTATGCTGCTGATGTCCAATAAAGCTTCGCCATTTTTTGTGTTCCTCCCTGCTGCTGTTATCTCTGTTGGCTGCTGTTGTTCCATCTGTTGCCAGCTGCTAGAACCGAAAACATTTCTGGCTGCTGTTTCCAGAGAAAATCCAGAGAACATACATAAATGAATTAAAGCGATGCATGCTGTTAGGAAGAAAAGAGGAGTTCTGGGATGTTATTTCAAATTACTTGAAATTCTTCTACTTCAAAAAAAAATATTGCTATAAATTAACTTGGTTTAGTTTATGTTCTTTAAGATAACATGAAAGATTATACAAAATTAGTTATATAATAGGGGGCATTTCTATATAACAATTTGAAGCCGACTAGTTAGAATCTGTATATCCCCTCTAGCAATTTTATAGCATTTACCACAAGCTGCGAGATTCATAACTTAATGATTTTGAATCAACTTTTTTATATGTTGATGCTGTAATCTAAGGGAACTCTTGGTATGTGATTAACTGATTATTTTTGTTATATACTGACTTTCTTATGATTCAACTTTACTTTGACAAGTTCAAATAGTTTGTAAAATGCTAGCTACCTTAATTTTCATTATTAATAAATTTGAAACCTGTAGCTTATAATATGTAGTTCATTAAAGAGTAATTTCAGCAAAAAAATAATATTTGGACTTGTATCTAACTTGTAGTTTTATAGAGGGGATGTTTTATTTGATGAAAAGTAAGTGGAAAGTGTTGAGTCCAAGTTTGCCTGGTGGATTATGCTTGGCTTTACTAGCAAATCAGTCTAGTGAGTTTGATAATCTGTTGGTGAAAATGGAGAGTAGATAATTGAGAGTAGAGAAAAATAGGCAAGTAAAATCTTCAATATCTCAATCAAGCATACTTGTTAATGGCGAATGGCACATCACAGTGCAAAGGCCCCTTTAGAGGCATGGCACATAGCGCACGGAGCGGTCTGTGCCATTTTGAACATGACGTAAAATATATAATAATTGTAAAAAATAAGCATGAATATGAAATATAATTGAACTGAAATTCCAGCTATCATAATAATGGAAGACAGAAAGACAATCATAATCATGCAGTCATAGATAAGTTCAAGTAAAATGCATCTTAAATATCTCATAATTAAAAATATTACAATCTTTTTTTAAAGATAATGATTTAATAAAAATTTAATCTTCTCTTCTGGGGAATCATCATAATCAACAAATTTCAAAAAAAGCTTTGTTATCTTCATAAACATTGTCACCTATTTCATACTCTTCTTCATCACTCTTATCATCCTCATTCTCAATAACAGCAACGTTATGCTTAAATGAAAATTCCTTTTCTTTTCTTTTAAATCTCTCCCGAATGTTGCAGCTTTTATTAAAAACACCAGTAGCCTTAGTAACACTTGACCAAGTAAAATCTTCTTCTCCAGCAATAAAGTCATTTTTTTTATCAAACTCATCATCTAATTTTCCTATTAACCACTCATTTGCATTATCTAAGTCAAATAAATATGATCAATCACATTACAATGATTGTATCTCTGAATCAATGCTCTATTATATTTTATATAAATTAAATCTTTTATGTGGTCATGATCCAATTTGATTCTTCATTTGCTATGAAGCTACTATTGAAATATTATTACATTACTATACTATGAACGTACATTAAAAAGCATCACATTCTTCGTATAAATACATACATATTAAAAAATACTCAGATTACGTTCGCAACCGGTTGAACCACATGTTAGACTGAGGACTTTGATAACAAAATTTTGTAAATTGGGAGCTCCTTGGCCATATGCAAACCACCAATTAACTGGAAGAAATAAAAAAAAAAATTATAAACTTGCGATCAATCTTCATTCTATGCAAATAAATTATGTTTGTTGCTTTATTAAAAAAATCAAGCACATCATAGACCTTCTCTATGTTACTCCATTCATTTTCTATGGGATAGTTATGATAAGTTAATTCTCTATGTTACTCCATTCATTTTCTACGTCTTAGCGTTGTACGGATAACTAGCTCACACACAGAGAAAGCAAGATTTTTTACGTGGAAAACCCTTAAAAAGGGAAAAAATCACGGGGCCTAGCCCAGTTGAAAAATAATTCCACTAGAAGTTGAGTCGGTTACAAAGGACTGAATCACCTCGGCGATCAGATTACAACTAGTGACTACTCGATGTAGTTAGGTATTAGACCCAGTGTCACTTGGAAGTTCGGGTGTTGATAATATGGCCTTGAGCAGAACGTCAGGTCTAATAAAACTGTTTGATATGCTAAATGTTAAATTTTGATAAACTGTTTGGTAACATATATAAGGATTTATGACAGTTAGGGGTTTAAATTTAAATGATATATTTATGAAATCAAGATCATTACATAAAACATAATAAAACAAATTTTAATTCATATAAAATGACCGAAAATTCAATAAAAATCAAATTACAAACTAACATTGACCAAAATGACATTTGAAGTATTAAATAAACTAATTATAATAATATTTAATTTCTAATTATATCATTAATCAGTCAATTAAGTTAAATTAGATAATTAATCTTTGCACTAATTGTACTATTAATTAATTAATTATTAGTTATTCTAATTTTGGTATAAATTAGAATAATTGACGTTGGTATAATATTAATTAGTTACCAAAGCCAATATTAATATTGATGATTTTTAATTTTAAATAATTAGTTTATGCACTAATTACCCTTAATTTAAGTTAATCAATAATAACTTTGACTCTTTGAGGCCTCTAGGGTTTGGCTTTCATCTTTTCTTTTCGTCCTTGATGTTCCGCTTCGTTGCTTCGGAGGAGGTGTAGAGATTGTGCGCGTCGCTACATCGGCTCCTTCGTGGCTGTTCGACTTCGCTCCTTCGACGACTTTCCCTTCCTGTCGGGTCGGAAGTTACGACATTTTGATCGGAAGCAACAACGGGAGCTTGCTGGCTGTGAAGGTTCTCCCTTTCGCGCGCTTCTTCGGCGACTGTTCCGCGGGTAAGTCTTCCGCCACTCTTTAAATCCCTTTAAAACCACCGAACCGAGGGATAACCGTTTGGCTGGATTTAGCGTAAATCCGACTTAAATCCGACCATAAATCCGATACCAAACAGCCCCTTAGTTTTTTTATTTTTTTTCCTGGGTCGTGCGGAGTTGTGGCGTGCCGTTCGTGTGCTAGGGCTTCTCCATCTTCGTCGTCTTCCGTCCTTCATGTGCTAGAGCAGGAGAGGTGACTCGGCGGGTGGAGAGACAACGGTTTTTCGGCCGTTTGGCAGTTGGGAGTCTCGTGACGGTCGCTAGCTTGGTGCTCCGATTAGGATTTCTTATCTCTGTTGTATGCTCTTTCTTTATTAATTTTTTTGTTATGTATTTTCTTTCTTCAGATCTGTTTATGTTGGGTGAGGTGACTCTTTATTCAGTTTTTTATTATTTTTATTTTTATCTTTCTTCTGATCTATAACACCTTCTTAGGGGAACTGATCTTGAGAGTTTAGATTAAGTTCAAAATAAGAGGTAGCCGCTAAACTTGTGTTATAACTAAAGATTTTATTCAGTTTTTTTGTTATGTTTTTTCTTTCTTTAGATCTGTTAATCTTGGGTTAGCTGACTGTTTATTCAGTTTTTTTTATTTCTCAAGATCTTTTTATCTCGGGTTAGTTGATCTATATTCAGTTTTTTTTTCTTTCTTCAGATCTGTTTACGATAAGTGATCTTAAAGTTTGATATTCAAGTTCAAAAGAAAAGGTATCCACTGAACTTATGTCATATTTTGAGTTACTGTAATTTGTAGTTTTAATGTTAAGACTGTGTGTCTATTAATTTATGATTTAGTTAATTTATACTTTTTTTACATGTCTTGTTTTATGTTAAAGGACTTATATATATATATATATATATATATATATATATATATATATATATATATATATATATATATTGCATTGTTTTACTTATTTTTTAGTTCTAATTTTTTTTAATGTAATCCTATCTATTTTAGGATGTCTTGATTTAGGTTTCATTTGGGAGAGAAGTTTTTCAACCATTTTTATCATAATTTTTAATGGATATTCCTTGTAACATTATTCACACTCTAGCCAACTTTCATTTTATCTTGACAATTATCTTTTTTATTTTAGAATTATTGTTAAGTCAATGTTTGAATTAACTTATATGTGTTATACATTATGGTTTATGTATCTACTCTAGAATGTCACTCGAACCAATTGTCGAAGATAATATTAGTGAGGAAATAATTTTGGAGACAGTTGATGAAGTGTCATTTATAGTGTAGAGGCAAATGTTGGGTTGATTGAAAATAATGTTGTGGTGGAGGAAAATAAAGGTGAAGGGGATGGTGTAGGCACATGTACTCAGAATGAGGATGCAAATCCTATTACAACAAAAAAGGGTAGAAGAGATCATTTGTTTGGGATGAGTTTAAGGAATTAAAACTTACTAATGGTCAGAAGAAAGGGTAATGCATTCATTGTAGGAAGGCCCTTTCCATAGGAACTACAGGGTCGACAACACAATTTAGACGTCATCTTGATTGTTGTGCGGCTATGATTCATTTCATAAGAAACAAAAAAGTACTTCATTTTCAACCTAAGGAAATTGATTATGTTGCTGACAACTCACATGAGAGTACTAGTTTGACTACCTTTTCTTATGACAATTGTAAAGTAAGAGAGAGTATAACTCATTACATTTTGATCAATGAAAGTCATATTTTGCTGTGGAAAAATTGGGTTTAATCTTGTTTTGAAGCCAATGTCTCCCTAGTTTTTGAAATATTCACATGGAATAGTTTTTTCTTCACTCCAAAACTATCTTTTAAAAGCTTCATTGCCCTATCATTATTTGATGCATTATCAACTGAGATTGTAAAAACTTTATCCTCAACACCCCATTCACAAAGTGCCTTGTAGAATGTATCAACAATTTCGGTAGCCGTATGTGGTGGTGGCAAATGCAAAAAACTCAATACTCTTTTCTGTAACTTCCACTGCGAATCAATATAATGAGCTGTGACTGCCATATATGAAATTCTCTGGTTTTTTGACTTCCATAAATCTGTGGTAAAACTTATTTTGTTGATGGCCTTTAAAGCATTCTTCAATTTTTTTTTCTCCCTTTCATACACTTGTATGACATCATTGCGTGCTGTTGCCCGTGAGTATTTCACAAAAAAAGGAGACATAGACTTCAAAATTAAGTTGAATCCAAATTCTTCAACAATAGAAAATGGCTTCTCATTAATTAGAATGTAATGTGCTATCATCTCCCTAACTTTTTGATGATCATATTTAAATGTTGTCAACATTCCACCATCTTGAGTGCTCTGAGAGAATGAGTTTTCTATATCTGATGGTTGGAAGTGTAAGATTTTTTGCTTTTTGATGGCACGAATCCTAGCAGCACATCGATCCAAATGTCTTTTAAATTGTGTTGTTGCACCAGTAACTCCAATAAGTAATTGTTTTTTACAATGTACACATTCTCCCTTTTTTTGCCCAGTAGGAAGACTAACTTCTTTGAACTCATCCCAAACTTTAGATCTTCTTTTTCTTTTATTTCTTCCTATAACATCTTCAACTTCTTCAATATCATCAACTTGATTTTCATTAGTCCACTTTTCAACCTCTTCGTCAATCTCATTATCATCATTATGTGTATTATTCTCATTCATAGGTTGACTACCAATATAAGAGTGTAGATGGTCATCCTGTCTTTCAATCTCAATATTTGCAGGCTCAATATTATCCCCTTCCATACTAACTGGTGTTGACATTCTAAAAAATTGATAACAACATGAGAATTGAATATATACATCCAATTGAGAGAATCAAAAGAGCAATATACACCCACATTTAAGTTAACTCAAACATTGACTTAACAATAATTTCCTATAAGGAATATAAACACATATAAACATTAAAAAAAACAATTGAAAGGAAATTTTTTGGTTAAGTGTTATTCTGTAGCTATAAATGTTCTGCAGCCAAGAAGATAATGTTAACTATTTAGTTTACATGGAAACTAGGGAGCATACAAGTTTTGCTACATGCTATCTTCATAAAAATCATTTCAGCAAAAATGTATTCTACACAAATCCATAAAAATCATTTTAGAAAAATCAAACAGCCACCACGGCACCACCTAATCTTCAATAAAATAGCAAGGTGATATGTTTAAAAAAAAAAAAATCAGAAAGCCCTCACTTTTCTGCTAGAGGATAACAAGGGATCTGTTTATTTTTTTTAAATTTCAGCTAAGTTTTTTTATCAGAATATCTAAACAAAAATCATCCAAAGAAAAAGAAAATTGCGTGAAACCCCCGTGAAATCCTCTCAGTGAAACATAAGAAATCTATTCCAATTCTGTGAAACGTAAGAAATCTAAGGAGTCGGCTTTGTCTCGCCTCACTGTGAAGCAACCGAAGGGAAGAAGGCTTTGTCTCGCCTCACTGTGAAGCAACCGAAGGGAAGAAATTACCTAGATTTTTTGCAGTCGCGTGAGAGACAGCGAGACGGCCCAGATTTACAGACTCAGCACTCGGTCGGCACCTGTTCTTGCGCGACTTTGTCTCGGGTCTGATGAGAGGACGACGGAGAGAGGGACTTGTGCGACTTTGTCTCGGCTCGGATGAGAGGACAACGGTGCTACCTGCTCGGTCGATCGAGGGAGAAGAGAGACGAGAGGCTGAAGCCGCTGAGCGATGCGTGTAGTTACTTAGGGCATGAGGAGGCGAAATGAATTGATGTGCGGCGGGCAGAGAGCTAGGGTTTTTTTATCCTATAAAGTATAAACTATAATATATAATATGATTTTTAATATTCTAAAAATTATAATATTATAAATATAATATAATCGAGTAGCTTGATAAGCTTTCGAGTCGAGTCGGGCTGAGCTCGAACTCGAGCTCGTTTATCATTCGAGCTCGATTATAGGCTCGAGCTCGAGCTCGAAGCTCGATAAGCTCGGCTCGCGAGCTCGTTAACGAGTCGAGTTCAAGCCAGCTCACGAGCCAGCTTGACTCGGTTACACCCCTAGGTGGAGGCAGCTGGTGGTCGATGCGTCTGTCTTGATCCAACAGATAGGGACGAAGAAGAAGGGACGAAGCTAGGGCAGGAGAGACCAAGGAGGAAGAAAGGGGCTTTTGTGGCTTTTGGAGTCGGGTCGGAGATGAGGCCCGACAAGAGCAGGAAGAGACGCAAGAACTGGGCTTTTGTGGCTTCAGTTCGGCCGGATCATGCGAACTGAGGGACCAAGGGAGCTTGGGGCTTGTGAACCAGGGAAGAAGAGCGGAGGGACTCCCCTCTTGCTCTGGGGCTCGCGAAAAACAGAAGAGACGGAGAGGGAGCTTCGACCTTGTCTTAGCGTGCGAGTGGGAGTCGGGCTAGGGCAAGAAACGGGAGATGGATTTCTCCTGGGTGTGCGAACGGAAGAGATCGAGAGAGAGAGAGAGAGAGAGAGAGAGAGAGAGAGAGAGAGAGAGAGAGAGAGGGAGGCGACCGAATGGGGGTACTTTCGCCTGGGCTGATTCGAACGAGGGCCAGAGAGCAAGGAAAGAGCAAGAGTCGGGCTTCCGAGATTGTGTAGGTAGCGGAATGCCGTGACTGGAGCTTTTCTTCCTTTTGAGTCCCCAGAGCTTCGGCTCTGTTCCACGCAAAAAGAAACACGATCAAATGACTGGGCGCGTCTGACTTCTGACTTCTACTAACGCCATCTGAACCTTGGCAATTTTGGAAAATCACGCGACTGTGCGAACTGATAACGGCAGGCTGGGAGTTTTGGTTAAATCAGGGCCGTAGACCTAAATTTTTTTATTTCGGCATGGGATTCAAATGGCTCATAAAATCAATTAAGCTTTAATGAGAATTAGATTGAACTTGTGGGGCTGAGATCAGGTTCAAATCGGGCATAACTCGACTCGACTCGACTCGGGTCAACTTGCGCTCGACTCGACCAAATTAATTTAACGAAATTAGACCCGACTCGAATTCGATTTAACTCGAATTAGGCTTGATGAGAGCTAATCGACTTGCTCGAACATGCTCGATGGCAAATCAAGATAAAAACGAGGTCAACACCTCTCTCCTTTATTTTCTCTCCCCAACCGCCTCATCCCATTTAATAAATGTGATTCTTCATATCTCTCTCTCTCTCACTCTCCTGCTAGTTTTTTTTGGGAGGAGGAAATTGATATTTTTTAAAATAATTTAAGTAAATTAATTATATTAACTATATCATTTTGAATTATTTATAATTTTCTTTACTAAATATGAACCATTATATCAAATTAATCTAATAAAAAATAATTTAGAATTAATAAATAATTAATTTACAATTATATAGATTATGACCTTATACTAATTTAATTAATCAAAATACAGTTCAAAATTAAGACTTAATTTAATTAATTGAAATAAAATAACCTTAAGTATAAAAATAATTTATTTGAACTCAATTTAATAATAAATCTAAAAAAATATTAATTTTTTAATAAATAATAAGATTGAGAGTGATATATCTATTCTTTTTTAATGGAAATGCATATGATTTTAGATGTATTTTTTATAATTTTTCATTAAAAATATGTCTCATGATTTGTGATTATATTGAATAAAAATTATATTTTGAGAGTAATTTAATGATTAATATTAATTTGTGCCCCTTTTACAAAAAATTTCTAACTATGTACGTGAGTGAAAATACATGAAAACGAGGTCAACACTAGCTAACCACTTAAGCACATAATTTTAAAGTCATAATTTTCAAGTCTGATGCATGCATGTAATATTAATTTCTGCTAAGTGTATGATGTACCTAAAATGATAATTAGTGACACGCAAGAAATATATAATATATAAAGCATGTATACATAAATAATAATCCAATAATATTTGTTATTATAAAAACATACTGTCGTAATTGCTTATTTCAACAAATTAGGGCAATAATTTGAAAGTCTCCTAGTTTTCTCTTCTTGCTTAATATGTCTTTCATGAGCTTAGCATATGTAGACATCTACTATAAGATTTTTTTCAAATGAAATGTTAATTGTTAACTTTTTTGAACACTTGCAAAAATCTAGTGAACTACCTATCAAAATTCCGCTCTAATAAACTTTGGGGAAATGGTAATTGTGGCCTCTCAAAAAATGGGCTTTGTACTTCTTTATCAAATTGAGATTGTTCTTCATGATTTGTGGGTTTTACAGATTCTTCTATATGTGTCTCTTCCTCGAATTGATTGTTTTTTTTCTTAACCACTTCTTTTAACTTCTTTCCACTGCTCAATTTTTCTTTTTTTATAGTTTTCCTTGTTAAGCAGCATTTGCTGATAGGATTTTGTCATTTGCTACATAATTTTTATGTCTAGCATTTGGTCTTATGTCTGTAATCATTTTTCTTTATTTATAATATGGGCTGATGCCCCAAATTTCCCCAACAAAAAATAAACAAGGTTCCTTGGGATCTACAATTCAAGGAACTAGCTAATGCTCTAACTCATTTGTATTGTTCCTTATGGCAGGAGCTTGGCTTTGTAATTGGACCCCATTTACAAAACAAGGTCTTCTTAGAAAGGCTTCTTTCCTCATGTTGCGACCCACGTAATGTCACATCAAAGCCATCATAGTGTCCTCAAGTGGTGCATGTTCTTAGCTAGTTCAAGGTTTTAAATTAATAATTATTGAAAAAAAATCATAATTTAATTATAACTTAATGAATATTGATACATCGTCAAAAAATTATCTTGATCGGGCACGAATCTCGAGGCAAAATTTGAGTGGGAAACTTCTAAAATTAATTCAGAGATCATCTCAATTCCGATTTCAGCAAACTTATAGTCAAACTGAGCGTCTCGGAAATACGAACCCAACGACACCAAGTTCGGCCCAATCCGAGCCCAAACGGGCACAAATCATAGACCCGAAGTGCTGTTGAAAGGTTCAAACCACAATTTGAGTTACCAAACGGACTCCGATTTTGACGAGCTTATACTCGAATCGAACGGCTCGACGAGACGAATTCAACGAGCCCAAGATCACTGAATTCCAACCTCAATAAGGCCCTCAAATGACCAACGAACGGTGCACGATCGTAGGATTCAATATCGGCCGTCCATTCAACCACTCCCTATTCGCCCCTGATCTCACGCCTATTTACGGGTCATGACACTACAGAAAATCTATAAATAGAGTCCTCATTCTTCACAAGAGAGGATCCAAGCAAGAAGGAGAAGAAGAGAAGAGAAAGAAGAAGCTCCTCCTCGACAGCCGCCGGAGCACCGCTGGACCACCGCAGTAGCACCGCCGGACCACCAGTGGAACCTCGCCGGACCACCGCCTTAAGGCCCGACATTCAGACCCGACGTCTTGTTGAAGACCCGACGTCCTGCTTAAGGCTCAACGTTCATACTCGACGCCCTGTTGAAGACCCGACGTTCTGCTCAAGGCCATATTATCAACACCCGAACTTCCAAGTGACACTGAGTCTAATACCTAACTACATCGAGTAGTCACTAGTTGTAATCTGATCGCCGAGGTGATTCAGTCCTTTGTAACCGACTCAACTTCTATTGGAATTATTTTTCAACTGGGCTAGGCCCCGTGATTTTTTCCCTTTTTAAGGGTTTTCCACGTAAAAAATCTTGCTTTCTCTGTGTGTGAGCTAGTTATCCGTACAACGCTAAGACGTAGAATTAAATCTCTATCACAGCGTATTTTCTAGCCCGCAACAAATATAAATAAAATATATATGATTTCATATGTAAATAATCTAATGAATTTAATGGAATTATGTCAAATCCCATCATAATTAGCTCGTTCGGACAAATTTGATGTAATATGTATATACTCAATTAAGTTACATTAAATTCTAATCAGCTCAAAAATTGAACTAAATTAAGCTCGGAGTCATCACTAAATACATTAAATATGCATCAATCACATATCTAATATGGCCGATACGTGTATTAAAAAATAGATGGAAAAATAATGAAGCATGATTTGGTTTCATGTGAATCAATACGCTCGACATGTTTCTCATTGTTAGAGTTTCTTCATAATTATTTAAATATCTAATTTAATAAGTTTATTACATTTATAAATACTTGATTGATAAATGAATAAATTTGAATAATTTGGTGCTTGATTCATTTATCATTATGTTCACACTTTAAATACATAATTAGTAAATGATTTAATTATTTATGAAATATAAATACATATTAGATAAATAAAATTGTTCAACAAATATCATTTGATTTTCCACAATTAAGATACATTAATATGTTAAATAATCATTAATTAGTAATTTATAAAAAATAAAAAAATTAATATTTTTATATTTAATTAAGTTATATAAAAATGATATTAATTTTTTAAAATTAAAATAGTTTTTATTATTTAATATATATTATTCAATAAAAATAAACTAATATTAATAAATAAAAAATTATCAAATTTTAAAATAACATATGAAATATATACTCCCGACATAATCTAGCTTCTGAAATTCTAGTCCTACTTAGAGGTGCGACATCCCGACATAAGTTTGCACCGTTATGCGAGCCCTAGAGACCCTTATGGTCACCTTAGGTCTATAGTGTAGGCCCACCTACTTGTTCCATGTGCATCGCAGTTTTTTCATATGAAGTGGGCATCGTTATGATGATTTATTTTTTTTCTATTTTAGTTATGATACCCCCCCATTTTGTGAGCCCCAGAGACCATCAGGGTCATTTTATGCCTATAGTATAGGCCACCTATTTGTGACCTGTGCATCGCTGCTTTTCTACACGAAGTGGATACCATTAGGATGATTTTCTATTTTTATGTGATGTAGGTACCTTGCCTGGAGGGTATCCTTGGTGTGTTTATTTATTTTTTGTACTTTGGATGTCATGCATGCATCTTTATACACTTTATTTCACAGTGCACACTGTTTACATACATGCATTATATCAACATTGCTTAAGTAAAAATATCAATGTAGAATGTATCTAGGTTGCTTGTAAAAGTGAAGATTTAATGTAGTATGTATCTAAGACTTCATGTAAAGTGTTCATCGTATTTATGTATATTTTAATTTCAAAGACTTATAAAAGGTTAAATGTGACTATTTATGCACACGTATAGGGCTTCAAAAGATAATTTTTCCTTCTTTGTAAGATATTCTCTTTTGGAATTCTATAATATAGAGTTGGAGTTAGAAGATAACAAATTGTCATGTTTTAACCCTGTTCTATTCATAGGTGTAGAAATCCTAGCATGTTCTTGTGGAACTTGACCACTTTATCTTTCAACAGACCTATTTTTTTTTTTATTTATGCATTCGTTTCATACATCATACATGACATTAGATAGATTCATTTACATATTTTATGTATCCCTGATTTAAACATCTAAACTAAAAATCCTTGATTCTTTAGGATAGAACCTTTTTATCTTGTATACATATAGGACGATTGATTGTATTTAGGATGTTAAATGACAGCTAACTGCAGGCAATCATAAGCCCAGATTGTATACCCCTCAGTGTATATCTTTTTACTTCTGATTGATTTTGAATTAGTCATTTCTCCTAAGATAGTAAATTTCATCTTTTGATCTTTTAAACTCAAAATTTTAATCACATCTTTATATATTTGAAAAAGTTTAATCATCATTAAGGATAAAGAGAAGATTTTATCTTCTTCGAAACAACGATTAGAAAGGCGGAAGAGGCGTACGCACTGAGACGCGACTCAAGGCGAGGCGAAGCATTTGCGCGTTGAGGCTTACGCCTCGTTGGATTCGGCGGAGCGTGCGCTTATTTCGCACAGGGCGTAGGCTTCGGTTCGTAACACCTCAAAGCGAAACGAGGCACCGCTTCGATTTGTAAGTATATAGACCGAGCGGTGAGAGTCGTATAAGAGTCGAGTATTAGGGTAACATACCTGCTTCTGCTTCGGGTGAGAACTGAAAGTAGAACTCCATCGACTTCGACGACCACAGTTCGGTCGAGTTCGAACTTAACTGGAGGCGATCGAAGGTAACGATTTATTTCTTCTTCTCTTTCTTCCCGTAATCTTCCAGTCATTTGCTTCATGTCTCGCTTCTTCTTCTCCAGCTTCCTGTAATCGAAGGTTCTTTTTTCACGGCTAGGTAACGATCTTTCTTCCCGTTATTTGCTTCATGTCTCGCTTCATCAGATTGTACATGCTCGGTATTGCTCAGTACATGCTCGGTACCGAGGAGTACATGCTCAGTACACGCTCGGTCTAGAGCGGTACATGCTCGGTACACGCTCGGTACTGAGCGGTACATGCTCGGTACACGCTCGGTACTGAGCGGTACACGCTCGGTACACGAGCGGTACATGCTCGGTACACGCTCGGTATTGAGCGGTACATGCTCGGTACATGCTCGGTATTGAGCAGACAGGTATATTTTTGTATTCATTTTGTTTTATTATTGGTATTTGGTAGTACAAATAATTGTTGAAATATATCCTATTGTTAGCATGACTAGTGGCACAAGAAGGAAAGATCCTGCATGGAAATATGGAACTCAAGTTGAAGTGTCAGGCGAAGGTGCAAAGAAGGGATATGTTTACATGAAATGTAATTTCTGTGAGAAGCGCATAACTGGTGGCGTCAAGAGATTGAAGGATCATCTAGCCTGCGCTCATGTCAATGTGGGACCATGTGCAAAAGTTCCTGATGAGGTAAAGAAGGAATGTATAAATTATTCAAAGAAGTTTGTCACTACAAAGGAGGTCACACAAAGAAATATGGAAGAGATGATAGGAAACTCTTCTTACTATGGATCACAGCATGAAGGTTCCAGTACTGGAAGCCATCTAGTTTCTTCTGACCGAGGTATTCGAGGGCCCATGGATAAATTTATGCTAAATATTGATAACGACGAAAACATAAATACTCAGGATATTCAGCCTCCTACAGCTACAAAAGAACTCAGGAATAGAGTTTGTTTGGATATCGCCAGATTCATCTATGAAAATGGGATTCCATTTAATGTTGTTAGGAGTCCGTCGTGGATCAATATGTTACGATCTGTTGGAAGCTATGGAAGAGGATTACAACTTCCAAGCATGTATGAGCTGAGGATTTGGATGCTGAATGAGGAGGTTAAGACAACTTCAAAAATGGTGGATGATGTTAAGAAGACTTGGATTGAGACAGGAGTGACAATAGTGTCAGATGGTTGGTCAGATATTCGACATAGAAGTATTATTAATTTTTTGATCAACAATCCATATGGAACAATTTTTCTCAAATCAGTAGATGTTTCAAGCTTTATAAAGGATGCACAATTATTGTTTGAAATGTTGGATGAAGTTGTGGAGGAAGTGGGAGATGCTTTAGTAGTACAGGTTGTTACTGATAATGCAAGTGCATACAAAGCTGCAGGAAGAATGTTAATGGAGAAGAGGCCTCACCTTTACTGGACTCCTTGTGCTGCACATTGTATTGACTTGATGCTTGAGAGGTTGGGACAATTGCCTCAACATAAATCAGCCATATTGAAGGCCAAATTCGTTAGTAAGTTTATATACAATCATTCTTGGGTACTCGGCTTGATGAGAAAATTCACTGACAAGGAAATTATTAGACCTGCTGTTACAAGATTTGCTAATGCATATTTAACATTACAGAGATTCAAAGAGTTAAGATAACCTTTGGAAGCAATGTTTGCTTCTGAAGAGTGGGATAAAAGTTCATGGGCCAAAAAACAAGAAGGAAAGTAAGTTAAAAAGATTGTTATGAGAGACGATTCATTTTTGGCGCAGTACAAATTATGCTTTGAAGACAACAAGACCATTAGTAAAGGTGCTTAGAATGGTTGATGGTGAGAGGGCCCCGGCTATGAGATTTATTTATGAAGCAATGAATAGGGCTAAAGAAGATATTGCAAAAGAATTGGGAGGTCAAGGAAGTGCCTACAAAGAAATATGAGATATTATAAATGAAAAGTGGGATCGACAATTACACCAACACTTACATGCTATTGCGTACTATTTAAATCCCCAATTTCATTATGATAAGGATTTTCATGTTGACAAAGAGGTGAAAACTGGTTTGTATGCATGTATGAACAAACTCATTTCTGAAGAAAACTACCTTAAAGTAAATGATCAACTTGAGGATTTTCATTTGAAGAAGGGAATGTTTGGATTTAGAGCAGCACAAACATGCTACAAAACTCGATCTCCTGGTATGTTTATAGTTTGAGTATTTATAATTTTAATGTTAATATTTATGTACAAGTCTTCTACTTCAACCAATATTCATAAAATACTATGTTTGTCTTCATGTAGAACGTTGGTGGGCTCAGTTTGGAGATGATGTTCATGAATTAAAAGCTTTTGCAGTAAAAGTTCTTAACCTAACGTGTTCGGCTTCTGCATGCGAGCGTAATTGGAGCATTTTCAATCAAATTCATACAAAGAGGAGAAATCGATTGGCGGCAGATCGAATGAACAAACTAGTTTATGTTATGTTTAACAAAAAATTAAAAGATAGATATCTCAAATTACAGAATCAAGGAAATATTGAGAATGAAATTGATCATTTGCTTGTTGATGAGTTACAATCTGATGATGAATGAGTTACTCCTAAGAATGCTGATGTTTCTGAAGTTGAAGTAGAAGGAGAAACTCATATCAATAAAGAAGATAATGAAGCAACTGCTCAAGTATATAAAAGGAAGAAACAAAGTGAGATTGAAGCTTAAAAAAAATTCGAAGGTATTCTTAAATATAATGAATTATTTTGTATGCTACTATTATTTCATTTTATAGCTAATGAAATATTAACTGATATAGGAGATAAAGAAAAAAATATTATATATAAAGAATAGTTTGAGGATGACTTTGACATTAATTATGAAGATTCTTCTGAAGACAATCAAAGTGATGACGAGCCTGCTTTGGGTCTTGATCTTAAGGGGATGTTTTATTTTTAAGTGAGTTTATTTTAAATCTTGTATTACAGTAATATAATCTTAAAATAAATCTTCAAATTCATAGTTGACATAATATTTTGTTATTTTTTATCATTATTTATAATTTTAAATTAATTTATTTTAATCGTTTTCAGGCTTACGCCTCGATCCGCCTCGAGGCTTACGCCTCGCCTCGTTTAGAAAAAACGCCTCGATTCCGGATTTCGCCTTTTAAAACCTTGCTTCGAAATAGAACTTAAGAACTTTATCTGTGCATCAAATTAAGAAGAGATCAAGAGAATAATACATTGTCCTTAATCGAGAGTTTTCTTAGGACGAGGCCTAAAATGTAACTAATCATGGGGGCTTGCACCCGTGGGAAATCGATCCCCACATCAAATAAACCTCATTCGAGCTGATGTATCGAATGAGAAAAATCTCGTGATATTTTGGGTTATACATATTATTATCCATTGAGCTGTGTAGGCGAAAGCTGCTATCTTTCATGACTAATCGTATGTATGACTCCATCTGCTCTTCTATTGGTCTGCTTGCGTAGAGTGTAAAGACCTACGACCATTTTGTCCTTCGGGATAGTGTGATTGTTCCATTTCTATTTTGTTCCCCGTGAGTAGAATCCTTTCGAAGACCCACAAGAGGGCAAATATAATAACGAGAGAAAGAAAAAGTATACAGCCAAGTCAGAAAAAAAAATTGATCTGAGGCGAGTGCGTAGGCCGAGCCGAAGCTGATTAGTTTTCAAAATCAAATTTAATCTTATATATTTATAATTATATTAGAATAAACTAAAATGGGCTAATTTTTAATTATTGGACCAGTGGAGGTCGTGCCCCCCGAGCACCCACTGTAGAGCCACCCCTGTTTTCACTCAAGCATGTTCGATCAGACTAATTGAGCCCTATCGTACCCCCCGAGCACCCACTTACAGTGCTCACATGGAGTAGGTCTCCATTCGTACTGGACCTTCAATCCAACAACATCTCCATCAAGGGAGACCCATATTTCCTCTGTATACGTCGCATTACTATCCACAAGCACACACACTTTAGCAAAAGTGAGGTAAGAGAGTCAGCAGCAAGAGGCACCCCTACCTTACTCGCAATTCTTGAGATCCCCTTCAAATTCCAACAAGCCAGTGGAAGATCGTGGATTTTTATCCAAATAGGGATGAAAGTGAAAATTTCTCTCTTCGGCTTAAACTTAGGGTGCCATTTTTGCATAACAAAAGGCTTACCGAGGAGGAACCATACACCTCTAGACCATGCCATTTCCAGATCTTCAGAGCAGGAAAAATTAAATAGAAAAAAAAAACCATCGCTAAGAGACAACAGCTTAATCGAACTTTTGAGGGTCCAGGTTTTCTTGATGGCGCCAAGCAGGGCCTCGTAATATGGCCTATGACCAATGGAGTAACTGAACAGACAAAGGCTCCAATCTTCAACACCTTTGGTCAATTTGTCACCCGAAAAAGGAATAATTTCCTGTTTCGATGGGAAATGGGAAAGATGAAGGTCACTTGAAGCTCGTTCATCAGGAGCAAAAACTGCTTTCCAATTGCGTTGTGGAGGGGGAGAAGCTCCACTAGCAGAGAAGACAAGTGGAGGAAAGACAGAGGGGAGTAAGGAAGATTCCATGGAGGAGAAATCTAGGAGGGAGCCTCCGGCAGAGTCGGAGGGGAGGGAAGAAAGAGGCGGCGCAGAACAGCTAGAGTGGAGAAAAAAACCCTAGCTCGAGCTCTCTACCAGCTGTTCACACAACGTGCTGAAACTTTTCATACATCAGAATTCCCAACAATAAAGAAGAAATAAATTTACCGCTATAAAAGAAAAAAAATTTCAAAAATGTCCAATCAAATTAGGCCTTAGATGTTTTTAGTAGAAATTGGATGTGCCCAGGCCCCTTCTAGTGCTTCTTCTCGTGTGGAACTGAGCCGGAGTCCATTTAACTTGAAGGAAGAAAAGCTCCAGCCCTTCTCTGACTTCGCCATTCGCACTAGAAGTCGAAAAACCCTCTCTTCTTCCATGCTCTTCCTCATGCGAGTGGCCCCCACTCTCTCCCATTTTCACACACCCCTGCCCTAGCCGATACTGCCTGAAGCTCTTCTCTCTCGCGTGAAGACCAGCCGAAACCCCCAACAAGCCGAAGCTCTTACTTCCCAATCTGTCTGGCTCTTGTTGCTCCCTTCTTGTTCGAAAACCATAAGACCCCTACCTCCGTCGTGCTCTCTTCAAAACCGGCCCAGACGAACCCACCTCCAGCCTTTTACCACGTGACTGCAGCCGACGATCCCTGACAGCCTTGCTCGACTTCTCGAGTCGAATTAGAGCCCAGATCACGATCTGCCCAAGCCTACCCATTCTGACCTCCTCCCAACTCAAGTTTGTTTCCTTCCTCATTTTCTTCTCCACCCTCTTCTCTTCCACCATCCATTGCTTCCTCGCCCTCACTTTGTCTGGCGCATTTCTATCTCACACTTTCAAAGCAAAATCCATCTAGCATTTCTTACTTGCCAATGGTGGATTTTGCTCTTGGTGTTCGGATGGATTTTCTTCTTATGACATGTGAAAGTTCTGTTCAATAATTGAGATCTCTATTTGTTGGTTTGATATCACAAGCTTCATTCAAATATCTGTACAAGTGTATGGTAGATTGTTGCTTCAAGTTGATATGAATGTTATGTGGGTTGACTTTTAGTTCTTATGAATCCATGATAGAGCCTTCATTGTATGAAACTGAAGCTTGACTGATCTTTGAGGGTAAAGTGAACAAGATGTACACATATAGATATAGCGGTCACGTTCTATCATTTAGATCTTAATAATTTCAGGTGCCATATGTAATTTGAAATTGACATATTTATGCATAACCAGACGATTGCATCTCTTTGATCATGTACATGCCAACATCGATGAGGTTGGTTTACATATATTTGCGCTCCAAACTATTTGTGGTTTTGAGTTCAAAAAGTAGTGAAATGTATGTTCATGTTTAAGTTTTGATAATAGTCATTTTGGAAAGTATGTATGTGCTAATATGCTTCAACAATGTGGGCCTTTGTAAATTCATGTGTGAGAACTTATTTTCCTCTTATATTGTTTGATTTCTATTTCATTGTTCTTATATTTCTTTGGAGCATTTTAGAGGAGAATACTCATGAGAGGTTGCTCAAAGAGAAAATTTGTGTAATGGCTTCCTCTTACTGAAAGAGTAATGATTTTGTGCAGTACAAGTTGGGCAGAAAATCTTAATTATGGATACCTAGGGGTGGACATAGGCTACAACCAAACCACGTAAAAATCATTGCATGCTTGTATGTGGTTTTATCTTTTGCAATTCATATTGCTTGTGATGATATTTATCTTCCCTTTGAACTTCATGATATTTTTGTGATAAAAATAGAATTAAAATATGTAATATTTTTGGAATCCAATTCCCGTCCCCTATTAATTGCTTTATTTTTAAGCGTAAAATATTTTTTAAATACTATTTGAGACATTATTTGAATAAACTAAATAGATATTTTGATGTAAAAAAAATCTTAAACATCACTAAGAAAAATAAATAGAAATTTTAAAGGTCTCCGCAAAAGTTTGTGGGCCATTGAAAACTATTTTGTGGGCCTTTGTAAAGTCTAACAGGTCTCCAATAGTTTTAGGTTTTGGAATAATTAAATAGTACGTGTCTTCGTAAAGGTTTGCAGGCCTTCGTGAAGTTTTACGGGTCTGTGCAATTGTCAAATTTTAGAGCATTTTAATGATGTATTTTAGCCATTTAGAACCAAAATAAGTTTATGTTTCATTTAGTTTTTTTAAATTTTGACAGTTAGTGAATAGTTGGATTAATTTATTCAATTCTTAGAAGCCGTAGGTGCTAAATATAAACACAAACATTAAATTCTAGGTTAATATGATTGTTCTACACTAAAACCTTGGCTACCTTTTAAACAATATGAAATTAACTAAATTTCTGAAGCAGCTATTCAATGCATGATGATATCTGAAAGTTTTCGCCATTACATGCTGCTAGATATCAGAAGTTGAATTTTTTACTTTCAGATATTGATATTCTGTGATTTATTGGAGTTTCCGTGGAGAAATGGGAGAATTGAAAGTTGACAAGCATGTACAATACATTCTCTCGGTTGAAAAGGTTTGCATCTTCTTAATCACCTTCAGTGTTAACCAAGGAGAACTCTTTAAAACTATATGTTTTAACCACCAGAAAAAGGACAGTTTTGAGGCTTTGGTAATGGAGCATCTGAGGATGAATGGTGCATATTGGGGTTTGACCACTCTCGATCTTCTTCAGAATGTTGCATCAGTTGATCAAGAAGAGGTTATCTCATGGTTGATGTCATGCTGGGACAGAGAAAGTGGTAGGTCACTATTTGAACTGCAACATTTTTTAATGCAAAATGGGATATTGTAAGCCATATGGCATTAAGTTTATCTCCTGGACAATTGTAGGAGGTTTTGCTGGAACTATTGGGCTTGATCCTCATCTTCTATATACGCTTAGTGCTGTTCAAATTTTAGCCCTTCTTAATAGGCTTGATGTTCTGGACATAGAGATGATCTCTGAATGTATCCTTTATAAAATATTCTGAAGTGTGAATTGCTTACATTATTCATTTGAATTTGGTTAGCATAAGCAATGGCATATTCCATTTTTCATTTGACTCTGCATTAACCACAAATGGTCTTTTAGAATTCAATAATATTTTTGAGAAGTTAAGCAAAATATTTCAGGGTAGCCTACATTAGTGAAAATTCCTACAAGATCTAAGTTTAACTGACTATATGAACATCACAAAAAATTTTGCATTTTTGGCCTCTAAAAAGTTTGTGAATGATTTCCAAAATGCTCTACGATTACCCTACCAAAGTAAAATGTTCTTTTTTAGCATTAGTTAACCCATGAAGTATTTATGAAAGTTGATAGTACCCTCAAAAATTTGTTCATTCATCTTTTTGAAAATAAAAAATGGTCCAGTTGGCTAAAGATCAACATGACAAATATGTTAGATGTTGCTGTGAACAAAAGAGAGTTTGTTATCCTGGTTACTGTTTTTGCTTGATAAATATGTTAGATGTTGCTGGGCGACAGGACAAATATGGGTCATTTTCTGGTGATATGTGCACACAAGAAGGTTTTCCTATTCTGGGTATTGCTTTTGCTTAATAAGCATGCTAGATGTTGCTGGGCTACAGAACGACGATGGATCATTTTCTGGTGATATGTGGGGTGAAATTGATACCAGGTAAAATCAGCTATCATAATTTCTCCTACTGCCCGAGGGAGATGCTACATTTAAAAGTTCTTGTACTTCTTTCTCTTCAGGTTTTCTTACTGTGCAATTTGTTGTCTCTCGATTTTACACTGTCTGGACAAAATCAATGTGGGGAAGGCTGTGAACTATATCTTAAGCTGCAAAAACTTGGATGGTGGATTTGGAGCAACACCTGGCGGGGAATCTCATGCTGGCCAAAGTATGTGCCATATTATTTTATTCGGTCATCTCCAACCAAAAATCTCATTTTTCACCTCAAAATGCCGTGAAACTAAAAAATGCTGTGATTTATCTCCAATTGAACTCCATTTTGCCCCCTTTTGGGAAGGTAACGGTCGTTATCTTCTTTCGCGCGTTTCTTCAGCAAGTTCGGTAGAAACAGAAAAATAGTGAATATGAACAGTGCAACGATAATATTGGCGTTCCACTGTTCACCCACAACTAAATAGCGGAAGTTTTACCGTTCTGCTAGAGCTCGCGAGCGACGCCATTCAAGCGTTTGGAGTTCGGTTGGAGATGCCCTTAGCGATGATCGAGTATCAACGACCATGTTCTCCGTATATTCAACTTGAAAACCTGCATCCTTTTATGGTTTGACTCATTTATTTTCTGTTTTTATTTTTTTATGAATCGTTATTAATATCCAAGAAAGATTCAATTTTTTTTAATGAGCTTGATAGTTGTTTGTGCCTTCATAGCCATCTCAACTTCTAAAAATTCTCCCTCAGCTCTAACTCTCACTTCTTTTGTACTATGTCTACTGCAGTCTTTTGCTGTGTGGGTGCCCTTTCTATAACAGGTTCCCTACACCATGTTGATAGGGATCTTCTTGGTTGGTGGCTATGCGAGCGACAATGCCCGGATGGCGGCTTGAATGGACGTCCAGAGAAGCTCGCTGATGTGGGAAATTTGACTATTGCATTTTTTTAATGTTTTATTAAGCTTTTTTAATGCAAGGTATTAACTTTATTTTTTATTTACTTCATGTTCATATAACCTTCCTAGGTCTGCTATTCTTGGTGGGTGCTTTCAAGCTTGATTATAATTGATCGTGTGCATTGGATTGACAAAAGTAAACTTACCGAGTACATCTTAAATTGTCAGGTTTGTTTTTCATAATCTCTTTTTTTGGGATAGTTAGTGGATTCAAGCCCAGATGAGATGGGAAGAATTTCTTCCGTCGTCCACCGGACTCAAACCCGATCTCATTTTTCTTAATCTTTATTTTTATGTGAATCCTAAGAGTAGCATTTCTGGTACTGTTATTATCATATATGACATTGTTGAAACACGCAGGACAGTGAAAATGGGGGAATTTCTGACAGGCCAGATAATGCTGTTGATGTTTTCCATACCTACTTTGGAGTTGCTGGTACTTATTTTCTCTTTCTGTTCCTCCATTGCCCGTCTTTTTCTGGATCTCCATTGAAATGTGAAATCTTTCTGTTTCTCTGCTGATTGAAACTCCAGATTTTGCTCATTGATTTCTTACCTGTACCTGTGACTTACAGGTCTTTCGCTCATGGAGTATCCAGGATTGAAGCCTATTGACCCGGCCTATGCACTGCCCATTGATGTCGTGAATAGGATCTTCTTTAGCAAGTTTTGAATTGTTAGACTGGTTGCTGAAAAGCTGTGGATTCAATCGTGGACTGGAAATCGCCATTTGTAGATGATTTATTCTAACAATACATTGATCAAAATATAATATTATTATTTTTATCCCTTTATGTAAGTTTAATTATTAATTATATTATTGAAAAAGTTAAATGTTTTTTTTTTCTTAAAATTATCGCATAGAAATTATATAGCATTGTAATAGAAAAAGCATTCAAAGGGATCTATTTATCTACACATTGTCCTAGAATAAATAAAGGAAAGAAACCAGTATGAAGAAAAATTACCAACACTTGGTGGCAAATAACAAAGAAAGCAATATAATCTACAAAACATGTACATTGATAAAAATAAATCAAAATGAAAATTTGTTTATTTAAAATATTATTATGTTATTATTTAATAAAAATTGGGAACTTGAAATGTAATTTTAAGTTTTAAGAAGAAAAAAATTATCATGTAATTAAACTATCAAATACATTATAATTCAATAAATAGTTTCATTTTTTAAATATTAACAAATTTATTTCAATGCATATGCTACTTATCAACATCCAAATAGACAAGACCATTAAATTATTTACATAAACCAAATTGTACAACTTATTAATTATGGCAATCTATCTAATGGAATTTTGATCTTCTATTGGAATCTAACTAATGAAGGATTGAAAAGTTTGTACTATCAATTAATAATTATTTTATCTATTAGATTGTAAGTTATTGAAGTTGTTATTATATTGTATATATATATATATATATGGTTATTTTTTAGAAATGATAAATATTAAAAAATGATTATTATTGAATCCCATTTTGTTCGGTGGATGATATTAGGATGTAACTGAGGGCCCATGGGTACAAATGTGGATTAATGATCTAAAGATTTTTGTAGGATTTTATGGAGCTTGGTTTGGTCAAATAATAAGAGGAATAAGATTGATCCAATAGTGATAGTATCCTTAGACTTGGAATTAAAGAGAGATAGTTATATTTTAATTTTTTTAAAGTTGGATTATACACACTAGAATAAAATCATAGAAACTTGAAGTAAAATAACATGCATGGAATAAAAAACCTTCCCAAAGGACTCACCTAACGGCTTTCGGATCCTATTAAATTGGAAGTGTAGAGGAGGTCACCCCCAATACAGGGCAAACCAAGGGTTCTCGCAAGCTACATGACTCTCCACTCGCCTAGACCAATTTAAAAAATTTTAATTAATAAACAATTTTATATATAGCAAAATTTAATTAATAAACCTCAAAGTGTTCCTACAGAGCCTATTTCAAATGTGTTTGATACATTTTAAAGAATGCTTTAAATTTGTTTATTAATTAAATTTGTTCCTACAAAGCCTATTTTAAATATATTTGATACATTTTAAAGAATGACTTAAATTTGTTTATTCAAATGCATTAAACTTTCTTATTTCAAATGGGTTTGATACATTTTAAAAAATGCTTTAAATTTGTTTGTATCCTAAGAAATGATAGTATCACCATGATGTTTAAAAAAACCTCAAAGTGTTCCTATAGATTTTAGGATTTTACAATTATAGATTTTCATTAAAGAAGTTATTTAGTTCAAATTTTGCTATATATAAAATTGTTTCTTAATTAAATTTTACAACCCAACCTAGTGGGCCCTACAAAGGACTCACCTAAGGGCTTTCATATCCCATTAAATTAGAAGTGTAGAGGAAGTCACCTCCGATAGGGGGCAAACCAAGGGTTCTCGCAGCCTGCACAAGTCGTCACTTGTCTAGACCAATTATCCAACGAAACTACACATCATCATCCATGATGGAGTGTCATTATTTGCATTCGGCATCTGAGCTTAAGGAAAATGCCTACTAAAGAGGCTCTCAGCTCGTCTTATGGCAATCATGTAACTACGAAGCTTACCTTCTCCGTAATACCAACTCACTTGCCTTCTTTTCTTAGGTTATCTAAGGCTCCAGCAATGGTCATCAACAACTTCGAAGAATCCACTAGACACATGCCCCACCAACTAGGTTCTTTCTTAATACACACCCGACACTACTCAACTCACTAACGCATACTCAACACTACTAAACTTGTCCTGATGTAGATAGTCATATTCATACAAAGCTATTCTCCTTCAAGCCAGTAAAAAAGGTGACACATGTCTAAGGTAGTCCGTACTGATAGTCTATAAAATATTATATTATCTATTTCTTTATTGATGTAGTATTTCTTGTAACCCTCAGATCCTTATAAATAATAAGCATATAACACAATTTATGATCATTTTGGTATCTTGAGCACTAGTATTGTAGATTTTCAATAGTGCATTCTTCTCTCCATTCTCTCAAAAATTCCCAAGTAATTTTCTCAAAATTATAACGAAAGTAGAATGAGTATCATCCACTTATAGATTTGAATTCACATAACCCAAGATAATTGTAGAAAGTAAATATATTAAATTAAGATTTTATTTGAGACAACTTTCTTATTATTTTATTTTTAATAATGCATTCATAATTTATATTTGACCACAATTTTTTCAATTCTTTCAACTGTTTTTGCAACAAAATTATTTTTTATAACAGCTTTCAAAAAACTATATTCTCCATAATAATTTTACAATCAATATTATAAAACACCACAATAGTCTTAAAGAACCCTAAAATGAAAAGAAAAATCAAAACTTTAAATAATAACAAGCCAATCCTCTTAACGCAGCTAAAAGCAGCACTACTGTTGCAGATCACTAAATTCAAGACCGGGCTCTATTATGCCAGTGGTAAGTGCACTGGTGCTAGATATAAACACAATAATATTGAATCCATTTGATTGTTCAAAAAAAAAAAACATTTTATCTATAACTATTTTTGCTGCGCATTTGCAAATACTTAACAAAAAAGGCAGCAAATATGCATTCATAATTGCCCTTTTGCTGAGTCAAAAGCACAGCTAAAACGCAGCAAATATCATACTAATTGAA
This sequence comes from Dendrobium huoshanense, assembly GCA_016618105.1. Taxonomy (NCBI): domain Eukaryota; kingdom Viridiplantae; phylum Streptophyta; class Magnoliopsida; order Asparagales; family Orchidaceae; genus Dendrobium; species Dendrobium huoshanense. The sequence continues at coordinate 66,466,373 of CM028358.1, read as the reverse complement.
AAATAATGCCCTTTTGCAGATCATCATTGGCTAAATGAATGCAAATTCTAAATATTCACAACCCATATAATAGACATTACTAAACTAGAAAAAAATTGCCTGACATACAAAGAAAAAGGAAAAATTGTAACACATTTTATTCACGCATTAGCAATGTTATATACGCACAAAAGTAAAAATGAACTTCCGAAAGCATCGCACACAGGCAAGACATCATTCATGTTCAAAGCATAAATGCAGTTTTAAGAGTTGAAATTATTGCATATAGCATAATTTAAGACCCATGCAGCTTCTAAATGACACAAGGAAATCTATTCTTCTGGAACAACGACGCTGATCTCACCCTTGTCGAGCATGTCATAAAAGGCTCTAGTTTTTCGCTGCTCATTCCAGTGGTGCATCTTCCACAGCCCACCTGCCAAAAGCCCTAGAGTTATCCCAATGCATATCTCCTTAACAACACTGGGGCCCTTGAGAGTAGCATGAGCAATCTTGTGCGCAGCCATCCTTCTATTTCTTACGTACCACCAAGACACCTAAATGAAAAAGTGAAGCAGAAAAATTGGGGGCGAAAAACATTCAGAAAGAAGTCAAAATTTCCGCATAAAAACATGAAGTTCAAATGAAAATGCAAGACTGAGGTTTCGTTTGGGACGGCTTTATTTGTGCTTCTTAAAACAGCTTTATTTTTATACTAGAAAGCTGCTTTCAAAAACAGTAAGAAAGCCGACCCAAACGAAGCCTAAAACTCCCACATAGGCATAACCAGTGGTTAAAAGCAAGTGGCAGCAATATATTACTACCCTTTTCTATTGCCAACAAAATTTCATCAACATCCAAGATATGGAGGCAAACTGCCAACCTCTAAATCAAATGCTTAAGAATTTAAAAACAAAAAAAACAAAACCTATCTTATGGTAGATGATAATCAATGAGAATAAGATTGGGATATTTAATAGATTTAAGTATAAAATTACTGCCGAGAATAGAATTATTGATGGTGTTTTAAATCAAAAACATACTATGCTCCTCAAATTAGAATATAAAAATTTTTGAAAAACCTATTTCAAAAAGAACTAAATGTATCATTACAATGTACCAAAAGAGAACAATAAAATTGATGGTGATTCAAATGGATATTCATAATAGTAATATGAGTTTAGGAATATCAGTTGGACTAGCCTAGCCCAGACCCTCATGAAGTTGGGGCCCTGAAGCCCAAAAACAAAATAGGAGTGATTAGCCCCTTTAAAGATAAGGATTTTTTAATGATCAAGAAATTTAACCATAAGCAACAAGAAAATAAAGAACCTTACTGGATCTATTTGGGACAGTTTTTTCACTTCTTTATTTTTCATAATGGTGGAATACTTGTATAGGGTTACTTTCTTTTTTATTACTTTTTAAGAAACTTGTAAAAAGCTGCGTTTTGCAACTAGATTTGCAAGAGTGTTGGCTATAAAAAAAATGCTGTCAAACTTTTTCAAAAAAAAAAAAAAACTATTTATAATATCTACATAAGCATTTCTAATACTATTTTTTCCGCAACTCCACAATTATATTTGCAAGAAGTTGTAACCACTCCAAACGGAACCTTAGATTGCAAGAGGCTGCTAGTGACTGCTACTTTGAATAAATGCCTATAAATTTAAGTGTTACAAATTTACCACCGGAGCAGATTTTTATTATAGCATTTTTTTATTAAAGTATTTTTTAATTGAAAATTAACATTTATGTCCTCTAGTGTATAGAATTTTTCAAGAAAAACTATATCCATATACTCTGTTATATAGATTTTTAAGAAAACAAGATTTCTAAGAAATTCTTCTAGCTTTCAGTGAAGTTCTGCAAGAAAAATCTTAATACAAAAGAAAGATCAATGTAGTTATTTAAGGGATTTAAGGGCTATTTAAAAACAATAACAAAAAGCATTTATCCCACTAAGTGGAGTCAGCCATTTAAGGGCTAAGGGGATAATTTTTCTTAAAGGGTTGTTTGTTTTGTTAAAAAAAGAATGTGAAGTAGAAATGTGATTTATTTGAAATGTTTGGAGTTATTTGAATTAGTTCAAAATAATTCAGGTGATTTTTTTTTGTCTAAGCAAAATGAATATAATGAAAAACCCAACAATATATTCAAAAACCAGCTAAAGTCAGATGAGTTTTGAATACATTAAAAATGAACTGCATAGTAAATTTGAAACTAAGTAAAATTTTATTTTACATTTCTTTTGCATCGAACTAAAACCACTGCATTTAAAACACTATGTATATACACCTATTGGCCTTCTCAAATGTTTTCATAGATAGCGACAAGATCATGACAAGGCCATCCTTTTCCAGGATTAGCTTCCTTAAAGGGCTCACCCATAGATACCCGGGTAACTCACCCAAGGAGAGGTCATCACTTGCTCGCATGCATCTAGGAGCTTGCCCTACGCTAGGCGACCATGAGGTTCCTTGCTAAGCAAGCAAATCAACATTCATCTCAATCAGGCTCTTACTTCCTAAGCTCGCCAAGTTTATTTACGAGAAAGTGCCAACCTCCATAACCCTCACTCATTCGACTAAAACTTATACTAAATTCAAAAACTCATCATCCCCTGTTGACCCCTAAAAAGTCATTCAGAAAAGTTCTCTCACTTGTTCCTCACTGCCCTTTATTTACAGGATTTTGTGGGCTATCAGAAAGGCTACACAAAAAGCACTCTAACAATGCTACAAATTAATCTCAGATGTGTGGGGTCTCTTGATTGGCTACATGAGTATATGACTTGGTGAGTTGTCTGTCATCGAGCGAGCTCAGGAGGTGGCAAATAGGCGTAGGGTGAGTCCTAAGAGGAAGTGGACCACTAGTCGGGGAGTAACACAGAAGACTCAGTGTTGCCCTGTGGAGGAAGGTGAGTCGGGATGTTGTCGGGGATGTGACCCCTAATATTATTGTCGGTGTCGAGTTGACCGCGCAAAGTGAGTTTCAAAAGCAAAAGAGCTCGAAATCGGGCAAAAACTCACTCGACGTGTGTCAACCGAAAACCCAAAATCGCTGAGATGACCTCCGTTCGCGAAACGGATAGCGCCGATGCGTCCGGAGCAACGAAAACATCTAAGATCGACACCCATATTGATGGGGGTCGCCGGTCGGCAAAAATTTAAATTTTGGGCCCCGCGAATCGAGGCAACGATGTGTACGAGCGGCGACGCGACGACAAACTCGATGCAAGATTAAACTTTTATTTTTTATTTTGTGCAATATAATTAAAAAAATTAAAGAGAGGGAGAGAAAGGGATATTTTAAATAAAAGAGAATTTTTTTAAAATAAAAACCCCCAAAAATACCCAAAATACCCTCACTTAAACCCCTAAACCCTCATATCCTCTCCCAAACGCCACCCACTCTCATCTCACGATCGTTTCCACGCCAAGGAGCCGCCCACTCTCCCTCTCTTGCGATCCAAGCCGCCGGCCTCCAAGTTTTCTCCCTCCAAGCTCTCCAAGGTAAAATCTCTCCTTCTCCTTCTTCTTCCTCCATTCTTCTTCTCCCTCTTCCTCTTCTTCTTCCTTCCTTCTTCTTCTTCTCTCCCATTTTTCTTTCTACTTCATCTTCCCTCCATATTTCTCATCATTTCCTTCCATTTTCTTCCTCTCCTCTCTTCCCTTTCCTCTCCTTCATCTTCTTCTTCTTCCTTCAACCCCATTTTCTCTAAACCTACACCAACCCTAAACCCTAATTTTTCATATCTCTACATCCATCCCATAAACCACCAACCACCCTTCACAAAAAACATTTTCCTACACCTTCTACACCCTCCCAATAAAAAAAAATCATCATCCCTCACTTTCTCTCTCTAACCTAAAGAAAGAAAATTTTCTAGGAAATGAATTTGGAGGCATGGCGAAGAGGAGAGATGATTGGGGTGAAAATGGAGCCATACATGAAGAGATTTCACTCTCATTCTAGAGAGAGAAAATTTTCTCTCTTTATGTTAGAGAGAGAAAGTGGATTGACCAAGTATTTTCCTATTTCGGTTGGGTTACATCAAGGATCAGCCTTAAGCCCGTATCTTTTTCTTTAGTCATGGATGTTCTCACTAGATATTTGCAAGAGGATGTACCTTTGTGTATGCTTTTTGCTATCTTCTTGTTGATAAGACTAGAGAGTGAGTTGAAGGTAAACTTGAATTATGAAGGTCAACCTTAGAGTCTAAAGGTTTTCGCTTGAGTAGATCTAAAATGGAATATATTAAGTGTAATTTTAGTAGTAATAGACCTAGTGAGGGGATTGTAACTTTGGGCGATCAAGTCATTAATAAGAGTACACGTTTTAGATATCTTGGATCTGTTGTTCAGAGTGATGGTGAAATAGATAGAGATATTATCAGCATAATTCAAGTTGGATGGTTGAAGTGGAGGAATGCATCGGGCTTGTTATGTGATAGAAATGTACCCCTCAAACTTAAGGGAATATTCTATAAGATGTTAGTGAGGCCTGCAAAGCTTTATGGTGCCGAATGTTGGCCATTAAAAGAGAAGCATAATACTAAGTTAAGTGTGGCAGAGATGAGGATGCTCAGGTGGATGAGTGGCATTACCCTTAGAGATAGGATACGAAATGAGCATATACGTAAAAAGGTTGGAGTAGCTCCAGTAGAAGATAAGATTAGAGAGAGTCGCCTTAGATGGTTTGGTCACATAAAACGGCGGCCTTTCGATGACCCGGTTAGGAGAGTATAGGTATTAGATTTGACTTATGTTAAGAAAGGTAGGGGTAGACCTAAAAAGACTTGGTTAGAAAATATTAGGAATGACCTTTCTTTATTAGATTTAAATGAGAATTTGACTTTTAATAGGACAAAATGGAGAAAAATGATTCATGTAGCCGACCCCACGTAGTGGGATAAAGGCTTGATGTTGTTATTGCTTCTCATAAACTAGCATAACATCACTACGAGATATTGTTCTTTAATATTTCAAAAACTATAGAGACATCGACTTCAAAACAAGATTAAAACCAAATTTTTTCCACAGCAAAAAAGCAAAAAAATGACTTTTCATTGATCAAAATGTAATGAGCTATAATCTCTCTTACTCTAGAATTGTCATAAGAAAAGGTGATCAAACTAGCACTCTCATGTGAGTTGTCAGCAACATAATCAATTTCCTCAAGTTGAAAATAAAGTACTTTTTGGTTTCTTATGAAATGAATCCTAGCCGCAAAATAATCAAGATGACGTCTAAATTGTGTTGTCGACCTTGTAGTTCCTATGGAAAGGGCCTTCCTACAATGAATGCATTCCCCTTTTTCTTCTGACCATTAGAAAGTTTTACTTCCTTAAACTCATCCCAAACAAATGATATCTTCTACCATTTTTGTTGTAATAAGATTGGCATCTTCATTTTGAGTACATGTGCGGATGTGCCTACACCATCCCCTTCTACACCTTTATTTTCCTCCACCACAACATTATTTTCAATCAACCCAACGTTTGCATCCACACTATAAATGATACTTCATCAACTGTCTCCAAAATTATTTTCTCACTAATATTATCTTCGACAATTGGTTCGAGTGACATTCTAGAGTAGATACATAAACCATAATAAATAACGCATATAAGTTAATTCAAACATTGACTTAACAATAATTCTAAAATAAAAAAGATAATTGTCAGGATATGAAAGTTGGCTAGTGTGTGAATAATGTTACAAGGAATATCCATTAAAAATTATGATAAAAATCGTTGAAAAACTTCTCTACCAAATGAAACCTAAATCAAGACATCTTAAAATATATAGGATTACATTAAAAAAAATTTAGAACTAAAAAATAAGTAAATCAATGCATAAAAATAAAATAAAATATAAAAGTCCTTTAATAGAAAACAAGACATGTAAAAAAGCATAAATTAACTAAATCATAAGTTAATATACACACAATCTTAACATTAAAACAACAAATTACAGCAACTCAAAACATGACATAAGTTCAGTGGATATTTCAATTCTAAGACGGAAGGCCTTATCTGCCACGAGCTGTTGTTCTTGAATATTTCAAAAACTATGGAGACATTGACTTCAAAACAAGAATAAAACCAAATTTTTTCCACAACAAAAAAATAACTTTTCATTGAACAAAATGTAATGAGCTATACTCTCTCTTACTTTAGAATTGTCATAAGAAAAGGTGATCAAACTAACACTCTCATGTGAGTTGTTAGCAAAATAATCAATTTCCTTAGGTTGAAAATGAAATACTTTTTGGTTTCTTATGAAATGAATCCTAGTCGCACAACAATCAAGATGACGTCTAAATTGTGTTGTCGACCATGTAGTTCCTATGGAAAGGGCCTTCCTACAATGAATGCATTCTCCTTTCTTCAGACCATTAGAAAATTTAACCTCCTTAAACTCATCCCAAACAAATGATCTCTTCTACCTTTTTTGTTGTAATAGGATTTGCATCTTCATTCTGAGTACATGTGCCTACACCATCCCCTTCTACACCTTTATTTTCCTCCACCACAACATTATTTTCAATCAACCCAACATTTGCCTCTACACTATAAATGGTACTTCATCAACTGTCTCCAAAATTATTTCCTCACTAATATTATATTCGACAATTAGTTCGAGTAACATTCTAGAGTAGATACATAAACCTTAATAAATAACACATATAAGTTAATTCAAACATTGACTTAACAATAATTCTAAAATAAAAAAGATAATTGTAGGATAAAATGAAAGTTGGCTATAATGTGAATAATGTTACAAGGAATGTCCGTTAAAAATTATGATAAAAATCATTGAAAAACTTCTCTCCCAAATGAAACCTAAATCAAGACATCCTAAAATAGATAGGATTACATAAAAAAAATATATTAGAACTAAAAAAATAAGTAAACCAATGCATAAAAATAAAATAAAATATAAAAGTCCTTCAACAGAAAACAAGACATGTATAAAAAGCATAAATTAACTAAATCATAAGTTAATAGACACGCAGTCTTAACATTAAGACTGACTACAAATTACAGTAACTCAAAATATGACATAAGTTCAGTGGATACCTTTTCTTTTGAACTTGAATATCAACTTTTAAGATCACTTCTCATAAACAGATCTGAAGAATGAAAAAAAAAAAAAAACTGGATAAAGATCATCTAACCCGAGATAAACAGATCTTGAGAAAAAAAAAAACTGAATAAAGAGTCAGCTAACCCAAGATTAACAGATCTAAAGAAAGAAAAAAACATAAAAAAAAAAAACTGAATAAAATCTTTAGTTATAACACAAGTTTAGCGGCTTCCTCTTCTTTTGAACTTGAATCTAAACTTTCAAGATCAGTTCCCTTAAGAAGGTTCTACAGATCAGAAGAAAGATAAAAAAAAAAAAAAACTGAATAAAGAGTCACCTCACCCAACATAAACAGATCTGAAGAAAGAAAAAACATAACAAAAAAATATGAATAAAAAAGATCATACAACAGAGAAGAAATCCTAATCGGAGCACCAAGCTAGCGACCGTCACGAGACTCCCAACTGCCAAACGACCGGAAAACCGTTGTCTCTCCACCCGCCGAGTCACCTCTCCTGCTCTAGCACATGAAGGATGGAAGACGGCGAAGATAGAGAAGCCCTAGCACACGAACGGCACGCCACAACTCCGCACGACCCAGGAAAAAAAAAAACTAAGGGGCTGTTTGGTATCGGATTTATCGTCGGATTTAAGTCGGATTTACGCTAAATCCAGCCAA